>CM075978.1:27301669-27389091 GCA_038087875.1 Malacoraja senta
GAACAGTACAGCACAGTAACAAGCCCTTTGGTCCACAAAATCCATGACGAACGTATTGCCAAGTTGAACTAATCTCATCTGCCTGTAAATTATCCATATCCCTCCATTCCTTCCATATCTAAGTGCCAATCTAAAAGTTATTTAAATGCCACCATCATATTGGCCTCCACCACTGTCCCTGGCAGCATGTTCTAGGCACCCATCGCCCTCTGTGTAAACAGAATTTGCTCTGCACATCTCCTGTAAACTTTGCCCCACACTCTGCACATCTCCTGTAAACTTTGCCCCACACCTTAAAGTTATGCATTGGGGAAAAGGTTGTGACTGTCTAATAATCTTATATAGATAAAACCCTGCAGAGATAGATTACAAAGAAAAATGAGAATAAACTTGAATTTACCGTATGATTACACATGAACATGCGAGTCTTTTCCTTTTACATTAGAGATACAGCATGGAACCAGACCCTTTGGCCCACCGAGTCTGCCCAGAGATTACCCCATACACTAGCACTATCCTACACACTAGGGACTATTTATCATTTTTACCAAAGCCAATTAACTGAACGTCTTTGGAGTGTGGGAGGAAACCGGAGTACCTGGAAAAAATCTATGTGGTCACAGGAAGAACGTACAAACACAAGGGTAGACACAAATAGCTGGAGTAGCGGGACAGGCAGCATCCCTGGAGAGAAGGTGATGTTTCGGGTCGAGACCCTTTTTCAAACAGAGGGTACTGAATTAGTGAAATTCTCTTCGCAAAGGGCTTTGCAGATATAACTGAGTTTACTCAATTTAGAGACTGGATGATTTATGGATATAAAAGGATTCAAGGGATATGGGGCTGATAGAAGAAGAGGTGCTAATCTAAAAAGAAAATCAAACCCAATTTGTATCATTCAATGGTCAAGCAGGTACAAATGCCCAAATAGTTTACTCCTGCTTCTATAACTTATATGCTTATAAAGAAATGTTCTTGCCTACAAGGCAACCGAAAAGATGTAGGGGGCAATAAAATAATATTGAATTACAGTCACTCATGTAATAGGAGATATGGCAGGCCGCTTATATGTAAAATGACCAAACAAACTGCAATGAAACAATGCAGTCTGAAGAAGGGTCTCGACCCGAAACGTCGCCTATTTCCTTCGCTCCATAGATGCTGCCTCACCCGCTGAGTTTCTCCAGCATTTTTGTCTACCTGTAATGAAACAATAACTATTTTAAAAGGGCATTTGGACAGATATATGGATGGGAAAGGTTTAGGGGGACATGGGCCAAATGCAGCCAAACGGGAGTAGCCTTAACTTGATCAGCATGGGAAAGATGGGACGAAAGGCATGTTTCCATGCTGTATATACTAGATGATTTGCTTTACATATTGGTTGTTCAGATAAAACCATTATAACATTGGAAAGGATTTCCGGATCTTCCTCAAATAACTTCATGAGATCTTTTAGGCAAACCAGAAAATACATTGAAAGGGAGCAGATTGGAACACAACCTTACTTTGGTACTGTACTGACAAATCATTCCACACTGACACTCTGGAGAGGCATTTAAAGCTTTATCCCAGAAGTTTTAAAAGAAGGTCTCCTATAAATAAAGGCTAAAATATTAAGAGGGGGAAATCCTTGGAAAACATTAAATAGAGAATAAAGATCAGTAGTGAGGCACATTGTGGAAATCGAGGAGAGAAGGTTAGGAGCTTGATATTTTTCTTTCCTTGTTTCTCAGTTTTTGTACTAGAGGATCTGATGTTATGCATGCAGTGTTTCTTTAGTGACAGGACGTGCCAATACAGCATAGCAGCACCTTTAAAGGTTAAAAACTAGATTTAAAAATTGATACTTAATGTTGATTTTATACATTATACATATTTGTTTATTTAATTTAGACATTGATCACAAAATCAAAACAGAAATGGGTGGTATATTGATGGAAAACAAGCGTTGATAAGTGTAGCTTAATTTTTAATGGATAAACGTCTCCAGAATGCCAGTGATTGAGGGGAGGCCTGAGAGAAGCATATAAAATGAGAGGCCTAGATAGGGTAGACAGTCAGAACCTTTTTCCCAGATGGAAACGCCAAAACGAGAGTGCATAGTTTTTGGGTGAGAGAGGCAAAGTTTCAAGGAGATGTGGGAGGCAATTCTTTTTTAAACAGAAGGTGGTGGGTGCACGGAAGGTGCTGTCAATGGTGATGGTGGAGACAATTATGATGTGTATTTTAGAGGCTTTTAGATAGTCTCAGGGTATGACAGGGTATGAAGGGATATGATCATTTGCAGGCAAATGTTTAATTTAACTTAGCATCATGTTTGACACAGACATTGTGGACCAAAGGGCCTGTTCCTGTGCTGTATGTTCCTTCTCTATGTTCTATGCACCTGCATTTTTTTGTCAACACGAAAAAGCAATGTATATGTTCATAGGGATTGTGAGTGGTACAGTCAAATTGTGTAGGAGGTTCTGCAGGTATGGGAATTTCTGCCTTTTTGGGTGATTATGAGTTCATCATTTTGTGAGCAATATTAGGAAAAATCAATTAATTTTTACAAATAAAATATACCAATTTATTTTATTCATTTATGCATCATGCAATTTCCTGTTGCTGCTAATTTCTGCTAAACATTCAGTGCAAATAAAAATAATGCCTAACAAACACACCGATCTGTTAGACTTTTCAAACGATTTCTTGTTTGAGTTTGATATTCTCTTGCTTTTCTAGCTGCTTCGCTGCGAGAATCTCTTTGTTCTCGAAGGTTCTGATTTATAACCTTAATTTTATCGATGTCCTCCTGAACCTGCAGAAAATAACAAATAACAAAATGTGAGGGGGGGGCAAAGTTTAAAGGAGATGTGTGAGGAAAGATTTTTTCCACACCGATAGTGTTGGGTGCTGGGCACATGCTGCCAGGATGGAGGAGAGCAGTGATGTGTTGGCGTGGAAGCAGATATAATAGGGATATTTAACAGGCATTTAGATAGGCAAATGAAGGTAACAGGGGCAATGTGTGGGAAGGAACTGCAGATGCTGGTTGAAACCAAAGATAGACACAAAAAGCTGGAGTAACTCAGCGGGTCAGGCAGCATCTCTGGAGAGAAGGAATGGGTGACGATTCGGGTCGAGACCCTTCTTCAAGGTAACAGAGGCATATGAATCATATGTAGGCTGAAGGTAATAGTTAAATTTGGCATCATGATTAGCACTGACGTTGTGGGCCAAAGGGCCTATTTCTGTGCTGTACTGTTCTATATTATATTGCACAAGCTTCAAAAGAATCTCGGTTGAATATAAACTTATGCCACTCATTCTGGGGCACTTGCATTTTGTAACCAATGCAAAATTAGTATTTAATGCTCTGTGATTTATGCCTCACTCATTGCACCCAGTGAACAAAGGAGGGACACTAATAAAATGGCTAACTCTTTGCATCCTAAGCAACAGTAAAATTGATCTTCATATCTCAGACGAAGTTGTGTTTCAGGGATAATTAACAGTTCTATTCCTTACTGTCATTCAGTTTCTGTTAGGAAACTTCAAGAGTGTTTTTTGTCAAATGGCCACGATTTTCCATTATGACTAACAAATAAGCAAAATACATTTAGGCAAAGTATTGAGGGCAGTCAGCAGCTGCAAAACCATACCCCAACAAACAGCCAACATCTTCAGCAAAGGACAATATAAATATGAAGAGAAAAATAACCAAAAAAAGTAAATTAGATTGTCAGAACAAGCAGACCTTTTAGGGCCTGTCCCACTTACGTGTCCTTGGCACGCAAATTACGCGACCTCATCGTCGCGTTGAGGCGCACGGGCATCGTGTGGGCGCACGGGGCCGGTCCACGGAGAAGCGCGGAGGGGTATGTAGTTTTGCACGACATCGCGCGGGCTTCGAAATTTTTGTAGCGAACGAAATCTTCGCGCGCCAACGGCCTGTCGCGTAACTGACGGCCAAAGTGGGACAGGCCCAAGACTCTGGCGCAACGCAACGTCTCACCTCCAACAGCAGCAGAAGCAGGCAAATGATTGCCGAGCTCGGCCTGGGGCTCACGGCCGTTGCGGATCCGGATCCGCTCCCACTTCTACTCCCAGAGCGGGGCTAAGAAAATTGAAGATAGACACAAAATGCTGGAGTAACTCAGCGGGACCGGCAACATCTCTGGAGAGAAGCAATGGGTGACGTTTCGGGTCAAGACCCTTCTTTCAGACTGAAGAAAAGTCTCGACTCGAAACATCATCCTTTGCTTCTCTCCAGAGATGCTGCCTGCCCCGCTGAGTTACTCCAGCATTTTGTGTCCATCTTCAAATGACATCACGCGCTCCAGATGGCTGTGCGGGCAAATGAAGTCGCGCGCGACCTTCGCGCGTAATTAGCGTGCCAAGGACATGTAAGTGGGACAGGGGCTTTAGTCATTCCCTCCACAATTGCTGCCTGACCCACTGAGTCTTCTTTCTGAGTGCTTCTTTTTCTTATAATGATTAACTTTGAATCCTGTAAATGTTGTGCTTTTAAACTCCTCATAGTTTGTTGCTCCTCAACTTTTTCTAGAATTCTTGCCTCAAATGAAAGGAGAACTACATTTACGAACATGTAAGACTAATTCTATATGCAGTGAAGAAGGTTACAACGGGGTCTTGATCAACTGTGGCAATGGGCTGAGGGATGGCAGATGAGGTTTAATGCAGATTAATCCAAGGTGCTACATTTTTGCAGGACAAACCAGGGTTTGACTTGCATAGTAAAAGCTAGGGTCCTGGGAAGAATTATAGAATAGAGAGATCTAGGGGTGCAGGTACTTTGTTCCATGAAAGTAGCAACACAGTAGACAGTGGTGAAAGCAGCATCTGGCACGCTTGCCTTCATTGATTAGGGCACTGAGACATCAGGTTACAATTATATAAGACATTGATAAGGCTGCATTTGGAGTATTGTGCATAGTTTTGAACACCCTGCTATAGGAAGGATGTCATTTAACGTGAAAGAGTGCAAAAGGGATTTATGTTATAGGATCTGGAGAAGAAGTTATGAGGAGAAGGTAGACACAAAATGCTGGAGTAGAGAGAGTTTAGAGATTAGAGAGAGAGATTTTATTTCTTGTCATTTGAACCTCAAAGAGGCTCAAACGAAACTCTGTTTCCACAGCCATACAAACAAAACAATTCCTACACGACACACAAACAATTCAATTTACAGAGAAACATCCATCACAGTGAATCTCCTCCTCACTGTGATGGAAGGCAAAGTCTTTTCTCTCCCCTGCACCATTTTTCTCCCGATGTTGAAGCCCAGGCGGGCAATGTTAAGTCCCACGGCCGTTGAGGCGGTGTACGGCCCCGCTCCAGGCTCAAAAGTCACAAAGTTGGAGCCCCCGGCGGGCGCTGGAATGTCCTGCGGCCATTTAAGCCGCGCCGGGCGATTTACGGCCCCGCTCTGGGTCGTTCCAACCCCGCGACACGGGCAGGAGAAGTTGCGTTGCAGGAGCTCCGGAAAGCGGTCTCTCACCCGGACCCGCGAGCTCCCGATATCATAGTCCACAGGTCTGCAGCTGGAGCTCCGGAGTCGGGCCGCAGCAGCGAGCCACCACCGCTCCTCACGCTCCGAGGCCGGCCAGCCCCACGATGGTAAGTCCGCAGCTCCGCAGGCTCCGCGACTGGAGCCCCGAGGTCGTCCCGGTCGGAGGCCGCTCCACGGAGCTAGGCCCCAACGACAACGGAGACCCGACAGGGAAAAGGTTGGGTCTCCGTGCAGGGAAGAGATTTTTAAAAGTTTCCCCCTCTCCCCCCCGCCCCCCACATATACACAGTTAGAAACAGTATAAAAAAAACACAAACAACTACATTTAACTAGACAAAAATTAAAAAAAGACAGACAGGCTGTAGGGGCCGCTGCAGTAATCCGCGCCGCCGCACTTCTCAGCGGGGACAGGCAGCATCTCTGGAGAGAAGGAATGAGTGATGTTTCGGGTCGAGACCCTTCTTCAGACTATTTAAATCCATTTAAATCATTCAGTTGATTAAAACAGCATCTGCAGTTCTTTCCTACACAAGTTATAAGGAGAGGCTAGTTATCTTTTCCCTGGAGGAGGCTGAGGGGTGACCTTATAGAGATATATTACACACATCAGGGGCATTGATAAGGTGAAAAGCTGCAGTCTTTTCCCTATAGTAGGGGAGTTTAAAACTAATGGGCATAGGTTTAAGGTGATAGGGGAAACATTTAAACGAGGCCCTAGAAGCAACTTTTTCCACACAGAAGGTTGTGCATAAATGGGATGAGCTTCTAAACAAAGTGATAGAGGTGGGTACAATTATACCATATAAGGTACTTGGACAGGTACATGGATAGAAAAGGTTTGAGGTAAGTGGACCAGGTGCAGGCAGGTGGGATCAGCTCAGTCAGGCAATTTGATTGGCAAGGACAGGTTCGGCAAAGAGCCTGTTTCCGTGTTGTAGTATAGCACTGTGATTTTAATAGCCAATGTCTTTCAGAAAACAACTAAAGGGTTGCTGCTCCCTGAATGATGTCATTTAACTCTGGGAAAATGTCAGCTTGCTAAGATGAATCATGCCCAGAAGTGTCCACTGAATGGACACTGATCAATGATCATTCACGTGATCTAATCAATTTCAAGCCTTTAATTTCCAATCCAAAATCAATTCCCCAAATCTAATCAATCCTATGGAGACACAGGAACTGAAAGCATCTTGAGCAAAACACAAATTACTGGAGAAACTCAGTCTGAAAATGGGACCTGACTGGAAACATGCTCTGTCCACAGATGGTGCCTTATCTGCTGAGTTCCTCCAGCACTTTATGTTTTGCTTATCAATCCTATATTTGCCAGATACTTTGCTAGTGATCTAATTTACTCACAATACAATACTGAAAGCCAATAGCACAATGGGTCCCAGTTTTGTTCTAAATTTTTTAAACATTCAGACGGACTGTTTCCATAACAACCAAGATGGGTCGAAATGACAAATTTTGATGGAAATGAAACATTTCAGTGACAATTTTGTTACTTTTGAGAAAATCATTGTTTAGTGCCTTCAGATATTCCACCTACATTACCCTGCAAGTGATTGGCATTACCCCTGTCAATGAGTGAGCATTCAATACTTCAAATCGAAGTATTCAATACTTCGTCGAATGACCAGAAACTTAACTATGGTTAGAAAAGTAGATCAGTGGCTGGGCACTCAGAACACATGACTAATTTCATACTTCCCACAGGACAGTAAGGCACCAGGAATCTATGTAGACGTGGTAGATTAGATTCAAAATTGGCTTGGCCAAAGAAGACAGAGGGTAGTAGTGAGGTGGTGTTCATCAGATCGCATGTCCATGACCAGCGATGTACCACAAATATCAGTGCTGGGATCTTGACTCTCGTGACTCTCGTGACTCTTGACAGTACTGCAGGGGAATTGATGGAAGTAGATATGATAGAAATGTTTATGAGGTACTTCGGCAGGCACATGAGCAGGCAGGGAATTGAGCGATATAGACTAGAGCAGATAGATGTGCAATTTAGATTGGCAGTGTGGTCAGCACAATCATTGTGGGTGGAAAGGCTTGTTCTTGTGCTGTATTGTTCTATCGGCTTTCCACCACCTACACTGTACAAGCCAGGGATCTGATAGAAAATTCTCCACTTGCTGGATGTGCACAACTCCACATCCAGGACAAAGCACATAATTTACACTGTGCCACCATCCTAAATTGACTCCGTCCACCACTAGTGCTCTAATACACAACAAACATATTCACCAGAAGGACTGCATGATGGTCACTCCCCAACCCCTCTTCCTCCCCCCCCCCCCTCCCCACCTCCACATTTCTTTAAGGCAGTGGTTCTTAACCTGTTTGGCATACGTATGCGCATACGCAAATAAAATACTATATGTGGTATGTACCTTTGTTAGGTTCCTAAAAATTGGCTCAACAAATGGATATGTTATTTATGACCAAGTCCCCCGTTAAAACCCCAAACGACCCCACATGAGGGTCCCGACCCCCAGGTTAAGAACCACTGCCTTAAGGGCATCTAGAGATGGGCAATAACATTGACCTTGCCAGTTACTTCCACATCCCATTAATACATTAAAAAGAAATGGACCCACAGGTACTTACCAGTACTTTATAAGCAGTCATAATTTTCTTTCATCTCTGAACCATGTATAATTGTTGCTGAAATCAAAAGAATTCATCTAATACATTTATAAAAATCCTACCTGTGATGATCTCATCTGTGAATTTTCAATTTCCTGTTGGTTGTATTCCATGAGGGTTTGTAAGTCATCAGTAAATTTATCCCTATTCACAGCAAAATACATATTCATTATTTAAGTAATAACACTACTCATAATTGTAGGCTTAAAGTTATTTTCTCTGTTTAAATATTCAACAACATAAAATCAATAAATAATCAAGATCAAATACTAGTTATATTGCACATGGAGCAAGTTAATTTATCTAGTTACAACCGCAGTTATTCTGATCAAGCTAATTGCTTTCATATATAATGTGTAAGGAGGAACTGCAAATGCTGACCGAAGACATACACAAAAGATTGGTGTAACTCAGCGGATCAGGCAGTATCCCTGGAGAAAAGGAATAGGTGATGTTTCGGATCAAGAGTGGCGCAGTAGCACAGGGGTAGTTGCTGCCTTCCAGCCCAGAGACCTGGGTTCGATCCTGACCATGGGTGCTGTCTATACGATGTTTGTACGTTGTCCCTGTGACTGTGTGAGTTGTCTCTAGGTGCCTCCCACATTTCAAAGACCTACTGCTTTGTAGGTTAATTGGCTTCTGTACAATTGTCCCTCGTGTATAGGATAGAACTAGTGTACAGGAATCGCTGATCGATGTGCTCAGTGATGAGATATATTAACCATCATCTTTTCTTCCATTCTCCTCTCTATCATCCAGTTTCTTTTTGTGCTCCTCTCTCCACCTTTATCCTCATTTTCCCTCCCTTTGATCCTTCACCATTTATTTTGCTCTCTCTCTCTGTCCTGTTCTTGTTCTCGAGATTTTTCACCTTTCTATATCACCTCTCCATGCTCTCTCATTGGTACCCCATTTACTCCTTAAATTTCAACACATTTGTCATCTCTTGGCCCTTCACTTTGATGCACTTTGCGCTACTTCTCCCCCTCTGCTTGTCCTGTATACCTCTTCTACCTCCAATCTATCAATGTCCATCATCGTGCTTCCTACACCTTTCTTCACACACTTCCTAATTTCCAAAGCCATCTCCTGTATCCTCTCCACTTTAATCACCACCATTCATTGAACATTGATTTGTGGTTGTCCAATTTAGGTTATAGAACAAATATAGCCAGAGGTTTGACTAGTTTGCATCTAAAATGTGGTGTGATGTTTATAATATGAGATTGCTTTTCCCTAAATATGATTAAATACAATGAAAATAGTACTTTCAGCACTGGTCACTTGTGCACAAGCTTTTGTTCGACTGTAATGTTTTCCAAGAATATTTAATGACATAATTTTCTTTTACTTCTTAATAATCAGTTCTTCAATCTTTTGCAATTTTTCTACGTGTTCGTATTGAAGAACAGTTTTTTTCTTCTGTAAAACTGTATTCAGCACTCTTAATTCTGATGTCATCTGTTTTAAAAGAAAAGCACAGCATTCACGATAATGTTTAAGAACAAAAACCATTATTCAATCAAGTGCAATATGAAACTAATTCTGCCTTATTTGGGTGTAAAATGGTAATAAAACATATGCTCCATTTCGTGGCTTCCTTTTGTTCATAGTTCTTTGTCGAGCACAGTGGATTCTTCATTCTTTCACCACTGCCATTGTTGCCAGAGCGTTCTGTAAAATATGCCTCACCTGCCTTACCGCCTCTTTATTTAGAATTTAGAACAGTTAGTTCCAAAACATAGTCGTTTGCAGGTTAGAGTAGAATATGACCTTTTAAAGTAGTGGGCAGATTAGAATAATAATGTATGCTGTGAGTGAGCGGACTCGTGTTCACCTTGGGTGTTCCCACTGGATTCCTGGAACTAATTTCCTGAACGCACATCAGGATCCAGTGATGTACACAGGATAACAAAATAATATTCTTGGCTTTTGAGTGAGTTGATCACTGTGGCTCTCTGTTGAATGATCAGACCCACACATAGAGGTTACAACTCATAGTCTTTATTGCAGTGGAAGGAACACTTCATGCTTTCATCCCCATGGTCTGCATCATATCTAAAGAGAGAGAGTGACGCACTGGTAACAGGACCGGTGTGCCCAGGGTAGGGATGAAGATCTGGACTGGATTACATAAGGAATGTGTAGCATGCATAATCTGCGTGGTGATATATATATATATATAGTAAAGACATACTAATCTACATCCTTCCTCTTAAAGAATTAACTCCGAACAAAATAGATATGATAATCGCATGCAAAAATGTAGGTACTATTGATTACATAAAGTATATATTTTATGTGTAAGTAAGCTGGAGCGAAGTTTAAACGTAACCCGGGTACTTTAGGGTGATCTGCAAGTGTACGGTACAGTCCTGCATCTTCACCATCACCGGAGATGCGATTGGTGGTAGAGCAGGTGCGGGAGATTGAAACAGCATCCCCGGCGATGAAACTGGAGACCTTGGCAGAGGTCGAGGCAGCGTGACCATGGGTGAAACGACCGTATCAGGAGCGGATGGTAGTGGTGGTATGGTCGGGCCGATGCCACTGGATAGGGATGGAAGTATACCTGTGCGGTCAGGATAATACAGAGGTGGTGCTGGTTCGTTCACAGGCAGGATGTGCTGTCTATTACGTCAGTAGGTGTCATCATCGGCATTGGCCAAATATGAACGTGGTTCGGAAGCAGTTCCAGAAATTACACCGAGGCGGTCGTGACCCTTTTCGGTTTGTAGACGGACCACCTGTCCCTTGGCTAGTGGTGGAAATGGTCTGCTCATCTTGACATACCATCCTTTTTGAACGTTATGCCTTTGTTGTAGCCTGGACTGGATTTCGGATGGTGGGAGCACTTGCAGTACTAATGGCTGTTTCGCCACAGGCAGTGTGGCTCGGGTTTGCCTTGACATCAGTCGCTGGGCGAGCTAGCAGCTCCTTTTCAATCTGAGCGTAGCGTTGTTCCGTGTCAGTCATGGTGGGAGAAGAATAGGCAACGGGCCTGTTGCCGTCCCCGTTATATTGAAGGCAAGCTGCTCCTCAACTGTACTGCGAGGCGTCACAAGTCAGTGTGACAGGTAGCTTAACATCAAAGTAGGTGAGGGTGGGGGCACGACATTTGTTGTTTAAGAGTGTCGAACGCCCTCTGCTGCTGTTCATGCCAGGACCAGACAGTGTCTTTGTGGGTTAGCTGGCACCGTGGGGATGATAGTTCACTGAAATTTGGAATTAATTTCCCCAAGTAGTTTACCATGCCAAGGAATCTCTGTGGGTTGAGCACATCTGTGGGTGCTGGTAACGCGTTAATTGCAATAGTCTTTGATGGATTGTGTTTGAGGCCGTCATTGGTGAACACATGACCCACATAGTTCATCTCGCTCACTCTGAATTTGCACTTTGGGGGGTTTAACTTGAGGTTGATCTCTTTGGCGGTCCAGAACTTTCTTTACATTCGCATCGTGTTCTTGGACTGTTTGTCCAGCAACAAGAATGTCATCAACAGTGATGGAGCATGGGTAACCTGCGAATAGTTGTTCCATAGTGCGCTGAAATACTTCACTTGCCGAGTTTATGCCGATTGGCAGACGCAGGAATTTGTAATGTCCAAAGGGTGTGCTGAATGTGGTTAGCTTGGAAGAGTTGTGATCCAACGGAATCTGCCAGAATGAACTCTTGGCATCTAGAACTGAGAATACAGTTGCCTTGCCCAGCTGTGCTGCAACTTCTTCCACTGTGCGCATGGGATAGTGTTTAAGAAGGAACTGCAGATGCTGGAAAATCGAAGGTAGACAAAAATGCTGGAGAAACTCAGCGGTTGAGGCAGCATCTATGGAGCAAAGGAAATAGACGACGTTTCGGGTCGAGACACTTCTTCAGACTGATGTGGGGGTGGGGAGCGGGAAGAAGAAAGGAAGAGGCAGAGACAGTGGGCTGTGGGAGAGCTGGGAAGTGGAGGGGAAAGAAGGAGAAAGCAGAACCTACCCAAAATTGGAGAAGTCAATGTTCATACCACTAGGGTGTAAACTACCCAAGCAAAATATGAGGTGCTGCTCCTCCAATTTACGGTGGGCCTCACTCTGGCCATGGAGGAGGCCCAGGACAGAAAGGTCAGATTCGGAATGGAAGGGGGAGTTGAGGTACTGAGCCACTGGGATATCAGGTTGGTTATTGCGAACTGAGCGGAGGTGTTGGCCGAACCGATCGTCAAGTCTACGCTTGGTCTCACCGATGTAGACCAGCTGACACCTAGAGCAGCGGATGCAATAGATGAGGTTGGAGGAGGTGCAGGTGAACCTCTGTCACAGCTGGAAAAACTGCTTGGTCCTTGGATGAAGGGGGAAGGTAAAGCGACAAGTGTAGCATTTCCTGCGGTTGCAAGGGAAAGTGCCAGGAGAGGGGGTGGTTTGGGTGGGAAGGGACAAATTGACCAAGGAGTTACGGAGGGAGCGGTCTCTGCGGAGAGCCGAAAGGGGAGGAGATGGGAAGATGTGGCCAGTGGTGGGATCCCGTTGGAGGTGGTGAAAATGTCGGAGGATTATTTGTTGCATGGGATAGTGTGGTCGTTTGATGGCAGTGTTTAAATCTTTAGGATTGATGCAAATCCGTATTTCCTCTTTATTCTTTTTCGTTGCTACTACCATGGTTGAAATCCAATCCAATGGGTCAACGACAGGGGCAATCACACCCAGAGTCTCCATTCTGTTGAGTTCATTTTGTACGCGATCCCGCAAAGCATGGGGAATCCGGTGTGCAGGACGGACAGCTGGTAGGATCTCCGGGTCGGTTGTGATCGTGTACTTGATGGGAAGCTTGCCCAGCTTGTTGTCTAAAAGATTTCCGTATTGTGCCAGGATCTGCAGACAGTTGATGAAATGCCGTACCGAAGGTGGCCAGACCTAGGTCGTTACAGGCATCAATGCCTAGCAGAGAATTCTCGGACAACATAGAAGCTCAGATTGTAGACACGTGACACCAGATGGCACTGTAACTCGACTCTTCCAACAGGGAGCACTCCTCCAAATGGAAGTAAAGTGGCGGCGGTCTGATTGATGACCTCGGTTTTCCGAATCCTGTTGAGCTCAGATAAGGACAGAACGTTGCCACGAGTTCCAGTGTCGAGCTTAGCAATAACACTCGTCCCGTTAATGAGGAGAGTGACCATGGAATCTTGGTGTTCATGAGACGTCCGACAAGGAATGTATGTTTATACTTCGTCTCTCAATAGCAGGCAGCATGTCCTTGTTAGTCAGAGAGGTTGATGTGGGAGTTAAGTGGGAAGGTTCTGGCTGTAAGCTATCTTGCTGTAGCAGGTGCACTGATTGTTTTGTCTCTACTCTGTTCTCACACGACCGGCAACAGCGGATGAAATGTTTTCTGCGTTTACAGTGGTAGCAAACTTTTCCATAGGCTGGGCATTGTTCACGAATGCCTGCATGCGAACCTCCACAGTTCACACAATTACTAATGAATCCGACACCTAATCTACTGGGCACTTGTGAAGGCTGGCGCTGGGCCTGATAAAACGTGCCAGCAACATTTACATCATAGGCAGAGTGGGGACTCAGCCCTAGAGATTTTGTTTGAGAGTCTGTCATCTCTGCAACACGACAGCGATTCTCAGCCCTTTCCAGAGTGGGATCTGCATCACGTATAAGTTCATCACGCACCTTGTCATTGAGAATACCATAAACCAGTCTGTTATGTATAAGACTATTGCATAGATTTTCAAACTCGCATCGGCTGGCGATGTGCTTTAAAGAACTGATATAGGCTTCAACAGACTCACCTTGCCTTTGGCTGCGCGAAAGGAATATGTGGCGCTCCATTACTAATCTATACTCTCCAAGAAATTAAATTGTTATGGAGCCAGAGAGATTTGCTAAGCCCATCTGGTTCCTTCTGTCGGTCTACACCACCAGTCTCTGTCTTCCAACTCCACCCATCCTCCCTCCCATCTGCCCGCCATCCTTCACCCTTCCTCAGTATACCTATCACATTGCCATGGGCACATTTGATCAATCAATCAATAATTGTTTTATTTGCATACCTAGAGAGTCACCCTTGCAACACTGATTTAAGGTATTTGGGGCTAAATAGCTTTTTGATCATTCACTTGAATTACTGTGTCCCAGAGAGGGTGTTTTGAATATTCATAGATGTCTTGGCAGTTGAGATATGCTCCCATTATAAATATGCAATTCGTGGAATAATTTGCTGCATCTAAAATAGGGAAGTAAACTATGCAATCATAATCATTGAAATTGTATTTAATCAGCTGCCGTTATATTTGTTTTTAAGAGTGTAAAAACTCAATGCTCTTTCAGCTCAGTGCAATTAGGGGAGCACAGTGGCACAACTGGTAGACCTGTTGCCTCACAACTCCAGAGACCCAGGTTCGATCCTGACCTTGGGCGCTGTATGTGTGGAGTTTGCATGTTCTCCCAGTGTAGGTTTCCTCCACATATCGCAAAGACATATAGTTTTGGAGGTTAATTGACCTCTGTAAATTACCCCTTGTGGGTAGAGAGTGGATAAGAAAGTGGGATAACATTGAACGAGTGTGAACAGGTGATTGATGATGGGTATGGACTCGCTGGGTTGAAGGGCCTGTTTCCATGCGGTATGTTTCAATCAGTCAATTCCTTCAAGACATATACCATTCAACCTTGAGTACATCTATCTGATACACCAGTAACTTCTGCTGAGGAAAGATCACCAATCTGCAACATGAATTCTGTTTCTCTCTCCATAGATGTTATCTGGCATGCATCCACTACATCTAAGAACAACTCTGGGTTTCCAGAAGCATCAGGCTCTTGAACACTGCCCAACACTATCTACCTCAGCTACTGATGTGTTCAGAATTCCACAAATACTGAAATTCACATCACATCAGTTGCTGAGGTAGTTAGTGTTATTATTTCAAATTTCCATCATCTTTGTTTTTATTTGAAATTTACATCATCTACTAACTTTTGGTGTTCTATTAATGATCGCATATTGACCTTTCTGCAACTCTTACCTGTTCCTGGTCCAAGATATCATAGCTTAAATCTTCCAGTTTTATCTTTAAATCATCAATTTTTGTTTTCTTCTCATAATTGGCTCTGTTCTGTTCCTGAACCAGATCGTGTATTTCAGTAAACTAAAATAAAGGATTTAAAACATGTCAGAATACAATTGAATATACACAGGTTGTCGAGCATTAAGGTGTACAAAGTACCAAAGTTCATCAAACACGGATTTTCTATAAATACCAGTGAACTTAAAAGATTAATCCTGGAATCTCCACTGTGAATACAGTCTGACAATTAGATCTTGCTCTCAACATTAGCAAGATCAAGGAACTGATTGTTGACTGATTGCTGTTCCGTAGCCAGTATATAAGTCAATTAAACTTTGACTCTTGGAAAATGCAACTAAATGCAGACCAAGGAACACAGCACACCTGAACTTCTGTACATATAGAAATAAAGTGCTGCAATTCATTTAATTATTATTTGTGTTTGTTGGGTTTAAAAACATGCAATTGGGAAAGCTTCTCAATTTTCAACTTAACACATTTATATATTAGAATCTACTTAAAGAATCAAAAAAGAGTTAATCTCAACGAGGATTTTTATGAAAATGGTAACAACCTTATTAAAACTCAAGAAAGCTTCCTGGGTATAGACTTGATTACAATTTGAAGAGGCTCTATGAGAAAATGCAATGCAGAAATCTTTCCTATTGGACCATTAACAGGAGCAGGGGAATTAATAATATTGCACATATGAAAATAATAATCAAGGTGGTTTGAGAAGGCACCATTTGGACAAATACAGGATATCTCTCCGAAACCAAGCTTTTCCATTATCTTTTCAACCACCTATTTAATATGTGTCTGGACTGGGATTCTCGCTGGACTCCAGTCTCAGGATGGCAATTTCAGACAATTGACCCATAATAAATAAATTAGGAAAAACATTATTTGACTAAAGAAGCAAATTAAGAGCGTAAATTTGTAATGAAAGATAATATTGCTGGTGTTATATTCCGGACGGCAGAATAAATAACAACTTACATGCAGGTTGCCTGGATCACGAGAGAGAGATTTATTACCCAACATACCCTGCTTATATTGGGCACCAACTCATTACATGAATAAGTATGAATACATTACACTGCTCTCCTTTTTTAAAGTATTAAATCTAAGTACTCAGTTACAATTTTGTTGTTGTGATACTTGATTTAAACCAGTATTTATGAAATCTTAGATGATAAACATAATATATTTATTTTACATATCTACACATTTTCATTTTACTTATACAGTGAGTTACTTAACTTACAAACCTAACCTGACTACTGGTTTACGGATCCTGCCTGATCGTCTAATAGTAACAGGTGTAACAGGTTTAGGTGTTGACTCAACTGTTGGCTTGTTTGGCTCTGTTTTAGTACCTGACTTTGACCAGAGGAATCTGTTTCTTTGTCTATACTAACTGAACTTTGTGTTTCAATCACTGTGGTCTCTTCCAACTCACTTTCAGATAAAAACTCAGGGATTAGGACTTCATGCTCAGTTTTTGGTCCATCTTTGGCTGGAATCATTTGATCAACATGAACACTTTTGATCCTATCTCCAACTTCAACTAAGTATCTTTTGTTCCACACACTTCCACTATTTCCCAACATCACATTTGTCTCGACTGTACTTGTTGGGAGGACTGAGAACACGAACCTGCTCATCTGGCTTGAAGAACCTCTCCTTTTTGTGGGAGTCAAAATGGCGTTTTTGACAACTGTTTTTGCTCAACTCTCAAGGCCAAATTGGGTTGAACTAGACTTAGGCCTATTCTTAGCCTTCTCTTCATCAACAGTTCTGCAGGTGAATAACCTGTTGTTGTGTGTGGTGTGGTTCTGAACTTCAGCAAGAAACTAGTCAAACGATGTTTCATGCTGAGCTTTGAACTACCCTGCAAAACCTGTTTCTTGAGAGCATCTTTGACAATTCTAACAGACCTTTCCGCCACCCCGATGGAGTCTGGATGGTATGGGGGAACAAGTGTGTGTTTTACACTATTCTGCTGCATGAAGTCTTTGAACCATTCTGAGCGAAACTGAGACCCTTTATCAGAAACAAGTTCTTCCGGTAAACCATGGCATGCAAAAATTGATCTCAACTCATCTATGGTACACTCAGTAGTAGTGATTGACCCCATATGCTTGACCTCAATCCATTTGGAATGACTGTCTACTAGTACCAGAAAATGATCATTACCCCTTTCACAAAAATCTACATGAACTCTCTGAAAAGGTCTACTTGGCCATGACCAGGGTTGCAGTGGTGTTTTTGGTGGGTTACTCCGGCAATTTTGGCAGACACTACGTTTGCTCACCAGTGACTCGATGTCACTGTCAATACTAGGCCAATACACAAAACTTCTGGCAATTGACTTCATGCTTACAATGCCAGGACGTTCGGCATGAAGTTCATTCATAATTTTGTTTCTCAAAGACTCTGGTACAACCACTCTGTAACCCCACTTAATGCATCCCTGCTCACATGATAATTCATGGCATCGATTATGGAAAGGCTTCAGGTCCAAGTACAGAACTGAGTTCAATCCACTATCGATTTCAGTCCAACTGTTCAATCTGTACATAGACCCTCTTTAGCACAGTGTCTTTCTCTGTTTCTGCTGCATTTTCTGTTGCAGTTACTGGAAAGTCTTCATCTACAACTTGCAGTGTGTAGATTGAGTTCTCACTTCCCTCATCAGAGTTCTCATGGGGCAACCGGGACAACGCATCTGCAACTGCGTTGCACTTGGAGCTTCTGTACTCCACCTTGTGGTCATACTGGGACAGCAAAATTGCCCAGTGCTGCATCCTTGATGCCACCATGGAAGGTATAGCTGACTTGAGGATACGATACGATACGATAATACTTTATTATCAGAGCGAGTCTGAAATTTGTTTTGCATCACAGAAGCTCCATTTACAGCATCACAAAAAAGACAAGAGGGGCGAAAGAAGACATGCATCAAGATATCAAGACAGGATCCCAAAATACCCACATTATCACTAGTAGTGATCAAGTATCACTAGTAGTGATCAGTCACTAGGGTGAATGGTCTGCCGAGAAGAAACTGATGGAATTTCTTGATTCCGAACACGATGCTGAGTGCTTCCTTTTCTATTTGTGTATAATTGCGCTCATTCGGTGATAGGGTGCGGGATGCAAAAGCAATAGGCTTTTCCTGTTGTCATTCATTACGTGGGAGATCACTGCACCTACACCATAACTTGAAGCCTCACAAGTAAGTTTCATCTTGCGCGTCGTATTGTAGTGAACAAGGAGTTTGTCACTTGTCAAGTTTTCCTTGCAAATGTCATATGCACGTTGCAGTTTCTTTCCCCACGTCCATTTCACATCTTTTTGTAGCAGATGATGTAGTGGCTTTAGCACAGTTGCTAAATCTGGAAGGAATCGTGCATAGAACTGCACCATCCCAAGGAATGATCATAGGTCTGAGACATTGTTGGGTTTTGGAACATTCACTATTGCTTCCACTTTCACCTTCACCTTCACAGGGAGAAGTCCGTTGGCATCTACTTTGAGTCCAAGATAGACCACCTCTGACTGCGCAAATGAACATTTACTTTGTCGCAATTTGACTGTGGCAGTTCAGTCGTGTGAGAACTTGCTCGAGGATTTCCGGATGTTCTACCATGCCCTCTGTGAATATCAGTAGGTCATCCTGGTTGCACACACAGTGCCTTGTAACATTTTGTCCATGACAGACTGAAACATTTTCGGGGAGAATTTCAAACCATAGGGCAGCTTTGTATATGAATACAAGCCTTATGTGTGTTGATAGTCAAGTACTGCTGACTTTCCTTGTCGACATTGAGTTGGGCGTAAGCGTGAGACAAATCCAGTTTAGTGAAGACTCTTGCTCCGCTAAGTTCTGCGTACAAATCTTGTGAGGTTGGTAACGGATATTGTTCGTCATCAACGGCTTGCTTGATTGTGACTTTGTAGTCACCACATAGTCGAACAGTTTTGCCGTCCTTGGGTACGGCCACAATTGGCGTTGCCCAGTTACTCTGGTCTGTCTTCACGAGTACTCCATTCCGCTTTAACCTATCAAGTTCTTCCTCCATTTGTTGCTTTAGTGCATACTAGACCAAGTGCAGACCCGTTGGGTCTGGAGACCGAACGTGCTTAAGACCCCGGGGTGTGAGATCCCGAACGTGCTTCAGACCCCGGGGTGAAAATCATTAGAGAAAAAAACCCAGAACATGTTTCAGACCCCGGGGTGAAAATTCAGAAGGTGCTTCAGACCCCTGGACACTGAACGTGCTTCAGAACCCGGGGTTTTAGAGTCCGAACGTGATTCATGTGAATGTGTGAAAATCGCTAGCGAAAAAAAGATGGCGTCGTTTTCGGAGCAGAGGCGGTCGACAGCAGCCGTTATGGTGGCTGACCAGCAGGAGGAGACAAAATGAGTGAGTGGGGGGGGGGGGGGGGGTGGTGATGGATTTTATTTTAAAATGTGTACATAAATACGATGAAATGTAATCAGGAGTGGCTAATCGTAAAGAAAAATGAAATCTCTACCGAATTGGAAAAAATCTCGGCGTTTCTGCGTGCGGTGTTGGCATAGCGCGGTATCAAAAGGGCTGGCTGGCACAAGTCAAGCAGACACACACACACAGATTTTTAATATTATACTAGACCAAGTGCAGACCCGTTGGGTCTGGTCCCCGAAAGTGCTTGACACCCCGGGGTGTTTTTCCCGAACGTGCTTCAGACCCCGGGGTGTAAATCGTGGAAAAAAAGATGGCGTCGTTTTCGGAAAAAATCAGAGAAAATTGGCGAAAAAAAGATGGCGTCGTTTTCGGAGAAAATCGGCGAAAAAAAGATGGCGTCGTTTTCGGAGAAAATCTGAGACAATCGGAGAAAATCACATGGGGGTGGGGGGGGATGGATTTTATTAAAAAACGTGTACATAAACAGGACCGAATTTAATCAGGAGTGGCTATTCGTAAAGATAAATGTCATCTCTTTGGAAATGGTAAAAAATATGGGCCTTTCCGCACGCCGGTATCAAAGGCGGCGTACGGACGTACAGACGTACAGACGTACAGACGGGACGACAGCCAGAGAGTTTTAAAAGTATATAGATAGATAGATAGATATAGATGGTACAGGTCTTGGTCGACAATACACAGGTCTCACATCTTGCTTAAGTTGATGTGTGCAGAGTACCCTGTTATTCCCGTGTAACTGTCAGCAAAAATGTTTGCATGTTTGCTTATGACGTTTTCAAGACGTGATTTGGACAAATCAACGCTGAAAATGTTCTTCCAGTCTAACTCTATTCTACTCAGCCAATCCTTTCCAAAGAGGGTTGGTTTATTTCTGTAGCTGGCCACTATGATGGGCAGTGTTACTGACTGACCATTATGCTGAACTTTAGTTCATTTGTCCACATGTCTCCAAAACTTCACCCGAGTAGGTTCTCAGCTTGACCTTACTCTCAAACAATGGTGTCTGTGGGAACTTTGTTTCGTACAGGTCTCTGCTCATGACCGAACAATCTGCTGCCGTGTCAATGCACATATCGATTAACGGTTCATTTTTCAATAGTTGAGTTCGAAAGGCCTTGGCTTGGTTATAGGCTTATGGATGTTGGTTGCATAAATGGTGTACAACCCAAGTTAATTTCCATCTGGGTTCACCTCCAAGATTGTTAACGGTTTGGACACGCTAGAGGCAGGAAACATGTTCCCGATGTTGGGGGAGTCCAGAACCAGGGGCCACAGTTTAAGAATAAGGGGTAAGCCATTTAGAACGGAGACGGAGGAAACACTTTTTCTCACAGAGAGTTGTGAGTCTGTGGAATTCTTTGCCTCAGAGGGCGTTGGAGGCCGTTTCTCTGGATACTTTCAAGAGAGGAGCTAGATAGGGCTCTTAAAGATAGCAGAGTCAGAGGATATGGGAGAAGGCAGGAACAGGGTACTGATTGGGGATGATCAGCCATAATCACATTGAATGGCAGTGCAGGCTCGAAGGGCCGAATGGCCTACTCCTGCACCTATTGTCTATTGTCTATAACTCCTCTCTGGTGTTGTCGCTTGATTCCCGCAGATTGTTAGTTTCCTGTTTTAAGCTTGGTCCGACATGCTGAGGCGATATGGCCTTTCTTCTGGCAGTTATAGCACTTGGCCATTTTGAACTGACAAAATTGGGATGAGTGATTACTGTTTCAACGATAATAACTGGCTGAACTCGGCTCCCTGCCATACTTTGGTTTTGGTTTAGTGCCTCTTGGTTTGGCCATAGGCACTGCCTTGTGACTGTAAACAGCCAATGCAGTCCCTGATCGACGAAACTCGCGAGCATTCTTTGAGGCCATCTCCATTGTGGTAGCAATCTTGCATGTTTTCTCGAATGTAAGATCTGGAGTGTTCATGAGTTTGGACTGAAATCGTTCATCCACTAGACCACAAACAAATCTGTCGCGTAGTGCGCGTCCGAGAAAGGTTCCAAAGTTACAGTGTAAACTTATGTTTTTCAAGGCAACAATGTACTCATTGATTGTCTCATTCTGCTTCTGGTTTCTGGTGCCAAATTTATAGCTTTCTGCAATTTCCAGAGGCTTTGGGTTGAAGTGCTCCTCCAACTTTTTCATATTGTCATTGAATGGCATGTATTTTGCCTTTATGGTTGAAAGGAGATCCACGAGTGTGCCGTACACTTCAGGACTGATCTCCGTGAGCAGAATCGCTTTCATGCGTTCGCAAACGCCTTATTTGTTTCAGTCACTATCTCTCCTTCACCACTAATCTCCATTATGTTGTTTGCCGTGAAAAACATGTTTGCTCTCTCCATATAGCTGAACGGCTCTCTATTCTTGTCAAAAGTTCCAAGGTTTCTGATGTAGCCCGTGGACGCTGCCGTGTCGTACTCTTTTTTTTTTTAAAGTCCGTTCAAAAACCCCGATTTTCCTGTCTGTTTTGGTGTAACAATTCACCTAAAACTTAGCTGAACAAAGGCTATTCAGCTTGAGGAACTCGACAAAAAAAATAATCTTATACAATCCCAAGGATGGCATCTTGCCAAGTAGACACAACATAGAGATAGCCTGACAAACTCTCGAGATTTGTCCCAGCTGCTGTTTTAAACTACAGTCCCCTGCATAGGAGGATCTGCGGCCTTATCGTGTCCAGCTCGCAAACAACTGCAACACAACTCCGTATTTACTGTTTTAAAATGTTAAACAATACTGCATGTTGCAAAACAGTCCTGCACTGTATTTAAAGGATGAGATCACAAACTCTATCCCATCCTCGTCGCCAATTTTGTTATATTCCGGACAGCAGAATGAATAACAACTTACATGCAGGTTGCCTGGATCACGAGAGAGAGATTTATTACCCAACATTCCCTGCTTATATTGAACACCAACTCATTAACATATACATGAATATGTATGAATACATTACAGCTAATATACAATTTAATATCAATATACAAAACAGAATTCCATTTTCTTTTTAAAGGAAGAAAAAAATTACTTTTTCTGTCAAGTCTCCTTTTTTCACTCGATATTCATTTCGTCTCTCATCCATTTCCTCTTTTAAATCATGCTTGTCTTTGTTTAAATCAATAATTTTCCTTTTTTGTTTCTTGTATGTTGTCATATGTTTCATTCAATGTGATTTGCTTATTGGCTCGATCTCCCATCACATTATTCATGAGGAATATGATGTCATTGTATCGTGCTCCTGCCTCTCGTTGTACAGGGCTGTGAAAAGGGGAGGCAGACAAAGAACATACTGACCAGACATTTAATATGATCTCAAAATTCTGTACATCTCCATGCATCGTATCTTCATTCTATACAAGAGTTGCGGAATGATAAATTGAATTATCAGGTTAATTGTTTTATATCACACTGTTGAACAATCAAAGACTGTATTTTTGAATTGTTCAATGGACAATGCTAATAATTTCCCCTTGTTCAGATTAACTATGATTTTGTTTTGAAGACACACAAACCTGCTGATGCTGTTATCTTGGGCAAAAATCAAACTCCTGGGGGAACACTTCAGGGTCTGGAGAAGGGTTCCGACCCAAAATGTTTCTGTCCATTCCCTTCACAGTTTGCTGATGATCTGTGAAGTTCCTCCAGCACTTTGGTTTTTGCTATGCTTTTGTTTCTCTGGGTAGGACTATTCAGATACGTTCCTAGCAAGACTCCCTTCTTCCACCACCTCAATAAACTTGCCTTACGGAAAACCCTCCCACCACATTCCAATCCAAACCAGGTCCTGGTCACCAGCACTCCTTGCTCATGATTTCCATCGTTTTAGCAACACTCAATTTTAAATTCTCCTTGTGAAAAACAAAGTGTTGGAAGAACTCAACAGGTTAGGTAGCATCCATGGAGGGAGTGGACAGACAACCTTTTCAGTTGGGCTCCTTCTTCAGATCTGAAACAGCAACTGTCCATTCCCTCCACAGATGCTCCCAGGCACACTCAACTTCCTCCAGTGCATTGTGTTTTGCACAAGATTCCAGCATTTGCAGTTTCTTGTGTCTGCTCTTAAAATTCTCCTTATCTTTTATAATTGCTCCTTGTCCATGTCTCTTCAAAGTCTATCACCATCAACTTCAATCTGTATGCTAATTCAATTCTGGGTCCCTTCCTGACAAGAACCATTCCACCATCGATAGCTGGAACTTCAGCCGACGAAAGCCCATGCCCTAGAATTCCCTTGCTGAACCACTTCACTTTTCCCGCCATCCTTTTTAAATTTTAGTCATTCTGTAAAATATGCCTCACCATCTCCTTATGTAGCTTGATGAATCTTTGATAAGTTTAACAATCTGACAAAGGCACTACATAAATTCTTGTTGACGGTACTACAATAAACATATTTCCTTCTCTCTGCCAATTTACGAGAAAAGAACTCATGCCAGGTGACGATATTGTAAAGTGAGCCAGTTATCTTTATATTAGCACTAAATTTTATAACTTTCACACTCAAGGGTCTCAGTGGCAAATGCCAATGCATTCACATGCAATAATCGAGGGAAAATAAAACATTGTTTTCCTGTAATTGGGATGTGAAGAGAGTGTGTTGGAGTAGCTCAGCGAGCCAGGCAGCATTGCAGGAGAATATGGGATAGGTGCTGTTTCGGGTAGGGACCCTTCTTCAGATTGTTTATATGGGGGGGAAAGAAAGCTGGGAGGGGCAGGACAAAGCTTGGCAAGTAATAGGTCAACATAGGTGAGGAAGGTTTTTTGATAGGCAGATGGTTTGGCAATGGCCAGAGATGAAAAGACAGAAGGTCTGAGACAAAAGGATGGAAAAGTTGCAAATTATGAAGCCAGAGGAAGGAATGTAAGTGGATGGAGAGGGGGAAGGGAGAAATAGGTGTGAGTCCAGGTGGAGCACAGGGAAGGGGGTGGAGAAGAGGGGGAGAGGTTAAGCAGTTACCTCAAATTGGAGAATTCAATGTTCATACCGTTGGGTTGTAAGCTAGCCAAGCAGAATATGAGTGTTGTGCCTCCAGTTTGTGTGTGATCACATTCTGGTAATGGAGGAGGCCCAGGACCAGGCACGTGCCGTCAGGGTAGGCAAGGTAGGCACTGCCTACCCTGACTAAAATTATGAAATGGTAATTATTAAATATAAATAGTAAAGACATGGGAGAATTATGCCTATCTAAGAGATCGCCTCTCTTAGGTAGGCATAATTCTCCGTGCCTTTCATCCGCAGTACTTGTAACACGCGAAGGTCTGTGCAGCCCACGTGCCGTCGACGCTGCTTCAAGCCGTCAATTTCAAGCGGAGCTGAAATTCTGCCTTTGCAGTACTGCGCATGCGCAGCATCCTACTGCGCATGCGCAGTACAAGTTTCTTGGCAGGTTTTTCAAATATGGACTGTCATTATCTTAAGAATATCTTAAGAAACAAAGAGAGAAGAATGGAGTTTGTGTACAAATGATGTGGTAAGTAGATTTTCTTGGTGCTATATGTTTTTAAATACCGTATTTCCCGGGGTGGGGGGGAGAGCTCCTTTCACAGCCTTTGGGGAGTCTGGCCTGGGGTAAAGTTGCGGGGAGGGCAGGAGCATTGTGAAGGAGGGGATGGGGGTCATGCCAGTAACCCACTTACGATGTTCCGGGCATGGAGCCACCGCCTTGTGGCCGGGGAGTAAATTAGCTCGGCGGCTGCGAGCGGCTGCCGGGACTGGACAGCCCCTTCTGCCGGCCCCCACTCACCTCTGGCATTGCTCTCCGTCTGGAAAACCTCTCACCTGCCGCTCCCGGCCTCACTCATGTCAGCCGCTTTCCGCAAATCCTTAAATTCCGACAGCGCGATCAAGGGACCAATTGAGGTTACTCGGCTGTCAGAATTTAAGGATTTGCGGGAAGCGGCTGACATGAGCGAAGCCGTCGAGCGGATGGTGAGAGATGTGCAGACGGAGAGCACTGTCAGAGGTGAGCGGGCCAGCAGAAAGCGCTGAAGTGGCGGCCAGTTCTGCTGTCCGGTCCCAAGGCCGCTCGCAGCCACCCGAGCTGCTTCCTTCCCCGGCCACAATGCGGAGGCTCCGTGTCCGGAGCGTCGCAAGTGGGTTACTGGCATGACCCCCATCCCCTCCTTCACAACGCTCCTGCCCTCCCCGCAACTTTACCCCTGGCCAGACTCCCTAAAGGCTGTGAAAGGAACTCTCCCCCCAATTGATCCCTTGAACAAGTATTGTCATTCTATAAGATGACAACTGATTCACCTTGTCCCGGTGTGCTCCCGTTTTTCCCACTATCTCTCCACCTGCCATCACCCTTCACCCCCACCCATTCAGTAATTAAAAAATGAAGGAGATTGGGAAGCCTTGGGCAAATTGAATTGTTACTTTAAAAAATAATATATTTTTACGGAGAGTAGAACAATCTGCGCATGCGTGGTTTAAGATTTTTTTTTTTAAGCCGACTGACTGCCTACCCTGAGTAATTGCTCACGGCACGTGCCTGCCCAGGACAGAAGTGTGAGAATGGGAAGAGGTGTTAAAATACATTGCAACCAGCAGGTCCTGCAGAACTTTGTGGACTGAGCGCAAATGTTCGGTGAAGCGCTGAAGGATGTACTTACCACAAAGTAGCATTTTCTCGTTCCAATCTACAGTATTCTTTTTCTAAAGCTTCCATTTGTAGTGTCATCATCTCGACTTTGGCCTTCAATTCGTTCAACTCGGTTGCTTTTGACTCGCGGGCAGCAGCAATAGATGCTTGAAACAAGCAAATCTTTGTCTTAAAATCATTTGAAAGCTCCAATTCTTAGTTTCTCTCAATGTAGAGAAAATAAAATGTTGTGAATATAATCAAATATCATTGAAGATAGATTATTTAAAAAGAATTTGAGGCTCTGATATCGTCCCACATCCCGGAAATGTGCCAGCTGGTAGGTTAATTGTCAACTGTTAATTGCCCCTATGGTATGTAGATGATAGGAGAATCAGAGTTGTTGATAATGGGGAAAACAAGTTAAAATATGTTAAAATACACAGATAGATGGAACAGGATAGATGGTTTAGTTTAGTTTAGAGATTCAGCATGGAAACAGGCCCTTCGATCCACTGTCCATTGATCCTATTTTCCCATCCACTCCCTAGATGCTGGGGCAATTTCCAGAGGCCAATATAACTATAAATCCACACTTTTTGATGTGGGAGGAAACTGGAGCACACGGACCACAAGGTCACAGGAAAACATGCAAACTCCACACAGACAGCACCTGAGGTCAGGATCGAACCTAGGTCTATGGTGCTGTGAGACAGCAGCTCTACCAGCTGCGCCACTGTGCTACCCTGGGTTCCTGAATTTTTCTAGCATTTTCTGTTTATATTTTAAATACAAAAATGAATGGAACAAATTGAAAAATTGTCAATTTAGGCTTAAAGTTTCACCCCCAACTTTCTTTCGCATGGTCTACTTCCAATTCTTCCCTTCCCGTATCTTTGCAAATACTTTATTTAAGGGACAGTGAATCTCTACAATCCTCTACCACAGGGAGATGTGGTTGTTTAGTCACTCAGCATTTCAAGATTGAGATCAATAAATTCTCAGACACATGATCAGGAATTGTGGAGTCCTGGAGGCAAATTGAGGTGGAGAATTGGCCAAGAATCCACAAAGTAACAGGAATATGTGGAATTCACAAGGTTACTCCTGATTCAATGTCTCTAATTTCCTGACAGCGACTCTACTTCCCGAGAAGATTACGGAGATTTGGCATGTCGAAGAGGATTCTCCTAAACTTTTAAACAGGTGCACGGTATAGAGCATTCTGACTGGTTGCATCGTGGCCTGGCTCGGCAACTTGAACGTCCTGGAGCAAAAAAGACTACATAAAGTTGTGACCACTGCCCAGTCCATAACCGGCTTTGACCTCCCCACCGTCAAAGGGATCTACCGTAGTCGCTGCCTCAAAAAGGCAGCCAAAATCATCAAAGACCCACACCATCTTGGCCACACATTCATTTCACCATTGCCATCAGGAAGAAGGTACAGGAGCCTGGAAACTGTAACGTCTAGGTTCAGGAACAGCTTCTTCCCTTCAGCCATCAGGCTATTAAACATAACAACGAATAAGCTCTGAGCTCTGAACTGCAAAAGACTATTATTATTTGTTATAACAAATAAATATTTGTTATTTATTGAACTTTTCCTTTTTTTTTCTCTTCCCTCGTTATGTATACTATTGTTTACATATTCACATATTCTGTTGTGCTGCAGCAAGTAAGAAATTAATTGTCC
This sequence comes from Malacoraja senta, assembly GCA_038087875.1. Classification (NCBI taxonomy): domain Eukaryota; kingdom Metazoa; phylum Chordata; class Chondrichthyes; order Rajiformes; family Rajidae; genus Malacoraja; species Malacoraja senta. The sequence continues at coordinate 27,329,668 of CM075978.1, forward strand.
CATCCAGCACATATGACAATAAAACACTCTTGACTTAACTTTACTCTTTACTCAGATTTTCTATCTTCACTTAAGCAGACTGATTACCAACCAATACCTACTGTAAACCTTCTGACTCTCATAGCTGGCTCAATTACATCTTCCTAACCAGTTTCCACCTGGGCATTCATTCCATTCGTCCAACTTATTTCCTCCTCTGTAAATCTCCTGATAATGCCACCTTACGAACAAGTACTTCTGTTGTTTTTCTTCTCCCCGACTGAAAACTGTTGTCCACCAGGGATGACAGTTATTTTTCCTGCATTTACTCTCATCTCTTACCCTCCTTCTCAGAACCATAACAAGGTTGTTTTGTCTGCACTTTCCTTTTCAGCAGTTACCACATTTTACAGATCATCTTCCAGAATTTGCTCTATTTTTAGTGAGGTCAATATCAAACACATAATTTTTCACTACACCCATTCCATCAGAATTCTGATGAGATGAATTCTCTTGAATATCCTAATCTTTCTGACACACTTCCATTACATGCCACCTCATCCTCCAATGGAAGACTATGCATGCACCACCGAGTCTTATGCTAACCTTCCCACTATACAAGGCCCAAACAATCCTTCAAAGTGAAGCATGCATCTTTTTCAATTTAGTTATAATGCTTTTGCTGCTAAAAACATGTTCACCTCTAACTTCTTGAAACTAATTAACCTACAAACTCACACATCTTTGGGATGTGGGATGAAACTGGAGCACCCGGAGGAAATCCACACGATCACAGGGACAATACCCCAGGTCAGGATCAAACCTCGGTCTCTGGGGCTGTGAGGCAGGAGCTCTACCAGCTGCACCACACTTTGCTGAATGCCTTCAATCAGTCTGCAAGCCTGCTTCTGGGCTTCCTACCATTTGCTATTTTAATTCTCAATTTTAATTTTGATTCCAGCTTTATTCTGCCCAATTCAGACAACTCCTACTGAGGCCATCTACATCGTACCAAGGAGGTTCAAAAGAGGTGCAAAGAACAGCTCTTCATCTTTTGTTTAGGGCATATCTAGACTAACACAAGAATTCAATAATATCAGATCCATCTACCCATTTTTTTTCAAGACAGCTAAAGATCCTGCTATTGAAATTAATCATTCAACAAAGGGAATTACAACGCATTTTTTTTACCTGCGATTTCCTGATTTAGCTTGTTAGGAAGTTCCGAAAGATTGTACCGCAGTTTACTGGCTTCAATGGTTTCCACTTCAAGTATTTCGTGGATGCTCCGCCTGGCTTCCTCCTAGACGGTATATAACAAATACTATTCATGAAGCACATTTCCCAAGTATTCACAGGTACATCATCAAAACAAAGATTAATGCCAAGACATGTAGGAAGAAATTAAGGCAGACTCCATTAAAGGAGGAGGTTTTAAACAATTAGTTTAGGGCAGCACATTGGCACACCTGGTAGAGGTGCTATGTCACAACGCCAGAGACAGGTTCAATCCTGAGCTTGGGTGCCGTGTGTTGGAGTTTGCACATTCTCCCTGAGACTGCATAGATTTCCTTCTGGTGCTGCGGTTTCCTCTCACATCCCAATGACGGGTGGGTCTGTAGGTTAATTGGCCTCTGTAATTGGCCCCTGGTGTTCAGCGAGTGGATGGGAAAGTGGCATAACAGAGAACTAGTGTGTACTGGTGATCGATGGTCAGCATGGACTCCGTGGGCCAAAAGACCTCTTTCCATGCTGCATCTCTAAAACTAAAACTAAACTAATAAGACTAAATTTAAAGGACAGGACATAGTAGCGTAGGGAGGAAATACAAAAGTGAGCTCAAGGTACTGGCAGCTCAAGAAACAATCAAGAGAAAGTGGTGGGTGCCTGGACTGCACTGCCAGTGGGGGTGGTGGAGGCCGATATGATAGGGTATATGCAGGGAATGATGGGATATGGATCACATAGTTGCCAGGACATGAGGGGCTGAGCTAGAGATCAAGGTCGGGCAGGCCAGTACTATATTCCTTGGAGGTGAGGTACATGATGGGTGATTTTATATGATGGGATTTGATAGGGTGAATGCACAGAATATTTTACTCAGAGTAGGGATATCAAGTACTAGAGAACATTGATTTAATGTGAGAGCGAAAAAATGTAATAGGAACTACAAGGCAACCTTTTCACATAGAGGGGTGGTGGGTATATGGAACGTGCTGCTAGAGGATGTACTAGAGAGGCAGGAACTATAACATTTAAAAGACAATTGGACACGTACATGGATAGGAACGATTTGGGGATATGGGCCAAAAGTAGGCAGGTTGGGTCAAAGGGCCTGTTTCCATGCAGTATGGCTCCATGACTTGCAGGATGAGAATAGTTAATCTTGGCATCATGGTTTGGCATGGACCCCTATGCAGATAAGATTTAGCTCTTGGGGCTAAGGGAATCAAGGGATATGGGAAAAAAGCCTGAACGGGGTACTGATTTTGAATGATCAGCCATGATCATATTGAATGGCAGTGTTGGCTCAAAGGGCTGAATGTCCTATTCCTGCACCTATTTTCTATGTTTCTATGTTTCTAAGAGGGGTGTTTAAGAGGTTTTTAGATGGGAACATGTTTATGCAGAGAATTGAGGTTTATAGATCAGATGCAGACAAGAGATTCATTTAAATTGGCATAATGTTCAGCACAGACAATGTGGGCCAACGACCTGCTCTTGTATGTGTGTACACATACTGTTCTATGTTCTATGTAGAGGACACCACATTGTGAATGGCACATGCAGTACTTTAGGCTGGAAGAAGTGCAAGTGAATCACTGCTTCATTCAATGTGGAAGCTGGTGAAGTAGAAGACAAGTACCAGGAGAGGGGGTGAGAGCAGAGGTGTAGGAATAGATGGGATGCAGTCAAAGGTTCTATCCACAATGGCAGAAGGGAAGCCACTTTTCAAATAGGAAGCCTTTCTAGAGACACAGACGGTTGGGGCAAATGTGATAATGATGGAGGTAACAAAAACGGGAGAATAGCTATAGTCGCAAAATGTTGCTAAATGGAATGCATTCATTCCCAGATTTCCCTCAGACAAAGACTTTTGTAAAGAAGCAGACCATTACATAATATCCAGTTGCACAAGTTCTTTATCTGTTTCCTTTTTATCATATTTTATGATTATATATTCTTCTCTTTGAGCCAGCAAACCTGCAATCGATCACTCAAGCAGAACTGTCATACGTAGTTATACGTAGATCAGCGCTCTAGATAGATTTCTAGAAAACGCTATCGGGGGGTTGCACGTAAGGTCATCAGGTCACAGGGCATGACGCACGGAGCAGCTCAATCCATGTGGAGTACATGACAGCCTACGGCATACACTGTTAATACACTGTTAATACACGAAACTGTTAATGGGCGATTTTAAAATGTTACAGCCAAATTTATCACTTCCGAAACATTTTAGATACCAAAGAAATCAAGAAAAAACACAAATAATGCCTTCCTGTTGATGAAATGCAATGAGCAAACGCGATAATTCCCAATATTTTCAATCTTGATATCTGCACGGCCAATGTTCGCTAACCACTTTAGCTGTTGTTGTCCCTTCAGCTGTCGCTTCTCTCTACCATCATTTCTTCTCACTTTTGGAATTCTGAAGTAGGATAAATGTCTCTCACGGTTACCCCAATTTCCACAATTATTTACAGCGCCAAAATTGACCATTTCGGCGTTTTTTAACAGGTAAGAACACGTACTTTCTTACCGCCGAAATGATCAATTTTTGTGCTGTAAATAATTGTGGAGGGTGACTGAGCGCTCTGAACCAAATGCTCTAGTATCTTTGCTCTGAACCCGGGCAAGTTGTAAGCAGCCGAAGGAGCGGATCCCTCGGGACAGCACCCCAGGTCAGCGCTGTCCGGCTACGGCCGCCCTCCGCCCGTCTCCCTCTGTGCGGCTGCACTGTCACGCGCTGTGGGTGACACACCGAACCGAACGCGGGGACAGACGACCCAGGGTCCACAAGTGTGGAACCAAAGTGTGGAGTCCGGATGCTGGGACAGATGAAAGGGCGGCTGTGCTGGCAGCCATAGTAAATGCTTACCTAACATTCACCGCGTGTACTCCAGTTGGCGTTGCGTGGCAACAGTACGGGTAACGGGTCGTGACCTCGATGCCGTGCAACCTCCCTATTCGCGGTCATCTTAACATAGCATAAATAGAGATGCGATCCTGATGTTATTTTTAAACTCACTTATTGCTAACTGCTACGAACTCACTTTTAAGTCTGTATGCTTTTCCACAATGTTCAATCCAAACTTTTACGAGTTTATTTCACTACCATTCTCAGCTCAAGTATGAAAAGAGACGCGAAACGTCCGGATTCCCCGATTCCCGACCTTTGATTCTCATGCGCAGAGTTATCATGAAAGGTCCTCTAGGTCAACTGCCACCCACGGCCAACTCCAACAAACTTCATGCCTTTTAATATTGAGGATAAACTCAACAAACCATTGGTGCAATGAGGCTTTGCTCTGTGTGGGAGGAGCCAGCTCGTGGCAATGCCCAGCCCGGCGCCCTGTCCCAAACCTTGCCTTTGGGCGCCTTGAAGAACTCACCGTTTAAAGATTGGGAGTTCATTGTGTTGCAAGCGGCGAGGGTACGCCTAACATAAAACTTTACTGGCAAATCACTTTATGCCGTCTCTATTCTTTTGGGAAAAAATAAAGCTCCAAAATGAAAGAGTGCTGTAGCATAGCAGCACTATGCGGGGTAACATCAATCAAAGTATATCTATCTGCATACTCCAGTATGAAATATTAATCATTAGCATATTATACCTATATGCTTGGTGCTTACCAGCTGACTAACTCCTTCTGCAAGTTTTGCAAAATGTTGAATAGGTCCAAAACAAAGTCCTTTATCATTCAGATGTTTTTCTGAAAAATATACAGTATTCAGACATTTTAACATTCAGATTTATTATTGTCACCTGTTCTGAGGTAGTGAAAAACTTTGTTTTTGCATGCTCTCCAATCAGATAATACGATACATAAATACACTGAAGTACTAAGAAACACAAAAGGACACAAATGTGCTGGAGTAACTCAGCAGGTCAGGCAGGTTGACATAATACTAAAAGCATACATGTCCATACAAACAAGGATAACTACAATGGTACAGGATTTTCTGAATAGCATTTTCCAGATGTTCGGAACAACCTTAATCCCTAAATTAAATGAATTGGTTTATTATTGTCACATGTACACAGAGAGGTACTGTGAAAAAACATTTGTTTGTGTGCTATCCAATTGTGTGCTATCCAATCAGATCATACTATACATGAGTACATTCAAGCCATACACATGTAAAACAGATTACGCAAAGAGAAAAATACCGAAGTGCAGAATATAGTTTTGCAGCATTGTAGTATTACAATTGCAGAGGAAAAAGTCCAGCATCTGCAACGAAGGTAGGTTGGAATATCGTGACAACCCCCCAACCTATGGGAGGACTGTTGGGTAGTCTGACAACAGAGGGAAATATATTGTTCTGAATAAGTACTGAAGGTTCAGGTTTTATATATTCTGTCCGACATGTGAGGAAAAAATAGGGAATGATAATGGTGAGAAAAGTCCTTAATTCGTTGGCTGCTTTCTCGAGTCTGTGTACAGTGTAGATGGATTAAATGTTGGGTGATCTGGTCTGTGATGAAATCCACAGCGTTCTGCAATTTCTTGCAGTCGTTGGCAGAGCTGTTCCCAAACCAAGCTGTGATGCAACCGAACAGAATACTAAAGCAGGTAATCGGATCAATGTGTGGGACGTTGCCACATATTTACACCACATCAAAAGTGACTTCACTTCAAAAGAACCGCGATAGCTGGAATACTCTTTTGATGTCCCAGGTCAATAAAACAGCTGTGCAAAACCAAGTCCGTCTTCTTTTATGTGTAGGATGCTTGTAATTGAGTGAAGACCCAAGAAACTGCAGATGTTGGTTTACGTTTGTGTTTTTGTAATTGAGTGAGGTTGAATGACATGAAAGTATATTATACATCCCATGAAAGTAATGACAAAATCTTAATGTAACTGTCTCCTGCTGAATAATTCGCCACATATGATTTTTTTCTGCAATAATTAAAATTTTCACTTAATTGCGCAGGTTGGACAGCGGGTTAATAAAACAACATGATCATAAATGAGGCGCAAATCTTTCTCCACGCTGAGAGATTAATGAGACAAATGTGATTTGGATGATGGAAAGTGAAGAGCAGATGAGCTGGAAGACGCAAGAAACTGTAGATGCTGGGATCTAGAGCAAAACACAATGGGTCAGGGAGCATCTGTGGGGAAATGGATACATCGAGCGATGTGGGGTGGGGAGGGGGAAGCACAGAGCGGGGGGAGGCGTGTGATGGGGTGGGGAGTGGGCGTGAGGAGTGAGGGCGGGTAGTGGGGAGTGGGCATGTGGAGTGGGCGTGAGGAGTGAGCGTGGGGGAGTGGGCGTGAGGAGTGGGCGAGGGTGTGGGGAGTGGGCGTGGGGAGTGGGGGTGGGAGGAATGGGTGGTGGGGAGTGGGTGTGGGGAGTAGGTGGGAGTAGGCATGGGGAGTGGGGATGGGGAGTGGGTGTGAGGTGTGGGGTGGGGAGTGGGGAGTGCGTGAGGAGTGGGCGTGAGGAGTGGGTGTGTGGAGTGCGCGAGGGTGTGGGGGTGGGTGTGGGGAGTGGGCGTGAGGCGTGGGTGTGGGGAGTGGGTGTGGGGAGTGGGGAGTGCGGATGGGGAGTGGGTGTGAGGAGTGGGGGTGGGGAGTGGCCGTGGGGAGTGGGTGTGAGGAGTTGGGGGTGGGGAGTGCGGATGAGGAGTGGGTGTGAGGAGTGGGGGTGGGGAGTGGGCGTGGGGAGTGGGTGTGAGGAGTGGGTGTGAGGAGTGGGCGTGGGAAGTGGGTGTGAGGAGTGGGCTAGGGTGTGGGGAGTGGGTGTGAGGAGTGGGGGTGGGGAGTGGGCGTGAGAAGTGGGTGTGAGGAGTGTGGGTGGGGAGTGGGTGTGAGGGGTGGGGAGTGGGCGTGAGAGTGGGTGTGAGGAGTGGGGGTGGGGAGTGTGGTGTGAGGAGTGGGCGTGAGGAGTGGGGCGTGGGTGTGAGGAGTGGGCGAGGGTGTGGGTGGGAGGAGTGGGCGAGGGTGTGGGTGGGAGGAGTGGGCGAGGGTGGGAGGAGTGGGCGTGAGGCATGGGTTTGAGGAGTGGGGGTGGGGGTGGGGTGGGGAGTGAGCGGGATAGGGGTGGGCGTGGGCATGGATGCGGAAGCGGGGTGGAGGCGGTTAGGGATGAGGAGCGGGTGGGATGGGTGTGGATGGCATGGGTAGGGAGTGGGGTGGTAGCTGGCTGGGGGTTGGCATGGGGCAGGGATGCGGGGGAGCAGGATGGGGCAGAGAAGGAAGGTATGGAGGAGAAGGGGTGAGCGAGGGTGGAGGGGAGAAGAGACTGCATGAGGATTGAGAGTGAATGGTCGGGGTGGGAGTGGTGTAGTTGGGCATGGGGCAGGGGTAGGGTTGGGGACGAGACAGGGCGGGGCAGAGGGGTAGGCGCGGAGAAGAGACGAGAGTGAGTGGATGGACGGGGTGTGGGTGGTATGGGGGTGGGAGTGGTGGGGGGGGGGGGGTCGGAGCGGTGGGTGAAGGTTTGGAGAAGAGACTGTGTGAGGGGTAGGAGTAGGCTGGTGTCCTACCTACCCAGCTCCTGCAGCCGCTCCAGCGCCAGCTTCAGGCCGGGCGGCCTCCCCCTCTGCCCGCTGTCCTCCATGGCGGCTCCGGGCCCGGGACGCGGCGTCTCCATGGCAACGGCGGCGCCAGGCCTGCTTGGCTCTGCGACCAGCGCAGCGACGCCCATCGCCAGGAGTGGCAGCAGCGGGTCTGCATGCTTGACAGCAGAGGGAAAGGTTTACAAAGAATCACTCTTTCATCTTGCTCTGCATGCGTCCAATTCATTTTTGTTGCAACGATTGCATCTCTCATTGAGTCGCTGTTTTTATTTGGAGATAAGGCTTTGCAGGGAATGCCAAAATCTTAAGGAAATGTGGTGGCCTCTGCAAATAGCCAAACTGCAAGTGACAGAAATCTGAAATAAAGACAGAAAATGCTGGAAATATTCAGCAGGTCCGGCAGCATCGGTGGAAAGAGTTAAGCCGTCATCAGACAGACACAAAAAGCTGGAGTAACTCAGCGGGTCAGGCAGCATCTCTGGAGAGAAGGAATGCGTGACGTTTCGGGTCGAGACTGCCTGTGCCGCTTAAATAACTCCAGCTTTTTGTGTCTATCTTCGGTTTAAACAAGTTTCTGCTGTTCCTTCTTACACATAAGCCGTCATCAGTACTGGTTGCAGTGTTCAGTTGAGGTTGTGAACATTCCATAACATAACATAATCCATAAGTATTCTGTCCTCTATGATCTCAAAGAGGTGTATAAAATCATGAGGGGACATATAGATGGTTAATTCACACAGTCTTTCCCCCCCAGAGGATGTTGCCAGGACTCATGCCCTGAGCTTGTGAGAGAGTTTGGGCAGTCTAGAAGTTTGTTCCTTGGAGGGCAGGAGATTGAGGGGTAATCTTATAGTGGGTATAAAATCATGAGGGGGAATAGATAGGGTGAATGCAGTCTTTTTCCCAGAGTGGAAGAATCAGGAACCAGAGGTCATGGATCTAAGGAAAAGAAAAGTTGGATGGTGGGTATATGGAACGAGCTGTAACAGGAGGTGGTCAACAGCATTTTAAAGACATTTGTACAGGTACATACACAGGAAAGGTTTTGAGGGATGTGGGTAAAATGCTGCAGCAGTGCTATTTTACTGCCGGTTTGTACGCTTAATAAACATATGTGCCACGTGGGTGTACAAAATGCCGTTTAATTGTTAGAGGTTTTCGCAGCGTGACAGCGGAGGCGCTTGCCTGACCGTAGCAGCTGGAACAGTCCGTTGCTAGGGTGGTAGGGGTCCTTAATGATCTTGCTGGCTCTGGATCTGCACCTCCTGGTGTCTAGGTTCTGCAGTGGAGGGGGAGTGTAGTTCCCATGGTGCGTTCGGCCGAAAGCACTACTCTCTGCAGAGCTTTCCTGTCCTGGGCAGAGCTGTTGCCAAACCAGATTGAGATGTTTCCGGACAGAATGCTGTCTACAGCACCAGAGTAGGATTGAAGGATCCTCAGAGAGACTCTGAAATTCCTCAGCTGCCTGAGGTGGTAAAGGCGCTACCTTGCCTTTCTCACCAGTGCGGCAGTGTGTGTTGTCCATGTCAGATCCTCTGTGATGTGGACTCCCAGGTATTTAAAGCTGCTCACCCTATCCACAATAGTCCCATTTATCCCCAGTGGCGTGTACGTCCTCGGTTGTTGTGCCCTTCTAAAGTCCACAATCAGCTCCTTAGTTTTAGTGACATTCAAGTGGAGGTTGTTGTTCTGACACCAGAGTGCCAGGTCAGCTACCTCCTCCAGGTAGGCCTCATCGTTATCGGAGATCAGGTCCACCACCACAGTGTCATCAGCAAACTTGATGATGGAGTTGGAGCTGAACCTGGCCACACTGTCATGTGTGTACAGTAGGGAGCTGAGGACGTAACCCTGGGGGGATCCTGTGTTCAGAGTGAGGGGGCTGGAGGTATGTCTCCCCATCTTGACCACCTGGCGGTGAGAAGGTCCAGGACCCAGGCACACAAGGGAGTGTTCAGTCCCAGTTCCAGCAGCTTCTCAGCAAGTCTGGTGGGGTCTATGGTGCTGAAAGCTGAACTGAAATCAATGAACAGCATCCTCACATAGCCCCCCTTCTAGCTGTCAAGGTGAGAGAGAGTGGTGTGCAAAACCTGGGAGACCGCATCATCCGTGGATCTGTTTGGACGGTATGCGAACTGCAGCAGGTAAATGGTGTGAGGGAGGAAGGCGCAGATGTAGTTCTTGATCAGCCTCTCGAAGCATTTCATGACCACTGAGGTGAGGGCCACCGGTCGGTAGTCATTCAAGCAGGCTGGAACATTCTTAGGCACTAGTACAATGATGGATCTCTTGAAGGATCAAACACAGGTCTTAGGCAATATGAGGTAGCTCTACCAGACCAGCTATGCCAGTGTGCCGCCCGATATTGTTGTGCACTGTGGGAGTGGTATTTCTATAAAAGATCTTTGGACTTATTGCACATGAATTGTATGTGATGTATTACATTAATGCAAATCCTGAACTGTGAATTGTAATATATGGCCTAATAAATTACATATAGTTGAATAAAGTCTAGTTTTGGAAAAAGTTGTGGAGAGATGAACTATTTATATTCAGAAAAAAAGCCTGCATTTGTGCTGCTAAGATTATCTGAAAGAAAGTGGCATTACAGTATGTTGATCATCTCAAACCAGCAGTGCACCAATGCAAAATTGCTATTTTCAATTTAAAATTCCCTGGTGAAGCATGAACTATGGTAGTAGGTGTCAAGATGGATTACTATCGAAGAAGTACAGACAAATATCTGTAGCATGTGATGTGATAGAACTGCTGGATGTCACAGTTCTCAAGAAATTAACTTAGGTTGTTATTCCATCATCTTGATAGCTTCTAATTACTTTCCCTCACATGCATCCATGTATGCACGCCATATAAATTATCTATGAGGTTAAATTTACCTTAGATCCTTTAATATTCCCTTTGAGTATTTGGAAGCCACTGAGTGCTTTTAAAATGGAAATATTTACTCAAGGACTACTGGCATGCGGAGAAGAAAGAGGAAGATGAATGTGTAAGATATTCAGATTTCTCTAGAAAGCATTTTGGATAATTTACACATTGGTATTGGTATTACTTTATTATTGGCACGTGTACCAAGATACAGTGTAAAAAAATGTTTGTGTTCTATCCAGATATATCATATAGGTGTGAGACAGAATGATTGAATAGTTGTAATCAGCTCTGGCCTCGGTCCAACCAGCCTCATCCAGCCTTTCTCCCTCCCCCACCTCTATTTCAGCTTTCTTTCCACCACCCCCCTCACAGTCTGTCTGAAGAAGGGTTCCGACCCGAAACATTGCCTATCAATGTTCTCCTGAGATGCTGCCTGACCCCACTGAGTTACTCCAGCCATCTGATTATTTTTTTGTAAACCAGCATGTGCATTTGCTTGCCTCTACACGAGTACAACAGGTAGTGCAAGGAGAAAATTGGCAAAGTGCAGAATATAGTGTTGAAACATTATAGCTTCACAATTATAGAGAATGTGCAGATAACAAAAAAGTGCAATGAGGTAGGTTGGGAGATCAGGACTACACCCGTAGCTTATGAGAGAACTGTTCAATAGTCTGATAACAATGAAGAAGAGGCTGTTCCTGAGTCTGGGGGAATATTCCTCCAAGTTTTTTTATATCTTCTGCCCGACTAGATGAGGAAATATGGAAATGACGAGTGTAGGTGGTCCTTGATTATGTTGGCTGTTTTCCCAAGGCAAATTGAAGTGTAGATGGAGTTGACGAGGAGGCTGAATTGTGTGATGGACCGTACTACATTCACGACCCTCTGCAATGTTGTTTTTGCAGACTTATGCAAAGCTGTTGTCAAAATAAACTGTGAAGCATCTCGATCTGTAGAAGTTGGGGAGAGTCGTTGGAGACATATCCATCTTAGTCTTCGTAGAGGTGTTGGTGAGCTTCCCAGCCTGTCATTGAGTACAAGAGTTTAAAGTTTTAATGATTCCTTTATGTTTTCTCCTATTGTGTACTATCCTAATAATACTTAGAGATAACAAAATAATAATCCGTCATAACGGTTTTAACTTCAGTCAATGTTCAATCCTTGCATGAAGTTAGGTCAATGTGTTGTCAATGTTATGCATTACACAAAATGTACATTACAAGCTGCCAGAGGTAGTTGAGGCCGGTACAATAACAACACTTAAATGACATTTGGCCAGGTTTAGAGGGATATGGACCAGGCAAGGGCAAATGGGACTAGTTTAGATGTTACCTAGATAGCATCGTAGTTGGCATAGATGAATTGGGCTAAAGGGCCTGTTTCTATGCTGTATGATTCCATTATAATAGTGGAAAATACTGAAATGCTTTAACTGTTTCGTCTAAAGGTCGGCAAGGATGAGTTGAACCAAAGGACATGCTTCCGTGCTGTTAAGTTTAGTTTAATTAATTATTGTCACGTGTACCGAGGTACAGTGAAAAGCTTTTGTTTAGGTGTTATCCAGTCGAAGAAAAGACTATACATGACACGAATCAAACCATCCACAGTGCATGGATAAAGGATAATGGTACAACATTTGGTGCAAGATATGAGGGACGGGAGGTCAGAACAGCTCTCTAGTTGGTGATAGGATGGTTCAGTTGCCTGATAACAGCTGGGAAGAAACTATCCCAAAATCTGCAGGTACAGTATGCATTTTGATAGCAAATAAACAAAAGCTTTTTATTGAACCTCTTCCCTGATGGGAGAGGGGAAAGGAGGGAGTGATGGGGGTGAGACTAGTCCTTGATTATGCTGGTGGCCTTGCTGAGGCAGCATGAAGTTTAGATGGAGTCCATGGAAGGGAGGATGGTTTGGGTGATGGTCTGGGCTATGTCCACAACACTCTGCAATTTCTTGTGGTCTTGGATGGAGCAGTTCCCAAACCATGCTGTGATGTATTCCAATAAAATGCTTTCTAGAGTTTTTGGGGACATACCAAACTTCTTAAGCCTTCTTAGGAAGTAGAGGCATTGTGTGCTTTCACAGCCTCAGTTTCGATGTGGCTGACCCAGGACAAATTGCTGGTGATATTTATTCCTTGGAACTTGAACCTTTTGACTATCTCTACTTTGGAACCATCAATGTATACTTGGGTGTGTGTACTGCTGTGCTTCTTGAAGTCAATCACAAGCTCCTTTGTCATATTGACATTGATGGAGAGGTTGTTGTTTGACTCTATAACTCTTCTACCTCAGCATCAGTTTCCAGCAGTATCAACATATCCCCCAATTCCCTCAACAGTAGAAATCTTTCCTTATCTGTTCTGAATGAATTCAACACTTGATCCTCAACTTTATTCTAGGATAAAGAATATCAAAGTTCACCACCTTCTGAATGAACAAATATTTTCTCAGTTCTAAACAGTCTACTCATTATTCCCAAATGGTGCCCCTTGGTCTGATTGATATTTCCCCAATCAGGGAAAACATCCAACCTGTGTCGAGCGTGGCAAGATCTCTAACAATTATGGAAGTCTGATGAATTCTCCAAGCATTCTTCTAAACTCCAGAGAATACAGATCCAGTCGCCTCAACCTCTCTTCATCCCGAAAACTGTCTGGTAAATCTTCACTGAACTCCCTTCGCATCTTTTCTCACATGAGGAAACTGAAGATTGATGTGGTCTTACCAAGGTTCAGTACCATTGCAACAAGGCTTCCATACCCGTGCAATCTAACCCTCTTGTTGAAGAACTAGATATACCACTTATCCTTCTAATTGCTTGCACTACCAGCACCTTGGCTTTTAGTAACTTGCATACAAACACACCCACAAATGTTATCTTCTACAAGATGGATGAACAGGCAAATTTCCTTCTGCCATGTTGCAACCCACTCACTGAACATGTCCACCGCCCCTGAAAGCTCTTTACATCCTCCTCTAGATTTACAAACAAGTACAGGCAGATGAGATTAGTTTTGCTTGGCATCATGTTCGGCACTGACATTAATGGCCAAAGGGCCTGTTCCTGTGCTGTACTGTCCTATATTCTATGTTCTAATCCCACCTAGTTTTGATATCATTAGCATACTTGGGAATTTAACATTTGTTCTCAGACAAATCATTAATAAAAATTTTGAGTAGCAGGAGTCTAAGCACTGATCCCTGTGGCACTACAATGCTGGAGAAACTCAGCGGGTGAGGCAGCATCTATGGAGCGAAGGAATAGGTGACGTTTCAGGTTGAGACCCTGATTCAGACTTCTGAAGATAGATGCTGCCTCACCCGCTGAGTTTCCCCAGCATTTTTGTCTACCTTCGATTTTTCTAGCATCTGCAGTTCTTTCTTAAACCTGTGGCACTACAGTAATCAGCCTGCCAACTGGAGGAGATACTCTTTGCTTTCTGTCTGACAACCAATTCTCTCTCCATATCAGTACGTTTTCTCGATTCCACACACTCTAAGCTTCAATGTGGAATCTTATCAAAAGTATTCAAAAATCCAAACACACCACATCATCAGGTTCCTACTTATTTATTCTCTTGGTCACAGCCTCAATGAACTGCAACTGATTAGTCAAACATATCTTTATCTTTCATAAATTAATGTTGACACTGCTCAATTCATTTGAAAATGTTCTTCTGTCAACAGAACATTTTGAAATCCTTTTCAAAATGGTCTACTGATAGATTGGAAATTTTCTCATGTCAAATACTAGGTGTCCTCTAATCCACAGAAACTATTCCAGAATCTATAGGGTCTCGACCCGAAACATCGTCTGTCCATTGACTCCACAGATGCTGCCTGACCCCCTGAGTTTCTCAGGCACTTTGTGTTTTGCTCAAGTTATAGTCATACAGCATGGAAACCGGCCCTAGAGCCTAACTGGCCCATGCCGACCAAGATGCCCCATCCACATAGTTTCCAGCATCTGCAATTCCTTGTGTTTCTCTTATTTATTTCCTTGTCTTCCTTTGCTGCATTCTAAAATATTCCCAATCCTCAAGCCTGCTGCTATTTCTGGCAACTTCATAACTTACTTTCTTTTAATTTAATATATTTTTAATTTATTTTGCCGGTCATGCATGAATCACTGTTCCTTCGGGTTTTTTATTGCACTGAATATATTTATTCTAAAATAGACTTTTTCCCCACTAGTGAGGAGTTCAAAAACTATTGGACCAATATAAACCACCCCCGGATAAATCCTATAAAGAAATAAAAGCTACATTTCTTCACCCAGACACAGATTAAAATATTGATCCAGATATCATATTGAATTGTCAAAGAGAATAGCATTGGCCCAATAATGGAAAACTAACTGTGTTTTCAAGGGTGGAAAGGAACGCAAAGCTTGGCCTATTTCTGTACTGTAATGCAATTCAGAATCTTCTTTCAAGAACGATAATAATGTACAGGTACTTAGGTTTGTTTTAAAGATACACAAGAACACGTCATACATTTTTCATGAAAGGTGCTTTGATTTGTTTTGTATTTCATAACAGAATAATCTGTAGTTGTACATCAAATTAAATTAATGAGGTTTGTACATGTTAATCTGCATGTTATGCACACCAAAAATGAATCGCAGGTCAGTGGTCATTGACAGCAAACTAGAAGTACTCTACAGAAATGATATATAGCACATATGTAGAACCACGATCATCTCATCTCATAGAAGCTAAATAGAAGAAATTAATGAAAGGCATGCGTAAAGCAGCGATGATCAAGGTAAGGTGGAGCCCATAATAGTCCATTATTGGCTGTGAGGTGGATGATAACGAGTTATGCAGATGGTGAAACTCAACAGGTCGACAGTGAAACTAGTATGATGACTAGGGTGGAGAGGGAAGGAGAGAGAGGGGATGCAAGGGTTACTTGGATAGAGAAATCAATAATCATACCATATATTCATATTCAAAACTGTACATTAGGCTAGGGTACTGACTGATTCACCTCTACCCCATTGTTGACATTGGACTTTGTCTATGGAACTGGTGCGCTACAATGCTCAGAACTATATTCTATACTCTGTATCTTCCCCTATACTCTACCTATTGTACTTTGACTCGATTATATTTATTTATAGTATTACCTAATCCGATTGGAGAGCACGCAAAAACAAAGATTTTTACTTTATCTCTGTAGCTGTAAATTGTAATGTTGAAAAACTATATTCTGTACTTTAGATTAGTATGTTTCTTTTTGCACTACCTATTGTATTTGAGTATAGCTTGATTGTACTCATGTATGGTATGATCTCATTTAATTGGGAAGCAAACAAACAAAATCTTTTCACTATATCTCCATACATGTAACATTAATACATCAATACATGTTTAAAATCAAACTATCTTCAAAATCTTGTCCAATGTGTATTGTGTTTGTTCAGGCTGTGATACAATCAAATTATAACAGAGATTTATAACATCACAACATTTATCCCAAATTTATGATATAGTTCCCAAGCATAATTAATGACCAAAGCCATAACATTATGTCCAAAGAAAGATTGTTGGAGGGAATCACAATAAAATCTATTACAGCTGCATGATTGTTCTGCATGATATATCTTAAATGTACTTGAAACTGATGAATGAGCTCATCTCTTCAATGCTTTTCCAGGTACATCAAGCTTTAGGAAGCACTGTGAAGTCTGATGTGGAATACTCTTTTTTCAAACAAAAAACTGAGAAACCCTCAAATTTTGACTGAGCCAGAACATTAACCTGCCTTTTTTTCTTTCCTGTACTGATAGACATAATAACGAACAAGAAATTAGAATACGAGAATCAACTGGCAAAAAGCAGAAAAACAAACTGTCTGACATTCTGAAGGTTTGTGAAAGGGGCCATGTAAGAGGCCATAAAATGCCAAGAAGAAGAAGCAGAGAACCAAGGTTCTAATGAGAATAAGTAATGAGATAAATTGGTGGTTAAAGGCTGATCCTCAAGGTCTGTATGCCAAAGTCTTGGAAGAGACAGTAACAAAAGAAGTGAAAACACAGGTTATTGATCGATATCAGGGTTTAGAGCGATATGGGCCAAATGAAGGCAAAAGGGACTAGCTTAGATGGGCATTTTGGTCATCATGGATGAGATGGGTTATAGAGTCATAGACTGATACAGTGTGGAGACAGGCCCTTCGGCCCAACTCGCCCACACCGGCCAACAATGTCCCAGCTACCCTAGTCCCACTTGCCTGCGATTGATCCATAACCCTCCAAACCTGTCCTATCCATGTACCTGTCCAACTGTTTCTTAAATGATGGGATAGTCCCAGCCTCAGCTACCTCCTCTGGCAGCTTGTTCCATACACCCACCACTCTCTGTGTGAAAAAGTTACCCCTCGGATTCCTATTAAATCTTTTCCCCTTCACCTTGAACCTAGTCCTTAATTCTGGTCCTTAATTCCCCATACTCTAGGCAAAAGACTGTGCATCTACCCGATCTATTCCTTTCATGATTTTGTATATCTCTATAAGATCCCCCCTCATCCTCCGACGCTCCATGGAATAGAGACCCAGCCTGCTCAACCTCTCCCTATAGCTCACACCCGCTAGTCCAGGCAACATCCTCGTAAATCTTTTCTGAACCCTTTCAAGCTTGACAATATCTTCCTTCTTGCATGGTGCCCAGAACTGAACACAATATTCTAAATGCGGTCTCACCAATGTCTTATACAACTGCAGCATGACCTCCCAACTTCTATACTCACAACCATGTTGAAGGGCACGTTTCTGTGCCGTGTGACTTGAGAACTCTGAAATACTGACCTGCAGGTTTAATGTTGGTAGCAGAGAACATAGTGAAGAACGCACTAACAAAACATCTGAAAAGGATAATAGGATAGATCAGAATTGTGCTTGAATAATTTACTGGAGTCCTTTGAGGGTCAGGTTTGTAGAATAAGTAGGGGGTGTAGATAGATTGCTGAATAAACAAAAAAAGGATTAATGTCAGAAAGTGGCCCTGAGAGACCCTCAATATTGATCTCCGAGAAAGTCATAGCAAGTCTGGATGACCTCCTCATTTTCCATTTGTTATGTTGTTTAACTTTCATCTTCTCCAATGCTCGCCATCTGGTCTTGATGGAGAACCTCATGTGTGCCTAAAATCCTGAGAGCTAAACAGTCTGGATCTATGCTCCTGGCAGGGTTACCCATGGCAGGCAGGTCAAGGGGGCAGCTTCCTGACAAAGCGTGGTCCAAGTAAAATACCTCAATGGTGGAACAGGTGGTGGTTGGTCAGTGGGTGGAGCACCACAACAGTTGCAGGGTAGACTCATAACCATGGTGGAGTTTATGACATTGTAGCCATGTCAGCCTCGTCAAGGACCTTGTGGCGGTGGCCTGCACACCAATCTCCCCATGTTAAAAGATGTCACGCACAGGTGTCTTGGAAGGGGGGACATAAAGTCGGTGGCTCCAGAATCGACTTCTTCAGCCATCTCAAGCCCCACACAAACGACTCACCAGGAGGAGAATCAGACTTGACTTTGAGTGATCATTGATGATGATGATGATCTTTCATATTTTAGAGTAGTTCAGTAAATGTTCTCCTTGTGAACAAGTAAATAAAGTGTGTCTGGAAAATGAATGCAAGTTGTCAGAGTCCAGTTGATCGGCGACAACATACATGTTGACCAAAATGCCCCATCTATGCTAGTTCCTTTTGCTTGTGCTTGCCCATATCCCTCTAAACCTTTCCTGCCATGTACTAATCTAAATGTCTTTTAAATGTTGTTGTATTACCTAATAATTTAATAAGGAAGCCTATTTCTCATAAAATTGAATAGTTCAAATTTAATCAATTTGCCTTCAAGATAATTTTATGGTGGCTAAAATTTCACAAACAATGTCAGGGTATTACCACTAGGTGTCAGAGGTTTACTTATATCAGAATTTCAGTAAATATTCTTTGTCAGAAAAATAAGCAGCAGTTATAATGAACTTTCCTTATGTCTACATCTAATAATCAGAAAATTAATTGGAGCATAATTAAAGTATTTATATTCTGATGTTCAAATTAGGTAATTCTTCTGGTGCACATAACGTGAAGGGGAAAGTCGGCTGGTGTGCCTGTTCTTTGAATTCACCTCCTGCACCATCGGAAAGCACCCTAAAGTTCTGTGACCGTTTCGGGAAGTGGGACATGGTGACCTTGGCTCATAGAAGAGGGAGCGGCTGCTGAAATTCGCGGGTCGTGGTGTTGGAGGAGATGGCTGCAGGAGGCCCTGCAGCAGTCGGGTGAGCGAGCGGATCGAATGCAGCCTGCAGCAACTGCACAGAGCAGCGGTGGAAGGAGCCGACAGCATCGTGCTGGGCCAGGCTGACCCCTACTCCATTGATCCAGTGCTGCAAGGACACCAGGCTTCAAACTGAGAAAAAAAATTGTATATCTCCTTGGGACTAGATCGGACTTTTCAGAGACTTGGAAGTTCCAACAATGGTGCCAGAATATGGTGACTCTCTGCATGTTGTTCCAAAAGAGGATCTGTGGTACTCATGTATAGCATGATTTGACTGGATAGCATTGAAACATATAAGATTGTTAAGGGTTTTTGACACGCTAGAGGCAGGAAACATGTTCCCGATGTTGGGGGAGTCCAGAACCAGGGGCCACAGTTTAAGAATAAGGAGTAAGCCATTTAGAACGGAGACGAGGAAACACTTTTTCTCACAGAGAGTGGTGAATCTACGGAATTCTCTGCCTCAGAGGGCGGTGGAGGCAGGTTCTCTGGATGCTTTCAAGAGAGAGCTAGATAGGGCTCTTAAAAATAGCAGAGTCAGGGGATATGGGGAGAAGGCAGGAACGGGGTACTGATTGGGGATGATCAGCCATGATCACATTGAATGGCGGTGCTGGCTCGAAGGGCCGAATGGCCTACTCCTGCACCTATTGTCTATTGTCTATTGTCATGCAGAATAAGCTTTTCACTTTATATACAAACAATAAATAAACCATTGAACCATGTTGACCAAGTGTAGGAAGGAACAGCAAATGCTGGTTTAAACCGAAGATAGACACAAAAAGCTGGAGTAACTCAGGCTGCATCTCTGGAGAAAAGGAATGGGTGACATTCCAGCTTGAGACCCTTCTTCAGACTGTTTAGGGATGAGGGAAATGAGGGATATAGATGATGTAGAGAAATGAAGACAAATGAATGAAAGATATGCAAAAAAGTAACGATGATAAAGGAAACAGGTCATTATTAGCTGTTTGTTGGGTGAAAATGAGAAGCCAGTGCAACTTGGGTGGGGGAGGGATAGAAAGAGAGGGAATGCCGGGGCTACCTGAAGTTAGAGAAATCAATATTCATACCACTGGGCTGTAAGCTGCCCAAGTGAAATATGAGATGCTGTTCTTCCAATTTGCATTTAGCCTCACGCTGACAATGGAGGAGACCGAGGACAGAAAGGTCTGTGTGGGAATGGGAAGGAGAATTAAAGTGTTTATCAACCGAGAGATCGGATAGGTTCAGGCGGACTGAGCGAAGGTGTTCAGCGAAACGATCGCCCAGTCTACTTTTGGTCTCGCCGATGTATAAGAGTCCACATCTTGAACAACAGATACAGTAGATGAGGTTAGAGGAGGTGCAAGTGAACCTCTGCCTAACCTGAAAGGACTGTCAGTGTCCCTGGACAGAGTCGAGGGAGGAAGTATAGCGACAGGTGTTGCATCTTTTGCAGTTGCAGGGGGAGATACCTGGGGAGGGGGTGGTTTGGGTGGGAAGGGATGAGTTAACCAGGAAGTTGCGGAGAGGACGGTCTCTGCGGAAGGCAGAAAGGGGTGGAGATGGGAAGATGTGACTAGTGTTGGGATCCCGTTGGAGGTGGCGAAAATTTCAGGGTATTATGTGTTGTATGTGACTGCTGATGGGGTGAAAGTTAAGGACTAGGGGGACTCTGTCTCTGTTGGGGGGGAGGGGGAGCAAGGACAGAGCTGCGGGGTACTGAGGAGACACGAGTGAGGGCCTCATCTATGATAGGAGAGTGGAACGAGGACATATTGAACGAGGACATATTGGATGTCCTGGTATGGAACACCTCATCTTGGGCCTAAAGAATGAGGGGGATTATGGACGAAATGCGGGCAGGTGGGTCTAGTGTATCTGGGACATGTTGGCCAGTGTGGGCAAGTTGGGCCGAAGGGCTTGTTTCCCCACTGTATCACTCTATGATTTTATGTCTCTAAATGCTTTCTAGCTAATTAGAGGAATATCAGTTTTTTGCAGACAACGATAAAATATGCATTTATTCTCTGGCATTTTGGCATGGTCGATAATAAATGGTTGCGCTATTATCAATTATCTATCAGACAAGGCAAATTTTAGGCATGTGAGACCTGAGAAGCCACAATGTGTGCATTAGAAGCAGTAGGTGACACAGTGTAACAATGTAGAGAAATCAAAGACACACAATGCTAGAGTAACAGGCAGCATCTCTGGAGGACATGGATAGGTAACATTTTGGGTCAGGACTCTTGCACAGTTTTGAGTATTTACCTTACCAGAAAGATGTGAGACAGCTGGACAAAATACTTTAGGGACAAAAATGACATTGAGCCAAGAAAATACCTGATTCTTTTTTCATTGACTTTTATCAGAGAGAGAAATTTAACTTACCCTTGATTCTGACTGGCAAGTTAAAACCATCTTAGGTTGTTAAAGGCCTGTCTCACGAGTCTGCGGTCATTGGCGGTGATACAGGAAGTATCTACCGCTCGTGGACCGCCAGAGACCGCGGGTTCGGTCAAACGCACACTGCCGAGGCCGTGCGGTGTTGGGACCAACGCCGCACGGTGCTCACAAAATGTCAACAATGTCTAAAAATAATTTCTTACTGCCACAGCCGCCGCCAGTGCGGCACGAGCGCCGTGAGTCGAACATTCACCGCCTCAGCCGCCACCAGTGAGGCACGTGTGCGGCACGGCCGCCGCCACAGCCCCGCGATCCGAAAGACGTCATCGCGTAGCGCGTCGCGTTGCGCGATGACGTCATCACCCGACGCCGCAAGCTCGTGGAACCGGCCGTACGGAGATCACTCGGCCCCCACGCAGTATCCGTGCGGTGCTCTCGTGGTTGCCGTGCGGTCCCCTCTTCCGGCGACGCCGCGCTTCACCGCCAATGACCGCAACACCGTGAGACAATATTTACAATGTATGAAGACTGGCAGAACAAAAATCCTTTGTTTTTCCACGATTCAATTAGCGATGAATCTAAATTTTCAGTTTAGTCCAGGTGGGTGGCACGACCCACGTCGCAGCGGCCTCTGCAGTCCGTCTGTCTTTTTTTGTTTTTTTTGTTTTTGTTTCGTTTGAGTGTAGTTTGTAGTGTTTTTTTTTAACTGGGTATGTGTGGGGGGGCGGGGGGGTGGGGAAACTTTTAAAATCTTTTCCCTGTACGGAGGACCCGACCGTTTCCCTGTCGGGTCTCCGTTGTCGTTGGGGCCTAGCACCGTGGAGCGGCCTCCAACCGGAACGACCTGGGGCTCCAGTCGCAGAGCCTGCAGACTAGTCACCATCGCGGAGCTGGCCGAGTTCGGAACGGGAGGAGCTGTGGTGGCGCGCTGCTGCGGCCCGACCCCGGAGATTCGGAGATTCGGAGGCTCCAGCCGCCGGCCCGGTGGACGGTGACACCGGGGGCTCGCAGGTCCCTGGTGGGAGACCGCAACGGCAACTTCTCCCGCCCGAGTTGCGGGGTTGAAAATGACCTGGAGCGGGGCCTTACATTGCCCGGTGCGGATTTAATGGCCGCGGGACTTGCTAGCGCCCGCCGGGGGCTCCAACATCAAGACCCAGAGCGCAGCCTTGCATCGCCCGGCGCGGCTTTAATGGCCGCGGGACTTATTTACCATCGCCCGCTGGGGGCTTTGACTTTGACATCGGGAGGAGAATGAGGAGAGCAGGGGAGAGACAAGACTTTGCCTTCCATCACAGTGAGGAGGAGATTCACTGTGATGAATGTTTGTGTGTAAATTGTGTTGTGTCTTGGTTCTTTTTACTTGTTTGTATGACTGTAGAAACCAAATTTTGTTTGAACTTAGGTTCAAATGACAACAAATAAATTGTATCATTGTATCATTGTATCATTGTATCGACCATCGATCACCCGTTCACACTAGTTCTATGTTATCCTACTTTTATATCCACTTCCCTATACATTAGAGGCAATTTTACAAAAGTCAATTATAACTTTTAGTCATAATTACTAAATTTAATATAAATATAATATACAAAAGTATAAACCACATGTTTTGGGGATTTGGGAGGAAACTGAAGCAACTAGAGGAAACCCACTAGGTCATGTGGAGAACATGCAAACTCTACACAGACAGCACCCAAGGTGGTGTCTTATCTGGCATTGTGAGGCAGCAGTTCTACCAGCTGCACCACTGTGTTGCCCGGTAACTAGCTTCTCGGCAGCTTTACTGGTGATGAAAATTCCTGTGGTAGTAGTTGGGGGATGTCATAATTCGATCTTACACCAAAAATATATATAGATTTATGCTCTCATTTTATTTATATTGATAAATAAATATCAATACTCATTAATTTCCTTGGAGTTTAAATGTAGGCATAATCATGTTGAAGTGAACACCCATAATTGTGGCCATAGGAAAGCATCAAATGTACATATAATTTCTAAATGTTTTAAGCATTAAAATTAGGGATTCACATTATTCACCTTAACATTTTCTATGCAGAATAGTATTGCATGTTTAACCTGACAGATTGAAAAAAGTTGTAGGTCTTAGTGGGCATAAAGAAAATAACAAAATAGTTCAATATTACAATACAATTATCTTGATATCTGTGATGCTTAAAGTTCTTACGTGTATTTACCCTATCTATTCCTCTCATGATTTTGTACACCTCTATATGATCACCCCTCATCCTCCTGCACTCCAAGGAATAATGTCCTGCTCAACCTCTCCCTATAGTTCAGGCCCTCAAGTCCTGCAAACATCCTCAGAAATCTTCTCTGCACTCATTCTTCCTCACAAGCACAAAGTAAATGAAAGCAAAGATCTTGGTCGATCCTTTTGCATGTATGGTCTCCTGTCTGGTCCTCAAATCTCTGACAAACTTAGAGAGAGAAAAAATTCAATCCTAGGCTTCCTTGGACCTGGGGGGGGGGGGGTCAGTAGTTTCACAGATTTATTATTCTCTGCTAAAGAATGTTCTCTTCATCTCTATTACCCAATGGTTGTCAGGAGCCTCTTTCAAACACACCCAGGAAAATATATCAGGAACATAGAGGATTCCTGTTTACTGAAGGTGCTGACATATTAGTGGTCACAATGGCTCAAATCCTAGCCTGCTCAAACTCTCCCTATAGCTCAGGCATTCGAGGCATGACACCATCCTCGTAAATCTTTCCGGCTTAACAACATCTTTCCCATTACAGGGTGATGAAAGCTGATAACAATACCCTAGATCCCTCTGCTATACAACTTTCAGCATGAACGGAATTGATGCGCTACAATGCTCAGAACTATGTTCTGTCCACAGTGTATCTTTCCCTTTGCTCTACCTAATGTACTTTGACTTGATTACATTTATGTGTAGTATTATCTAATCTGTTTGGATAGCATGCAAAATAAAGCTATTCACTGTACCTCGGTACATGTGAAAATAATAGACCTAGACCCTAAACCTAAACCATCCCACACAGACACACCTAATTCACCCAAATTTGCAATTCCTTGGCCTCTAACCTGGTTGGTGTGCCTAGATTGGTATAGTTTGGTTTAATTTAGTTTAGTTTAATTTGGGTTAGTTTAGATAGTTTAGTTTAGTTTAGTTTACAGATACAGCATGGAAACAGGCCCTTTGACCCACCAAGTCCATGACAACCTTTGATCAACTGTTCACACTATTTTAATCCACTTTCCCATGTTATTTCACTCCTTATACATTAGGGGCAATTTACAGAGGCTAATTAACATACAACCCTGCATGCCTTTGGGAAGAAACAGGAGCACCCGGGGGAAATCCACGCGGTCACAGTGAGAACATGCAAATTCTACACAGACAGCACCCAAGGTCAGGATCCAATCCAGGTCTCTGATGCTGTGAGGCAGCAGCTCTTCCAGCTGCACCACTGTGCTGCCCTTACCCCTTATGTCTTAATATCCCTCATATTTGTCATGCCCTCCATAGATACTCACAAAGTGCTGGAGTAACTTAGCAGGTCAGGCAGCATCTCTGGAGAAAAATGATGCGTGATGTTTTGGGTCGTGGCCCTTCTCTGCATTTTTTTGTTTCTATATTTTGCCACACCCTCTGTCTCCTTCCTCTGTCAGTTGATGATTTGACCTTGCCTCCATTTCCCAAACCTGCAAAACAATCATCCATTCTCTTTTTGCTTTCCACAACGTAGCAAGAGACAAAATGAGTAACAAATGCAGCAAAATTCAACTAGAACTGCAGATAAACTGCTACTTCTACCAAGTTACACTTTGTAGAGAATGTCTGATGAACTTGCAGTGGTGTCCCATGGCTTCCATTTATTGTCAGTTTCATTATGCATCCCATTCCCACCTGACCTTCCTTCCTTTGACTCTTACATTGTCTCAGCAAAGCTCAGTGTAAGTTCAAAGACCAGCATCTCATCTTCTTGATGTGGATGCTTTAGCCTTCATTCATTTCTATTGAGTGGCACAGTAGTGCAGCTGGTAGAGCTGCTGCCTCACAGTATCAGAGACCCGGGTTTGACCCTAACCGAGGGTGCTGTCTATGTGGAGCTTGCACATTCTCCCTGTCACCACGTAGGTTCAATCCGTGTGCTCCAGTTTCCTCCCACATCCCAAAGATATGCGGGTCTATCGGTTAATTGGCTGCTGTAAAATTATACCCAGTGTACTGGAGTGGATGAAAAGTGGGATAATATTGAACTACTGTGAACAGATGATTGATGATCGGCATGGGCTCGGTGGGTTGAATAGCCTGTTTCCATTCTGTATCATTCCATCACAGTTCAATCAACCAGGGTAAGCTGGTTTGGAAGGTAAGATGACATGGGATCCAGGATCCGCTGTTGTTCATTATTAATGCTTTAGAGGTAGGTGGTATGATTGGTGAATAGGTAAAATTGGTGGTATAGGGACAGTGAAGAAGGTTATCTAAGATAACAACAGAAGATTTATTAACTGGGACAATGAGCTGAGGAATGACGGATGGAGTTTAATTCAAATTAATGTGAGGTGTTGAATTTTGATAAGAGAAACCAAGGCAGGAATTACATAGTAAATGGTAGTACCCTGGGGAATGCTGTAGAACAGACAAACCTCGGGGTGTAGGTACATAGTTCCATGAAAGTGACAACAGGGAGAAGGCGTTTGGAATTCTTACTTCGCCTGGATCAGTGCTGGGAAGTAAATATTAAATAACATTTTTTAATGTTTAGAAGCTTACTTAAGTGCATTTAGCAGTTTTAGATTTAGCCTTTAAATGCTTAGCAGCCATTAATTTATTTTAATTGTTTCATTGATTTCAATAGTTTTGAACATTTTGAAATGATTCTGAACAGCAAGGACTTTCAAAAACATTCATAGTTCTTCACAACCAAGGATTGTTCGACATTATGCCATTTTGCCATCCACAGTCCTATTTCTGCCCAGATGCTCATCATTAAGATTGGCATGGCTTAAGATCTGAATAGCAGATCTGCAAAGTTTCGTTCTCACGTAGGTCAGAAGGAAGTGCTGGAAACATGCGGCAGCTAGTTCTGGCCAGAACGTCGCTCCTGATGAGGCTGCATATTTGGCTTTCCGTTGCTCCCTGCAGCTATTTGGCTGATAACTGTGAAAGCTGACACTGAGCATTATAATCATAATGTAAGGAAACACTCCATGCAAACACTGTGAGGCTCAGAACTATTCTGTGCTTTGATGATTAACAACAGAGTAGCTTCTCAGAATTCTCCAGCACGTTGAAGCCATTGATTGATCGATGGCATGCTTAATATCTATGAATTTGTGAATCATTTATTATGTCAGTGGTTAAATTAGTGGACAAGAATCTAAATTTGAATCTTACTTTGTAGCTGAATTCACACTACAAAGTAATTAAATAGGTCATGAATTTGAAACAAAATGATGATATCAATAATGGTGATTGTGAAACTACTGATTTGTTATTATACAGCAATTTAGTTCCTTTAGGAAGAAAATCCGATAACTTTACCTCTTTTACTCGACATATGAATCCAGATCCACCACTTTCGTTGAATCCTAAATAGGCTAGGGGAAATTAGTCAGGGGAAATTAATGCCAACCTTGTCAAAGATGCCTACATGGAGAATGATTAAATAAAATGAAAAATACTTTGTTCTTTTGGTTGCTGTTAGCAAACTTTAAAAACTCAAATAATTGCTTTCAACATACGTGTTTTTTCCATTAATTTTTAAAGTAATAATGTTTAAATAAAAGCTTGGTCTTTAGTCATTTTATCTACTTGTTTACATGTTTCCTCATCGTCTTCCAGGTGATAATTTACTTTCTGCCTGGTTTTTGGTTCATTCAGCAGTGACAACCTGATAAAAACACAGAACATAGAACAGTAAAGCACAGGAACAGGCCCTTCAGCCCACAATGCCTGTGCTGAATGTGATGTTGTTAAATTAATCTCTGCCTGCATGTGATCCCTATCCCTCCATTCTCTGCATAACCTTGTGCCTATCTAAAAGTCTCTTAAACACAACTTTCGTATCTGTCTCCACCACTATCCCGGACAACACGATCCAGGCACCCACCATCCTCTGTGTGGTCATCAGGTGGTCATCACACCAACCTTGCCCCTCACATCTGCTTTAAACATTGCCGTTCTAATCTTAAACCTATGGCCTCTTGGACAGGATTTACATTGTAAATGGTAGGACCCAGAAATACCCACAACAGATGGAATTAGAAGAGATTGGGAACAAGATCTAGGTATAAAAATTTCAAAAGAGAGTTGGGATAATCATTTATTACAGGTGCATAAATGCTCGATCAACGTACGACATACGCTTATCCAATTTAAAACATTACATAGATTATATTATTCAAAAACCAAACTAAATAAAATCTTTCCTAACGTCTCACCAATCTGTGATAAATGTATATGTCAAGAAGCTACCATAGCACATTCTTTTGTTTTTTGTACAAAAATCCAAAAATTCTGGTTTGAAATATTTGATATTTTTTCAAAATTAATCAAAATAAAACTGGTACCAAAACCAGAATGGATTATTTTTGGAATATCGGAAGGTATTCCTGAATTAAACGTGTATCAGAAGAATTTACTCAATTATGGGCTAATAATGGGAAAAAAGCTTATACTTAAATTCTGGAATAATGCGCCCACACCAACAATAAAAATGTGGACATCAAATATGTTGGAAACATTACATCTGGAAGAGATGAGATTCCTCCTAGTAGGCAAAGTAGACCAATTTCAAAAGACGTGGTCTACGTTTTTGGACCTATTACAAGCATGAGGTGCAATAGTAATTTAGAAAAACAAATAAATAAATAAAAGGTATCTGGACCTGGTAATGGGAGGTAAAACAAAAACAGACTTGGTTGGTAGTTCCTTCTCTATGAAGTATGTTATAAGAGTTATAATAGAGCGATTGTTCCTTCTTTCTTTCTCTTTCTTTTCTAGGGTCTATTTTCTAACTTTACTTCCTTCTCTAACTTCTTTTCTAAGGGGCTTTCTTTTCCCAACACTCTTTTGCACTTCACAACCTTTGCGCACTTTCTTCACTTTTCTTACTTCTTTCTTTTTCTTTCTTAAAGTTTAAAAAAGTGAAGCGGTACAAAAAATGTATTAATATATACGTGTTGTACATTACTGTAATCTACCGTACTTCTATTAAAAAAATTATTTTAAAAAAAAATAAAAAAAATAATAAAAAAAAAAGTAAATGGTAGGACCCTGGGGAGCAGTAAGTTCTGACTGTCTACCTCATCAATCCATCCCAGAATTTTGTATACATCTATCAGGTCTCCCCTCGACCCTCGGTGTTCCAAACCAAGTCTGCCCCACCTCTCCTTGTAGCTAATGCTTCCTCAACCAGGCACAATCTGGTAAACCTCCTCTCCATCCTTTCCAGAGCTTCCATATTCTTCCTGTAATGGGGTGACGAGAACTGCACACAATACTCCAAATTTGGCATAACCAAAGTCCTATAAAGCTGCACCATGACTCCCTGACTCTTATACTCAATGCCCCAGCCAATGAAGGGACAGAAGGATACTATGCACCTTCTTTATCACAACAGATGATGCAGTATTTCAGTAAGAAATTGGTCTCAGAAAATAGGTCATAGAGTCATCGAGTCATACAGCATGAAACGTGCCCTTCGGCCCTACTCACAATACTTTGACTGTGGCCTAACCAAAGTCCTATGAAACTGCATCATGACTTCCTGGCTCTTATACTCATGTCCTGATCAATAATGCAGTTCAGATCTCCCCATTACACGAAGGATGTGGAGGCTTCAGAATGGGTGCATACCAGATTGATGCTAGGATTAGGGGGTAATAACTACAAGGAGAGGTTGGACAGACTTAGATTGGCGACCAAGATGCCCTTCGAAGGTAGTCCCATTTGTCTGCATTTGGCCCATATCCCTCTCAAACTTTCCTAAATGTTGTTAGATGTACCTGCCTCAACTACACCATCTGACAGGTGATTCCCTAAACCCACCAGCCTCTGAGTGAAAAGGTTGGCCCTGAGTTCCTATTAAAAAATTTCCCCTCTCATCTTAAACCTGTGTCCTCTGGTTCTTGGTTCCCCTTCCATGGGTAAATAACTGTGTATTCACTCTATCAAGTCGATGGTACATTTACTGTAGTTTACAAAATACTCTGCTCTCCTTTTACTGTATTACAAACACATTCACTACAAAACGTACTATGACAGAAGGAAAACAATTGTGGATGTCATTTATATCGTTCACCTTCATTTACTGATGAATCATACAATACAATCATAGTACATGATACTGGTTTTGAAGGTAACATTTATTTTAAATATCCCTAACAATGAAAAGAAGTTGCTGACAAAAAGACAGCAAAGGCTTTACTGAGATGCAAATCATATTGATTGTTAGCTGTGTAACTGAAAGATAATATTAACAGAAATTATCAAGACAAAGGCAGCAGCCAAACCAAGGACATGAATCTGTGGTTGCTATGGAGTCGAGGAACCAACCAGTAATGTGTTGAGGTAGAATCGGAAGAATTGGAATAAGTAACTGAAGATACCTTACTAATCTTTAAACCAACTATGGTTAATTTAAGGAGCCTTGGCATGTCTCAAAGGATCTAGCACTGAGGTTTAGTTTAGTTTAAGAGATGCAGCATGGAAACAGGTCCTTCGGCTCATCAAGTCCAGTAAAGTGTTTTGTTTTGGAGGTCTAGACTTTTTTGTGTGGGGGGGGAAGGGGGAAACTACCTTTCAGGGTCCCTACCTGGCCGGAGAGGCAGCTTTTCTCCGGGCTGCAGCTTCGACCCGTCCTCGCGGACTGCCGGCGGGCCTGGAGCGGCGTTTCCTGTCGGGGACCGCCCAGAACCTCGGCTTCGGCGGCGGCACAGCGCTGGAGCGCTATCGCGGAGCGGGCGATGCCTTGCCGGGGTCGCCGTGCTGGAGCTCCGGTGAGCTGAGGATCGCTGGAGAAAACATCGCGGAGCTGCGGGACTATGGAGCGACCAGCTGTGGGCGGCGGTGCTGAACTTTACACCGGGAGCCTGGGATCTCTAGATGAGAGCGCCAGTTGTGGAGCTCCAACCGGCGCGGCCTTGTTGGCTTCGGAAGCCGCGGCCCCCAGTGCGGAAGCGGCCGTTCCAGGGTTCCCAGGCCGCTGGGAGGACTCTCCCGACGCCGGAGCAACATCACCCGGCGAGAACGGCCTGGAACATCGGGCCTCCGTAGAGGCAACTGTGGAGGCCTCAATGGGCCCGACTATGGGTGAACTGGGGTTGGGGACTGGACTTTGTGCCTTCCCTCATGGTGGGAGCCATTGTGGGGGGATGTTCAGTGTTAAGACTATCTTGGTGTTGTGTCTGTATTCTCTCTCTTTTTTGTGTGCTGCATAATGGCAAAAAGCATTTCACTTCACTACACCCGGGTGTATGTGAATGTGACTAATAAAATATCTTGAATCTTGAATCTTGAATCTTCACCATCGATGACCCATTCACACTAGTTCTATGTTAACGCACTTTCACATCCACTTCCTACACACAAGGGGCAATTTACACAGGCCACTTAACCTACAAACCCACATATCTTTGGAGGAAACCAGAGAAACATAGAAAAATAGAAACATAGAAAATAGGTGCAGGAGTAGGCCATTCAGCCCTTCGAGCCTGCATCGCCATTCAATATGATCATGGCTGATCATCCAACTCAGTATCCTGTACCTGCCTTCTCTCCATACCCCCTGATCCCTTTAGCCACAAGGGCCACATCTATCTCTCTCTTAAATATAGCCAATCAACTGGCCTCAACTACCTTCTGTGGCAGAGAATTCCAGAGATTCACCACTCTCTGTGTGAAAAATGTTTTTCTCATCTCGGTCCTAAAAGATTTCCCCCTTATCCTTAAACTGTGACCCCTTGTTCTGGACTTCCCTAACATCGGGAACAATCTTCCTGCATCTAGCCTGTCCAACCCCTTAAGAATAGTTTAAGTTTCTATAAAACCCCCCTCAATCTTCTAAATTCTAGCGAGTACAAGCCAAGTCTATCCAGTCTTTCTTCATATGAAAGTCCTGACATCCCAGGAATCAGTCTGGTGAACATTCTCTGTACTCCCTCTATGGCAAGAATGTCTTTCCTCAGATTTGGAGACCAAAACTGTACACAATACTCCAGGTGTGGTCTCACCAAGACCCTGTACAACTGCAGTAGAACATCCCTGCTCCTATACTCAAATCCTTTTGCTATGAAAGCTAACATACCATTTGCTTTCTTCACTGCCTGCTGCACCTGCATGCCTACTTTCAATGACTGGTGTACCATGACACCCAGGTCTCGTTGCATTTCCCCTTTTCCTAATCGGCCACCATTCAGATAATAGTCTACTTTCCATGCATTTGCCCACTCACCCAGCCTATCCAAGTCACCTTGCAGCCTCCTAGCATCCTCCTCACAGCTAACACTGCCCCCCAGCTTCGTGTCATCCGCAAGCTTCGAGATGTTGCATTCAATACCCTCGTCCAAATCATTAATATATATTGTAAATAGCTGGAGTCCCAGCACTGAGTCTTGCGGTACCCCACTAGTCACTGCCTGCCATTCTGAAAAGGACCCGTTTACTCCTACTCTTTGCTTCCTGTCTGCCAGCCAGTTCTCTATCCACATCAATACTGAACCCCCAATACCGTGTGCTTTAAGTTTGTATACTAATCTCTTATGTTGGACCTTATTGAAAGCCTTCTGAAAGTCCAGATATAACACATCCACTGGTTCTTCCTTATCTACTCTACTAGTTACATCCTCGATAAATTCTATAAGATTTGTCAGACATGATTTACCTTTTGTAAATCCATGCTGACTTTGTCCAATGATTTCAACACTTTCCAAATGTGCTGCTATCCCATCTTTAATAACTGACTCTAGCAGTTTCCCCACTAACGATGTCAGACTAACTGGTCTGTAATTCCCCATTTTCTCTCTCCCTCCCTATTTAAAAAGTGGGGTTACATTAGCTACCCTCCAATCCTCAGTACCTACTCCAGAATCTAAAGAGTTTTGAAAAATTATCACTAATGCATCCACTATTTCTGGGGCTACTTCCTTAAGTACTCTGGGATGCAGCCTAGCTGGCCCGGGGGATTTATCGGCCTTTAATCCATTCAATTTACCTAACACCACTTCCCGGCTAACCTGGATTTCACTCAGTTCCTCCATCTCATTTGACCCCCGGTCCCCTGCTATTTCCTGCAGATTATTTATGTCTTCCTTAGTGAAGACAGAACCAAAGTAGTTATTCAATTGGTCTGCCATGCCATATCCAGAGGAAACCCATGCACTCACAGGGAGAACGTACACACTCCACACAGATAGCATCTGAGGTTCAGGATTGAACCCAGATCACTGGTGCTGCGAGGCAGCAGCTCTACCAGTTGTGCCACTGTGCCACCCTAAAGTATTTGCTTGAAGAACATGAAGGTATCAAGATCCAGTTCTACATCTGGATGGGACCAGTGTACCTGGTCTAACGCATATAAATCTGAAGATTCAACAGACTCTTGCTGAATTTCTATTTGGCTAAATGAAGCATGAAATCTCCAGCACAGGTCCAGGTGAAACTAAATTAATTACTCAGTGAATTAATGTGTCAGTATGTTTCTGCTAGGGTGGGTTCAGGTCTCTCCTCCTCACTCTAATGACCTGTGATCGACGCTAGAGTGAAATTCCCACGAAATTGCCGATTGTCCTGTTCAAATGGGAATTAATACCTTTCGATCTGGTGATTACTAAAATAAATTATGACTTTCATTTTGCAGTTCTCAGTTCAGCTCTAAATATTGCTCTATTGCTTCTCCTGTATATTTGGAATTGACTTTTCTTTTGCTTGGGGCAATTTTGCATGAAAAAAAACAAACCTGAGCAACACATGGGAAACATTAAAAACACTTCAAGTGAATCGGATTTTGGAACGTGAATGTATTCTTTACCTGAAGACTTCAAGGTGACTTATATACAATATGAATGTTTGCGCCTTATTCATAGAAACATAGAAACATAGAAAATAGGTGCAGGAGTAGGCCATTCGGCCCCGAGCCTGCACCACCATTCAATATGAAGAATGAAAACTGTTGACCAATTTGCACAGATATATGGATGACGTTTCGATGGATATGGGCCAAATAATGGAAAATTGGACTAGCCCAATATGCCAACTTGGTCGGCATGGACAAGATGGGTTGAGGGGCCTGTTTCTGTACTGTACAGCTCCCACTCTACGAATGTCAATTGCTATTTGAAAAGTAAAATAATATTAACATATGTTAGGAGACAGATACATGAGCGTAGGAATAGTAGAGGGCACTGAGACAGTACATGTTTCTGGTTGGTTTCCACCATGTTTCTGGCACAATTTTTTATGATTTAAGTCCAAAGTTGTTAAAAATGCAGGGCATTCACTTGGCCATAAAGGCCGGTTGTCAGTGTTGGTGAAGTGGGCTGCCGGAGACCCTACCTTAACCTGCAGCTCGAGTGGATCAAGCATCTCTCTAAGATGCCAAGCGGTGGACCGGACGTGGCCTGCAGTGGCACGGAGCGGCGGAGCATCGGTGGTAGATACTGACAACATCGTCTGCCAGGCCGACCCCTGAAACTTCATTCCGAGTGGCTGCTAATTGTTGCTGGAGTTACAAGGAAAACAAGAAATGCTCTTCGCATAGGTAGAGTTCTTCGACTTTCTCCAGCCCTGTTAAAGATGTTGATAGCAACCCTCCTGTGTCTTGTTACAAGACCTTCCTTAAGGACAAGACCAGGTAGAATATTCCCTGAGCAAAAAAATATTCCAAGCCATACAGTTGAGATTCAAGCCATTTTGGACCAATATTGGGACAATTGCATTTCTCAATGTGATGTGATTTTCTTCTTTGATTTAAATATGTGTTGGAAGAAGGGTCTCGATTCGAAACGTCACCCATTCCTCTCTAGAGATGCTGCCTGTCCCGCTGAGTTACTTCAGCATTTTGTGTCTATCTTCGGTTTAAACCAGCATCTGCAGTTCCTTCCTACACATTTCAATACCAGTGATGATAATGGCATATTGTCAAAAGTCTTAGAAAGAGTTCTGCTGGATAGAGTAAATGAGTTTGTTAACTCCACAGATAACCAGTTTGATTTTAAAGCTAAACATGACACTGACTTTTGCATATATGCCCTAAAGGAGATTGTAAACAAATATAGAGGCAAAAACTCTTCAATTCTTATGTGCTTTATAGATGCTTCCAAAGCCTTTGATCATGTTAATCACAGAAAGCTGTTTGTGAAAATGAGTCAAAGAGGGGTGCCTAAATACAGTGAGAATTCTGGCTTACTGGTATGCCCACCAGACTATGCAAATAAAATGGGGCAATAGGGTCTCAGCCCCATTTGGGGTTAGCAATGGTGTTAGACAAGGGGGGATTTTGTCCCCAGTCCTTTTTAATCTTTATATCGATGATCTGTCCAAACAATTGAAAGCCTGTAATACTGGGTGCATGATTAGTAATATTTTAGTGAACCATATTATGTATGCAGATGATGTGGTCTTTAGTCCATCTAGCGCTGTCTCCAGCAGCTCCTTACTATATGTTCTGTGTATGGTGTGGAACATGATATTAAATATAATGCTTGTAAGAGTGCTGTTATGATCTGTAGAACCAAAGAGGATAAATGTCTAAAATTTCCTGATTTTAAATTGTCTGACAATAATATTAGTGTCTGTAATAAGGTAAAATATCTTGGGCATTTTATTACAGAACAAATGACAGATGAAGAGGATATTTATAGGCAACGACGTATGCTGTATGTACAGGCGAATATTCTCTAGCGTAAGTTTGGTGCGTGTACAGATGTGGTGAAGATGTCGCTGTTTAGAGCATATTGCACACCACTCTATACTGCGCACCTGTGGTTGAACTACAGAAAGACAAATTTGCAGAGACTAAAGGTGGCCTATAATGATGCCATGAGAAACTGCTAAGGAAACCTAGATGGTGTAGTGCTGGTAACATGTTTGTTGCTGCAGGAGTCAGTACTTTAGAAGCTATCCTAAGAAATCATATGTATAAATTCATTTGCAGGGTAAATGACTCTAAAAATTTAATTATCGTGGCCTTGTCAAACATAAGGTTTAGCACGACACGCTACGAATCCCAGTTGTGGAGACACTGATATCGCTGTCTCGTTGTAGGACACTGATTTTTCTATTTTATTCTGGATTTTAAATCATGTATTGTGTTTTATTTAATATATAATTTATGATGCTTTTATAAGTGATATACTAAGATTGTATATGTGTTTTATGATGTTTTTATATGCAATATATTTTTATGTAATGTTGTCCCTTGTCTGGACCTTGAGTCCGAAATATAGTTTATTATTATAATGGTACCATCTCCTTAATTGCGCCCATCCAACTCAGAACAGCATAGGGGAGCAAAGCTTGGACCTCCCTGGTCCAAGTGATTTAGTCCCACACTCCAGTAACTACCAAATGTTTAATTCCCCTGGAAAACAAAATGGACATTGTAACAACAAACACACAATTCAGCCATGTCAACGACTTGGAACTTGGAATTGCAACTGAGCCTCTGCTTCTGACTCCTTGCGTGCTACAGAAATATTCCAGCAGTCAAGGGAGGCTTACAATCAATAGTTAGGGTGAAGACTGAGATTGAATATTTGACCTTTGAAACTCCAATACTAAATTCAAAACTGATTTCCAAATTCTCATGAATTGCATGTTTAAGTGCCAGTCATTCAATAGCTTATTTCAGATGTTTCACTTGTCTGCCAAACTCTGAAAGAGGTGCAATTTCTACTCAATGCTTTATCATCTCTGATTGTTAGCTCTTGGGACTTGAACATAAGCCAATGGGCAGCAGAACTGAAGTCATCACAGACTTGAACTAGAATACTGATCAAGCTCCATGAAACTTTTTTTCTCAAGATTTATCAGACATTCTTGCCGAATATAATGCTTCCCTCCAACTTTTCACTCCTCTCCTCTCCTTACCTGACACCCTTTTGTCACCTTTTTACCTCTAGCCTTTGTTACTTATTCCACCTATTTGCAAACCAGATCCCCTCCCTCACCTGTATCAACCTATCACTTACCAGGCTCTGTCCCACTCTCACATCTCTTCCAGCTCCCCCCCCCCCCCACCGTAAA
Organism: Malacoraja senta; assembly: GCA_038087875.1. NCBI lineage: Eukaryota > Metazoa > Chordata > Chondrichthyes > Rajiformes > Rajidae > Malacoraja > Malacoraja senta. The sequence goes on from CM075978.1 coordinate 27,366,229, forward strand.
CAGTCTGAAGAAGGGTCTCAACCCAAAACGCTGCCTGTCCATTTCCCTCCACAGATACTGCCTGACCTGTTGGGTTCCTCAATCACTTTGTGGTTTGTTTAAGATTCCAGCATCTGCAGTTCTTTGTATCTCCATTCCTACAGAATTATTCAGGATTTTGGCTCATAACATTATTTGGGTAGGAGTGAATGAGGCCAAATATCTGAAGGTCCACTCGGCAAAAAAAAGAACAAAAGTATGTGTTTACTAAAATGCATGACAGCTTGTACTTTCTGTATTGTTTCCATGCTTAGGACAGAGTGCCGGACATTTGAAATGATTTAATTCACCTGTTTAATATCAGCAGAACATGTTTTTCTTCTTCTGTGACTGAATTTCACACTTAATTCCATCCATAAAACTACACCGTAAAGGAGGCAACAAAATTATCAGAAGTAGTACCCAAAAACACAGATGACTCAATGTATCAAAGCAAATAAGAAAAACAGCTCAGAGCTGTCAGCCTAATCTCTGAAGAAGGCTCTCGACCCAAAACGTAACCCATTCCTTCTCTCCAGAGATGCTGCCTGTCCCGGTGAGTTATTCCAGCTTTTTGTCTATCTCTGTCTGATACTTTTCCTTGGACACTAATCTTCTGGAGAGTTTAGGACAACAGCCTAAGTAGTCTCACCAGAATTCAGCCATTGTTTCACTTAACACAAAGTGTTAGAGGAACTCGGCAGGTCAAGCAGCATCTCTGGAGTGAAATGGGTGTGACGTTTCGGTTCAGGATACGTCCTGAAAAGTCGCCTGGCCATTCCTTCCAGAGAAACTGCCTGACCTGCTGAGTTCCTCCAGCGCTTTGTGCTTTGCGCAAGATTCCAGCATCTGCAGTTCCTTTTATCGTAATTTTTCACATGTTGCTTCCAAAGAAACCCAAACACTATTTTATGTTTACCTAGGCTTGGAGTGAACCCTTTATCCATTCCTGGTCAGCTGCACGTGCAGGAATTTGTAACATTTATATAGGGTGTTTGGCTTTTCATATTTCAATTTTAAACAATATTTGCTCCCAGCTTTTTCTTTCATTATACAATTTTAGTCATAGAGTAATACAACACGGAAACAGGCCCTTCGGCCCAACTCGTTCATGCTGACCAAGAAGCCCCATCTTCCTCTCATCCTTTCCTAAAGAATGTATCTTTTAAATGTAGTTATTGTACCTGCCTCAACTACCTCCTCTGACAGCTGATACCATATATTCACCACTCTCTGCATAAAAAAGTTGCCCTTCAGGTTTCTATTAGATCCTTCTCTCCTCGCCTTAAACCTAGGTCCTCTGGTTCATGATCCCCAGAAAAAGTGCATTCACCCTATCAATTCCCCTCATGATTTTATACACCTCTACAACTTCACCCCTTTAACCTTCTGCTCTCCAAGCAATAGAGTCCTAGCCTATCCAATCTGTCCCTGCAGCTCAGGTCCTCAAGTCATGACAACATCTTGTAAAACTTATTTCTACTCGTTCCAGCCTAATGATAGTTTTGCTGCCAGGTTTATGAAACTAAAGGTACTGGATGCAGTAAATAGTGGAGCCCTTTAGGTAACGCTTCAGATTGCAGCTTTTCAAATTTCTACAATGCTTGTTTCAGATGATTTATGCTCTATGCTTCACCTCACATTTCATTGTGCAGCCAATACCTGATTCCTTCAGGACATGATACTTCGAGACCAGATAATGTGGAAATGGATGACGAAGAATATCTTGTGTGGTTCAATGACCCTATCCAGCTGGGTGCCTATAGGAGTAAAATAAGATGTATTAGAATGAAAGGAGGAAGAGACATTTGAAACAGAACTTATAGGAAAGAGGTTACATGACTACATCTATGTATGAATCTTCTTCTTGCGTATGGCGAGCACAGCTTAAAGCTGTAGGTCAACTTGTTCTATTTGATCTTTTGTTTGTGCACGTTGGGTTGATTGCATTCGTCGAAACAGGTGGAATACGTGAAGGTTGCAATCTCCCACCCTAGGCATGATTGAGTAAATAGAAGATAATAAACGTAAACTAAAACACTCTGCTGGCCCTACATTTGGAGCAACAATAGACAATAGACAATAGGTGCAGGAGTAGGCCATTCGGCCCTTCGAGCCAGCACCGCCATCCAATGTGATCATGGCTGATCATCCCCAATCAATACCCATTCCTGCCTTCTCCCCATATCCCCTGACTCCGCTATCTTTCTGAGCCCTATCTATCGCTCTCTCGAAAGTATCCAGGGAACCGGCCTCCACCACAGTCTGAGGCAGAGAATTCCACAGACTCACAACTCACTGTGAGAAAAAGTGTTTCCTCGTCTCCGTTCTAAATGGCTTACCCCTTATTCTTAAAATGTGGCCCCTGGTTCTGGACTCCCCCAACATCGGGAACATGTTTCCTGCCTCCAGCATGTCCAAACCCTTAACAATCTTATATATTTCAATAAGTTCCCCTCTCATCCTTTTAAACTTCAGAGTATACAAGCCCAGCCGCTCCATTTTCTCAGCATATGACAGTCCCGCCATTCCGGGAATTAACCTTGTAAACCTACGCTGCACTCCCTCAATAGCAAGAATGTCATTGCTGCATACAATACTCCAGGTGTGGTCTCACTAGGGCCCTATACAATTGCAGAAGGACTTCTTTGCTCCTATACTCAACTCCTCTTGTTATCAAGGCCAACATACCATTCACTTTCTTCACTGCCTGCTGTACCTGCATGCATACTTTCATTGACTGATGAACATGGACCCCCAGATCCCGTTGTACTTCCCCTTATCCCAACTTGACGCCATTATATAGTAATCTGCCTTCCTGTTTTTGCCACCAAAGTTGATAACCTCACATTTATCCACATTAAACAGCATCTGCCATGCATCTGCCCACTCATCCAACATGTCCAAGTCACCCTGCATTCTCATGGCATCCTCCTCACAGTTCACACTGCTACCCAGCTTTGTGTAATCTGCAAATTTGCCAATGTTACTTTGAATCCCTTCATCTAAATCATTGAAATATATTGTAAATAGCTGCGGTCCCAGCACCAAGCCTTGCAGTACCCCACTTTTTGTTTTCCCTACTCTTTGTTTCCTGTCTGCCAACCAATTTTCTATCCATGTCAGCACTCTACCCCCAATACCATGTGCCCTAGATTTGCCCAATAATCTCCTATGTGGGACCTTATCAAATGCTTTCTGAGAGTCCAGGTACACTACATCCACTGGCTCTCCCTTGTCCATTTTCCTAGTTACATCCTCAAAAAAATTCCAGAAGATTAGTCAAGCATGATTTCCCCTTCGTAAATCCATGCTGACTCGGACCGATCCTGTTACTGCTATCCAAATGTGTGGCTATTTCATCTTTTATAATTGACTCCAGCATCTTCCCCACCACCGACGTCAGGCTAACTGGTCTATAATTCCCTGTTTTCTCTCTCCCACCTTTCTTAAAAAGTGGGATAACATCCACTTAGTGGGATAACATCCAATCCACAGGAACAGATCCAGAATCTTTAGATTGGAAAATTACCACCAATACGTCCACGATTTCTAGAGCCACTTCCTTAAGTACCCTGGGATGCAGACCATCAGGCCCTGCGGATTTATCAGCCTTCAGTCTCATCAGTCTGCCCAGCACCATTTCCTGCCTAATGTGGATTTCCTTCAGTTCCTCCGTCACCCCAGATCCTCTGGCCACTAATACATCAGGAAGATTGTTTGTGTCCTCCTTAGTGAAGACGGATCCACTTAGTGAACAAGTGGAAGTGGTTGAGAGCTTCAGGTTCCATGGTGTAGATATGACCAACGATCTGTCATGGACCTACCACATTGATGTAACAGCCAAAATAGCACACCAATGCCTCTACCTCCTCAGGAGACTGACAAAATTTGGCATGTGTCCAACAACTCGCTGGAGTTTATAAGGTTGAGAGGGGACCTTATTGAAACTTGCAGAATAATGAAAGGCACAGATAGAGTGGATGTGGAAAGGATGTTTCCACTGGTAGGAGAATCTAGGCCCTGAGGTCATCGCCTCAGAATTAAAGGGCTCTCTTTTAGAAAGGAGATGAGGAGGAACTTCTTTAGTCAGAGGGTAGTTAATCTGTGGAACTCATTGCTAGAGAGGGCGGTGGAGACGATGTCAGTGGATATTTTTAAGGCAGAGATAGACAAATTCTTGATTAAAACGGGTGTCAAGGGTTATGGGGAAAAGACAGGGAAATGGGATTCGGAGGCAGAGATCAGCCATGGTTGAATGGCGGAGTGGACTCAATGGGCTGAATGGCCTAATTCTACTCCAATAACGTGAACTTGTGAATTCTTACTAGCTTCTACAGATGCACCATAAAAAGTATTCTGCCGGGTTGATCTGCAGTTTCGTTTGTGAATAGATCTGCCCAAGTCTGCAAGAAATTGCAGAGTTCTGGAGGTAGCCACTCCACCACACAGACCAGACTCCTTACCATTGACTCCATCAAAATCTCACACTGTGCCCGATAAGCAGCCAACATAAGAAAAGACTAGTCCCACATTGGTCATTCCATCTTCTCCCCGCATACTTCCAGACTTAGGAACAGCTATCCCCCTCTGTTATCAGACTTCTGAATGATCCTTCCATTAGCTCGGGTACTCTCCCGATTCTCCAATATACCTCATTGAGGATGTTGCACTTTTTGTCTGGCACATTCACGCGATAATGCTGAGAACTTTATTTGGCGCTCTGGTATATTTTTCTTTGTGTTACCTTTTGTACCTTTTGGCTTGTTTGACTTGATGTATAGCATTATCTGATCTGTTTGGATAGCACACAAACAAAAGCTGATAGAAGTGACAATAATAAGCCCAAACCTAATGCTATCCATTTTTCTCCTCATCTGTCGTGTATCTGCACAAACAGAATTTTCAAGGGCCACTTTATGAAGTGTTATAATCAGTTTGCCACAGATGGATGCAGATTCTGTCAAATTCTTTCAATTTTGTGTTAAGATGACTGCTGCGGTTTCAAGATTAAGGACCTAGTTCTTCAGTCAGTAGGCATTTCGCCCATTGCTGCAGCAATCATGGGAAAGGTAATACCAGCATCATTTTGCAGTGTTGAAAAGCCATTTAATGTTGAAACAGAGGGATTGTTGCATGCTGCGTCCGATGACCCAGGAAATAAACATATCGCCATTGACAGGAGTTAGGAAGGGAAATAGTATGGTGTACTTGGCCCTTACTACACAAGGTTTAGAGTACAGGAGTAAAGCGATCATGCAAAGATTGTACAGTGCTTTGCCAATACCTCATTTGAAGCATTGCAATTTTGTCTCTATACTTAAAAAAGGATATTCTTGCATTGGTTTCAACGCAATGCAGATCCACTACTTTGATTCCCAGGATGAAGAGCATATGAGTGAGGAAATCCCAAACATTCCGGTACGCAGTTCCACATTCCTGCAAAAACAGGTCCACTCACCTTTCCTTCAATCAATCGGCCTGTTAAAACTAAGCAGGTATTGTTCCTGGTGTAAATCCAGATGCTCTCTTTATTGTTTTTAAGTACTGGAGCAAGCTTCTGCTAAAATTAATATCCACCCAATTTTTGAACCAAATTGAAACTGTGTGAGGTATATTAATTGAATGCTATTTATTGTCATTCAAACCTAGGCTTGAACGAATATTAAGTTGACACAGCTCACAAAATACATGGCTAGAATTGCATTCATCAAGTATGCTGTATGTCTAACTGTGAGTAGAGCATAATAAGCATTTAGAAACAATTTGTATGCATTAGAAAGGCACTCCAGTTGGAACTGGCTTTTTTAGGATTAAATTATGTATTCAGTCCTAATATAGCCAGTTTTCAACTGGAGTAAAGCCCCTGTCCCACTTAGGCGATTTTTTCGGCGACTACAGGCGACTAGGCTATCGCCACATGGTCGCGGGGTGACGCCTTTATGGCCGTGAGTAGTCTCCTCAAGTCGCCTAAGGAGTCGTAACGATTTTCTGGTCGCCGCTGGATTTTGAAATGTTCAAAACTTTTCGGCGCTTGTGGGCTTGACGTAGCTTGCCTTCACCTGTCGTAGGTGCTATCGTAGGTTGTTGCCAGGATGACGCAGGTTATCGCCAGGTGACGTTGGTTGTCGCCGGGTGCTGACTTCGGTGAATTCCAATGGTGACTACCTACGTCAACCTACGTCAACCGGCGACAAGCACCGGCGACTGAATTGTCATCAGTTGTCGCCGACAAGGTCGTGGCTTGTCGTAGCTTGTCGCGGATGGACGTAGGCTGACTTTGGTTGGCGTAGGTTGTCGCTTGTGTGATCGTAGGTTGTTGTAGGTGACGTCCTAATGGGTCGCCGGTATTCGGTAGCTTGCTGTAGCTTGACGTCGACTAGGTGGTAGACATTGTCGAATGGGGAGGTTGCTTGTAGTAGACATTGTCGAATGGGGGGGTTCAGTCGCCACTTTTTCTGCGCGCTGCTACAACTGTGGCAGTCGCCGGCCATCGCCGAAAAAATCGCCTAAGTGGGACAGGCCCTTGACATCAGGCCACTGGTGTTTATAATTTTGTGCTGCTCATATTAAAGCTTGTAATGTAATTTAAATGAATTTCTCTGAGACAATATTGTTCATATTTATAGTAAAAATAGAAAATATGGAGAAACTCGGCAGTTCAGGCGGCATCTAGTGTAACTGTGGATTTAATGTCTACATGAAGTTATCTTTTTTACAGACATTCCCTTTGATTTACCTGCTATACCTCACACTTCCTCCACTACCCATACATTTACTTTCTTTCTGAGTTTAGTTTAGTTTAGTTTAAAGATACAGTTTGAAAACAGGCCCTTCGGCCCACCGAGTCCGTGCCAACCAGCAATCACCTGAACACTAGCACTATCATGCACACCAGGGACAATTTACAATCTTTACCCTAAGCCAATTAACCTACAAACCTGTATGTCTTTGGAATGTGGGAGAAAATCGGAGCACCCGGGCAAAACCCACGTGGTCACAGGGAGAATGTATAAAAACTCCGTACAGACAGCACCTCTAGTCAGGATCAAACTCGGGTCTCTGGGGCTGTAAGGCAGCAACTCTACTGCTGCCCCACCATGCCGCCCTGCTGACAAAAATTCTCAGACCTGAAACTCTTCCCATGGGCGCTGACTGACTTACTGAGTGTTTCCAGCATTTTTATTTCATATTTCCAGCATCTGTTGTTTAGTTTGGGTTATGTTTATATATAATTGATTATTTTAATCATTAGTTAAATATATTTCTATTGGTGAAAAATACAATACTAAAACTACAAACAAACATAACTGCTGGACAAGATTGGATCAGTTGGTCAGTCCAGCGGAATCCATTCAGCCAGATTACACTTATAGAGTCATGGAGCTGTACAGCATGGAAACAGGCCCTTTGGCCCACCTTGTCCATATTGACCAAGTTGGCATATTGGGCTAGTCCCATTTGCCTGCACTTGGCCCAAAGCCCTCTAAACCTGTCCTATCCATTTATCTGCCCTTGGTTATGCAAAAGAAAGTATTCCACTGTGACTTGTCGCATGTGACAATAAAGTATTCATTCATTCAATCATTCATTCATGGTCTTTCCATATTTTAGCGCGGCAAAGCACTGCGGTAGAGTTGCTGCCTTACAGCGCTAGAGACCCGGGTTCAATCCTGACTATGGGTGCTGTCTGTACGGAGTTTGCACATTCTCCCCGTGACTGTGTGGATTTCCTCCGGGTATTCCGGCTTCCTCTCACATTCCAAAGACATGCAGATTTGTAGGTTAATTGGGTTCTGTGAATAGTCCCTAGTGTGTAAGATAGAATTAGTGTACAGGTGATCGCAGGTCAGCATGGACTTGGTGGGCCGATGGCCTATTTCCAAGCTGCACCTCTAAACTAAACTCAACAAAAACATTTCCTCACAGTTATATCACAAATCTAAATTATTTTCAGGAACTGGCTATTGATAAGTATCCAGCAATTATGGCGTCCCACAGTTGGCAGTGTACAGTATATGTTAATGATGCGGTGCAAGAGTGACTGGATTTTGTTCAATCTTCTAAGGAGGTCAGCTATGAATTACTGTAAAGTTCAATGAACTAGTGGACATCTTGTAAATCAAGGGACCTAGAAATGCAATTTAATACTTGATTTTGAAATTACATTTCATAAATTGCAGCATGATCTTTCTCTTCCTTTAAAACATAAATCTATTTTAATTGACTTTGAACAATTAAGCTTTATATTAAACATGCATTAAGATACTCTGCACATTCCACATAATCTTCATTGCCTTTGTTAATTGCCAGCATATCACTTAGATGAACATTATATTCTCTCCAGCCTTAATGATATCCTTGATTAACCTGTGGAATTTAAGCACTATCCATCCTTACTGACACTCCAGTGAAAGGGTTACTTTATCTCTATTTAAATTAAAGATGACCACTAAAGAGGATAATTTATTAATTTGTAAAGACATTTGTAATGGGTAATTGCCATTGAAGTCCAACTGGTCAGCATCACTTTCGAAGATCTATCACATTGCAAAATATCAGTTCCCCTTACCAAGTATTTATACATCTCCTTGGATTTCTGATTACATTTTGCTTTCACTGTTTCTCCTCGTGGTAAGCATTGCAGGGAAGAGAATACTGTTCTCTCCATTTATTGGCAACACTACACTAGCCTTAACCAGACATTTTGTGATTTTGATTAAGTAACAAAGTGCTGGAGAAACCCAGTGGGTTAGGCAGCATCAGGGGAGGGAATGGACAGGGAGTGGAAGGATCCTGATCTGAAACTTTATCTGCCCATTCCCTCCTCCAGCACTTTGTGTTTTAGTCAAGATTCTAGATTAACCAGCCTCTGTAAATTTCCCCCATTGTGTTGGGAATGGATGCAAAAGTGGAATAACATAGAACTAGTGTGAACGGGTGATCAATGGTCGGCGTAGACACGTTGGGCCGAAAGGTCTATTTCCATGTTGTATCTTGCAATCAATTAATCTCCTTAAAAATATCTCATGCGAAAAACAAACAACAAGACGATACTGATAAGCAGCCTGCGAGACCTAAATCTGAATAAATCATTGTCAGTTGGTATTTATGTGGCAAGAAATAAGTATGGATTTTACTGGCCATTAACATCTTGAATGATCTGTTTTAGGCCTAATACATTGATGTAATCATGTAGAAAGAATGCCAGTGCCTCTACTTTGTTAGAAGTTTAAAGAGATTTGGCATGTCACCACATTCTTGAACAAACTTCTACAGATGTAGAGAGTATCCTGACTGGTTTCATCATGGCTTGGTCGAATAATTCCAATGCACAGGAACACAAGAGACTGCCGATAGTTGTGGACTCAGCCCAGCCCATCACAGGCACATCCATCCCCACCATCGAAAGCATCCACATGAGACGCTGCCCCAAGAAGGCTGCATGGATCATCAAAGATCCTCACCATCTGGGTAATACCTTCTTCTCGGTGCTACCATTGGGCAGGAGGTACAGAAGCCTGAAGTCCCACACCCACCAGTTCAGATCAGCTAATTTCTTGCAACCATCCGTTTCTTAGACAGACCTGTATAAGCCTAACCCTACCTCTGCAATGGAATAAGGCATACCACCTCTTGCACTTTTATGCACCTTTGTTTTCCAATTGTGTTTTGTACTAAAGTCTTGGTTTTTTTTCTGTCTTGGATAATTTATGCATTTTGCGTAGAGAGACGGAAAGTGCTGGAGTAACTCAGCGGGTCAGGAGAAAAAGGATGGGTGAAAAAGGGTCCTGATCTGAAATGCCACCCATCCTTTTTCCCCAGAGATGCTGCCTGACCCGCTGAATTACTTCTGCACTTTGTGTCTATCTTTGGTATATCCCAGCATCTGCAGTTCCTTGTTTCTACACTTATGTTTTTGTGTGTTGCCTGAGGCTATGTACCTGCAATGTCACCTCCGCAACATTGCAAAAATCAGATCCTCTCTCACACCCCCCGCTGCTGAAAGACTCATCCATGCCTTCATCTCCTCCCGACTGGACTACTGTAACTCTCTTCTTTTTGGAATCAATTCCAGCAGCATCAACCGACTCCAACTGGTCCAAAATGCAGCCGCTCGACTCATTACCCACACCAAATCCTGGCACCACATCACCCCAGTTCTCAAAGAACTTCACTGGCTTCCCATTTCCCACCGGATCACCTACAAAATCCTGGTCCTCACCTACAAAGCCCTCAACAACCTGGCCCCCCCTTATCTCATTGACCTCCTCTCCCCCTACCAACCCTCACGGTCTCTCAGATCCACATCAGCTGGTCTCCTCTCCACTCCAAAATCAAACCTCTGCACTTTTGGAGGCAGAGCCTTCTCCAGGGCAGCTCCCAGGCTCTGGAATTCCCTCCCACAACCGGTCCGAAATTCTGAGTCCCTCACCATCTTCCAGTCCCGCCTCAAGACCCATCTCTTCACCTCTGCATACCCTTAGTCCCATGTTCCCCTCCCCTCTGTCTTACTGCTCTATTTTGTTTTGTTTATTCCTGACTCTCAATTGTAAAGCGACTTTGAGTCCTGAAAAGCGCTATATAAATATAATCTATTATTATTATTATTATTATTAATGCTGCTGCGAGCAAGATTTACATTGTACCTGTACCTCACCATAAGTACTGTACATTAGCCAACGTTTGATTTGAAAACTGAAGCAAAATAGAGACAGCTGGAAATCTCAGCAGGTGAGTCCACACGGGGAGATTAAATGTGCTAGTATTTAAAATCATGGTAAACCTTACAACATTGTTTACTTAGATTTCCAAAAAAACAATTAGGAAAAGGTAGTATATAAATGTAAATTGTAAATTGCCAAGTAATTAGAAATACTTTGGGAAACCAGAATTGGAGACTGTTAACTACATGCTGAGCTCAGGATACACTCTTTGATAAGGTTTGAAATAGTCTCTGTAAGCTGCCTACAGAATCTGCTGCTTAATGATCAGTTTTGGTAAACAAAACCCTTTATCTGCAGTGTTATTTATTTCCCTTGATCAGCCTCATGATTTCCCTGTTTTACTGATTGATCTTTACTACTGCGTCTCATCAGAAACCCAACTATGTATGTACCATTTTAATCTATAGCCACAGAACTGTATAGCACAAAACAGGCCCTTCAGCCCACCTTGTCCAAGCTGAACAAGTTGGGATACTGTCCCATTGGCCCCTATTCCTCTAAACCCGTCCTATCCATATATCTCTCAAAATGTATTTTAAAAGATATCATTGTATCTGATTCCATCGCTTCCTTTGGCAGCTCATTCCAGATAAGTTGCACTCTCAATGTCAGCAAGATGAAGGAGCTAGTTATCTTCTGCAGGAAGCTTGGTGGGGTACATGACCCAATCAGCATCAATGGTTCCAAAGTACAAATGGTTGAGAGCTTCAAGTTCCTTGGCATTAATATTATCAATGAGCTGTCGTGGATCAATCACATTGAATGCCTCTACTTCCTCAGGAGTCTTAGGAAATTAGGCATGTCTCCAATTACTCTTACAAACTTCCACTGATGCACCATAGAAAGTATACTGTTGGGTTACATCACAGCTTGATTTGGCAACATCTCTGCCCAAGACTGCAAAAAATTGCAGAGAGTTTCAGACTAAACTTCCCACTTTTCATCCCATCTACACTTCACGCTGCCTCAGAAAAGCAGACAACATAATCAAAGACTTGTTCCACTCTGGTCATTCCTCCTTCTTCCTGTTACCATCGGGCAGAAGGTACAAAAGCTTGAAAGTGTGCACCATCAGACTCAGGAACAGTCCTTCCATGAGCTAGTGTACTGCCCGATTCACCTCTACCCCATTGCGGGCATTGGACATTGTCTATAGAACTGATGCGCTACAATGTTGAGATCTATATTCTGCACTCGGTATCTTGCACTTTGCTCTATCTATTGTACTTGAGTTTGATTTGATTGTATAGTATTATCTGATCTGATTGGATATCATGGAAAAAAAGGTTTTTACTGTACTTTTGTAAACATGACAATAATAAATGTAACCTCAATGTAAACCTAAACCTAAAACCTACCATCTGAATGAAAACATTGCCCCTCTTAAATCCATTCCCTCTCACTTTAAGCTGATGTCCACCAGTTTTTGAAACCACTGATCTTGGGAAAAAGACAATGAGCATTCACTTTATCCACGTTACTCATGATCTTGTACATGCAAAACGAAGCTTTTTACTGTACCTAGCTACATGTGCCAATAATAAATCTAAACCTCTCAACCTCCTTTGCTCCAAAGAAAAAAGTCCCAGTCGATCCAACCTCTTCCTATAACTCAAGCCCACAATCCCAACATTCTGGTGAATTTCTTCTGCACCCTTTCCAATTTAATGACATCCTTCCCATAGCTAGTTTGATTCATAGTTGCAATCAGACCCTGAGATGGGGGTTAGGATCACATATCTGCACCATCATTAAACTGGTGATTTCCAAATGTAGCATCACCTGCTGTGTGTCTGCTCATTTGCTGCTGAAGCCCTCATTCATGCCTTTTGTTACCCCCAATTCTCAAATGCGCCTTTGAACCTCCCTTATTCTAGCCTCCATCAGCGTGAGGTCACTCAAAAATTGGCTGGCTTTGTACCAACGCACCAACACTCCAGTCATCGAACGTGCTTGTTGGCAGAAACAAGGAGCTGCACAAAGGTGCAAATAAAGACACAAAGTGCCAAAATAACTTCACAGGACAGGCAGCATCTCAGAAGAATGGTCCCAACTAGAAACGTTGCCTATCCATATTCTCTACGGATGGTGCCTGACCTGCTGAATTACTCCAGCGCTTTACTGAAAAAATAGCTCCTTGCTTATTCTCAACTGTAGTCATTCTATCATTAGTGCCAAGCTTTCAATATCTTAAGTTTTGGAAACACTTTACCAAACATTTTTACTCTCCCTCAATGTAGCAAGACAAAGAAGTTGATTGTTGACTTCAGGAAGTGTTATGGAGTACATGCCTCAATCAGCATCAATGGCGCCGAAATGGAAATGGTTGAGAGCTTCAAGTTCCTTGATGCAAATATTACTAACAATCTGTTGTGGTCCAACCACATTGAAGCGACAGCCAAAAAAGCACACCCACGTCTCCATATCCTCAGAGGACTGAGAATATTTGTCATGTCTCCAACAACTCTTGCAAACTGCCACAGATGCTCCATAGAAAGCATACCATCGTGTTGCACCACATCTTTGTTTGAACGGCTCTGCCCAAGACTAAAAGAAGTTGTAGTGAGTTGTGGATGTATAGCCCACTTTATCACACACCAGACTTCTCACCATTGCCTCAGGAAAGCAGCCAACATAATCAAGGACCTTTTCCACTCAGTCATTCCTTCTTCTCCGCTCTCCCATCAAGCAGAAGATATAAAAGCTTGAAAGCGGACCACTAGATTCAGGAACAGCTTCGTCCCCTCTGTTATCAAACTTGTGAGCAGTCCTCCCATAAGCTAGGATAGAGTCCCGATTCTCCAACCTACCTAATTGCTAACCCTAATTTTGGCCCTGTTACATTGCAATGCTCAGAACTATATTCTCCACTCTGTATCTTTGTCTTTGCTTTACCTTTTGTACATGTTTGGCTTTATTGTATTCACTTGTAGTATTTTGCGATTTGACTGGATAGCATGCAAACAAAAGCTGTTCACTGTACCCCAGTACACGTGACAATAATAAACCTAAATCTAGGTTGTGATGTGGCCCCAATTTTTCAACCTACCTCATTGCAGATATTGGAGTATTTCTCTGGAATTGAAAAGCTACAATGCTGTGAAACTATATTCTGCACTTTAGTATTTTTCTCTTTACGCTACCTGTTATACTTGTGTATGGCTTGTTTGTACTTCTGTACCGTATGATCTGGTTTAATTGGATAGCACACAAATACAAGTTTTTCACGGTATCTTGGTATATGTGACAGAAATAAACCAAATCAAACCACAACTCCACCTTAAGATGTTTCTTAGTACCTATCTGTTTCACCAGGCATTCAGGGCTATGTTGCCATGATCCTCAGCATCTTATTGTTTGATGATACTTCCCTGAAGTGCCTTGTGATGCTAGTGGGAAGTTAATGACAGTGATCGAAATAGACGTTGTTATTGAGTTGTTATTATTTAACTACTTTAAATTTCATGGCTATTGAGAATTTATAATCTATCAATTCTATAAATTAACTTTAATTGGACCAATTTTCAACTTGCTACCTACACATCAATTAATATTGCTTAGCTCTCATTTGTTCCACATATCATTCATTTCTATTGTGTGGCACAGTGGCACAGCTGGTGGAGCTGCTGCCTCACAGCGCTGGAGACCCAGTTTTGATCCTGACCACGGGTGCTGTCTGTGTGGAGTTGATGGTCAGCGTGGACTTGGTGGGCCGAAAGTCTTTTTCCATGCTATATCTTTTCAATCAATCATTGGTGGTATAATATGATTTATTTTACAAGCAGGTGTAGTACCAGTTCAAACCTTCGAGTGGCACTGTTGGCCCATCAGTCAAAGGACATTTGCAGCCCAACAATTTGAAGATAGACACAAAAAGCTGGAGTAACTCAGCAGGTCAGGCAGCATCTCTAGAGAAAAGGAATAGGTGACGTTTTAGGTCAAGGTCCTTCTTCAGACGGGACCCTTCTGCAGTCTGAAGAAGGTCTCGATCAGAAACGTTACCTATTCCTTTTATCCAGAGATGCTGCCTGACCCGCTGAGTTACCCCAGCTTTTTGTGTCTATCTTTGGTGTAAACTGGCATCTGCAGTTCCTTCCCACACAGTGTGAACATTGAATGCTCTAATTTTAGGTAACTGAGCAACAAACAGCTCATCTGCCGCCCCTACCCCCTTACTCCCCCTCCTCGCTGTGCCCCACCGGATGCGCAACCATTTCGCCATTACCAAACCACCCCCCCACCCCCCCCCCACCGAAACCTTTGAACTATATCACTTTCTCTGGCTCCTCTTATCTCCTCACGCGTTTTATATTTTCATCTCTGGCCTTTGTCCACCCCTCACCAATCACTTGCCAGGCTTTATCCTACCTCCACTTCTCTTCAGCTTCTTCCCCGCTAACAGTGGCACAGGGGTAGAGTTACTGCCTCACACTGTCAGAGACATGGATTTGATCCTGAGTGTGGGTGTTGTCTATGGGGAGTTTGTATGTTCTTCCTGTGACTGCATGGGTTGTCTCTGGGTGTTCTGGTTTCCTCTCAGATTCCAAAGATGAGCAGTTTTGTATGTTGAATTGTTTCTGTAAATTGTTCCAAGTGTGTAGGATACAAACGTTTGATAACATGGAACTAATGTGCAGGTGATCAATGATCAATGCTCCAAAGACCCTATTTCCATGCAGTGCCTCTAAACTCTAAACAATCAGTCTGAACATGGGTCCCAATCCAAAATGTCAGCTAAAAATGTTCTCCAGAGATACTGATTGGCCCGTTAAGTTAGTCCAGCAGTTTGTGTATTTTTTTTTTGCCTTCTTTCTCCTCTTCACCAAGTTTTCAAACTACATGAGGGAATCCATCTGCTGTCGGGGCCTGATTTATCACTTGCCATTGGGACTTTCTGACCACTTGCTGACCATGGGCGGCGGTGAGATCAGAGGCAATAGGTTGTTGTGAAACTGCACTTCACCCAACTAGCTCGTCTTCCTGTTCTTACAATACTTTTAAAGGTCACCAGCCAAAAACTTCTCTCCATCTGTTCATTTTCAGGCAGCCCTGAAAGGAAATCAATGGCATTCTGCTGTGTCTCATCTGCTTTAAATTAGTTATAAGGTTTGGGGCCTTAAGTTCGGTTGTGTGACTCCATCTGAGATGGAATGCTAGACTAATCTTTAGTGGCTCTTGGAGAAGTGATGGCTCTTGTTTCCTGCATCTTTCTAGCTGAGTGAAAGCAATGAGTGAGTGCGTTGCTATGGAGATTTTGATGAGCTACATCATGCAGCTCTTCAAATCCTTTGATTTCCTGATCTGTATCACACCAAGGAATAGCTTGATGTAAACAATTCCATTGTTGCAGTCTTCCCACTGGTTTCGGAGCTGACATCTGTTTTACAATTTTGCATGGGATTTCCCACTGATATTAGTTGTGCTCCATCTAATTGTGAAGCCTTTCTTATTAAAATCTTGTCTTAGAGTGGGTATGATTCCATTAGTGTTGTTTTTTTTGTTCTAATTTACTGTTTATTCCACTCTCAGGAACTGCACTGAGTGCAAGAGGGATTTCTTCAAAACCGTGAGTGTAAAATAAAACACAAAGTGCTGGAGTAACTCAGTGGGTCGTAGATTCATAGAGTCATAGAGTGATACAGTGTCGACACAGGCCCTTCGGCCCAACTTGCCCACACCGGCCAACAATCTACACTAGTCCCACTTGCCTGCACTTGGTCCATATCCCTCCAATCCTGTCCAATCCATGTACCTGTTTAACTGTCTCTTAAACAATGGGATAGTCCCAGCCTCACCTACCTCCTCTGGCAGCTTGTTCCACACACCCACCACCCTTTGTGTGAAAAAGTTACCCCTCAGATTGATATTAAATCTTTTCCCTTTCACCTTGAACCTATGTCTACTGGTCCTCTATTCCCCTATTCTGGGCAAGAGATTCTGTGCATCTACTCGATCTATTCCTCTCATGATTTTGTACACCTCTATGTAGATGATGTTGATGTGGATAAGATCCCCCCTCATCCTCCTGCGCTCCATGGAATAAAGACCTAGCCTACCTCTAGCTCTTGCTCACACCCTCTAGTCCTAGCAACATCTTCGGAAATCTTTTCTGAACCATTTCAAGCTTGACAATATATTTCCTATAACATTGTGCCCAGAACTGAACACAATATTCTAAATGTGGTCTCACCAACGTCTTACACTACTGCAACATGACCTCCCAACTTCTATACTGAATACTCTGACTGATGAAGGCCAAAATGCCAAAAGCCTTTTTGACCACCTTATCTCCCTGCGAGTCGACCTTGAAGGAACCATGCAACAGTACTCCTAGATTAACACTACCTAAAGGCCTACCATTTACGGTGTAGTTCCTGCCCTTGTTCAACATCCCAAAATGCAACACCTCACACTTCTCTGTATTAAATTCCATCAACCATTCCTCCACCCACCTGGCCAATTGATCAAGATCCTGCTGCAATCTTTCACAACCATCTTCACTATCTGCAAAACCACTCACTTTTGTATCATCAGCAAACTTGCTAATCTTGCCATGTATGTTCTCATTGATGTAGATGACAAACAGTAATTGGCCCAGCATTGAACCCTGATGCACACCACTAGTCTCCAGTCTGAGAAGCAACCTTCCACCATCACACTCTGCTTCCTTCCATGGAGCCAATTTGCTATCCATTCAGCTATCTCTCCTTGGATCCCATGCGATCTAACCTTCCAGAGCAGCCTACCATGCGGAACCTTGTCGAACGCCTTACTGAAATCCATGGACACAATATCTATAGCTCTGCCCTCATCGACCTTTTTGGTCACGTCCTCAAAAAAATCTTTCAGATTTGTGAGACACGACCTCCCACGTACAAAACCATGCTGACTGTCCCTAATCAGACCTTGCCCATCCAAATGCCTGTATAACCTATCCCTCAGATTAATCTCTAGTAACTTTCCAACTACAGATGTTAAGCTCACTGGCCTATAATTCCCAGCATTTTCCCTGCAGCCCTTCTTCAAAAGAGGCAAAACTTTTGCCACCCTCCAGTCTTCCGGCCCTCTCCTGTATTTAAGGATGATTCGTAAATTTCAACCAGGGCTCCCACAATTTCCACTCTAGTTTCCCGCAATGTCCTCGGATACATCTGATCAGGTCCTGAAGATTTGTCTACCTTCATACCCGACAGTACCTTCAGTACTTCATCGATGGTAACTGGCTGCTCTCAAGACACTTCCATTGACTGCCCCAAGTTCCTCCATCCTACTGTCTTTCTCCTCAGTAAATACAGAGGAGAAATACTCATTGAGGATCTTGCCTATCCCCTGTGGCTCCACACGGAGGTGACCGCTTTGATTCCTGAGAGGTCCCACTCTCTCTCTAGTTACCCTTTTCCCCCTTATGTATTTATCAAATCTGTTGGGATTTTCCTTAATGCCACCTGCCAGAGCTATCTCCTGGTCCCTCTTTTTTCTTCTGATCTCCTTTTTCAGTTTACTCCTTAGTTCCCGAAACTCCTCCAGGGATGCACTTGATCCCAGCTGCCTATACCTGTCCCAAGCATCCTTCTTGTTTTTGACCAATGCCTCAATTTCCCTCGTCTGCCAAGCTCCCTTATGTTTGCCTGCTTTGCCCTTCACTTTAACGGGGATGTACATATCCTGAGCTTTCGTCAGCACACTTTTAAAAACATCCCACTTGGCTGATGTTCCTTTCCCCTCAAATAACCTGCTCCAGTCAACTTGAGCAAGACCTTCTCTCATACCCTCAAAGTTGGCCTTATCCAGTTGAACATTTTAGACAATAGACAATAGACGGGCAGGAGTTGGCCATTCGGCCCTTCGAGCCAGCACTGCCATTCAGTGTGATCATGGCTGATCATCCACAATCAGTACCCCATTCCTGCCTTCTCTCCATATCCCTTAACTTTGCTATCCCTAAGAGCTCTATCTAACTTTCCCTTGAAAGCATCCAGAGAACCAGCCTCCACCACCCTCTGAGGCAGAGAATTCCACACACTCACAACTGTCTGTGTGAAAAAAATTTCCTCATCTCCGTTCTAAATGGCTTACCCCCTATTCTTAAACTATGGCCCCTGGTTCTGGACTCCCCCAACATCGGGATATGTTTCCTATTGTCTATCGTCAAACCCTTAATAATCTTATATGTTTCAATAAGATACCCTCTCATCCTTCTAAATTCCAGAGTATACAAGCCCAGCCGCTCCAATCTTTCAACATATGACAGTACCGCCATCCTGGGAATTAACCTCATGAACCTCTGCCCTTTTAACACGTGGACCCTTTCTGTCCCTAACCATAACTATCTTAAACCTAATCGAACTGTGGTCACTTGTCCCAAAAGGCTCCTCCACAAACACTTCATTAACTTGCCCTTCCCAGTTTCCCAATACTAGATCCAGCATTGCCGTCTCACGTAAGGGGGCCTCCACATACTGTTTAAGAAAACTCTCCTAAACACTTTTGAGGAATTGCGCCCCATTTAATCCCTTCACACTATGTAGACCGTGGGCCGAGGTGGTTTTTCATTTCATTTTGTGACCCACATCCTATATCTACCTGTATTTATAACATATTGTGTAAAAATATTGTGGGAATCAAATCTGAAACTCGTCAAAAAAATTCCAGAAGATTAGTCAAGCATGATTTCCCTTTCATAAATCCATGTTGACGAGAACTAATCCTTTTACAGCTATCCAAATGCCCCATTATTTCCTCTTTAATAATTGACTCCAGCATCTTTCCCACCACCGAAGTCAGGCTAACTGGTCTGTAATTCCCCGTTTCTCTCTCGCTCCTTTCTTGAAAAGTGGGATAACATTAGCTATCCTCCAATCCACAGGAACTGATCCTGAATCTATTGAACATTGGAAAATGATCACCAATGTGTCCACTATTTATAGAGCCACCTCCCTTAGGACCCGGGGATGCAGACCATCCGGCCCAGGGATTTATCATCCTTCAGTCCGATTAGCCTACCAAATATTATTTCTCGCCGAATGAAAATTTCTTTCTGTTCCTCTACCCCCTTAGATCCTCTGTCCTCCAGTACATCTGGGAGATTGTTTGTGTCTTCCTTAGTGAAGACAGATCTGAAGTACCTGTTCAACTCTTCTGCCATTTCCTTGTTACCCATAATAACTTCACCCATGTCTGCCTTCAAGGGACCCACATTTAACTTTGCTACTCTTTTTCCCTTAACATATCTAACGAAGTTTTTACTGTCCTTCTTTATATTCCTGGCCAGCTTCCCCTCGTACTTCATCTTTTCAGCCCGTATTGTCCGTTTTGTTTCCTTCTGTTGTCCTATGAAAGTTTCCCAATCCTCTGGCTTCCGGCTACTCTTTGCTGTGTTATACATCTTTTCTTTTAGTTTTATTCTATCCCTAACTTCTCTTGTCAGCCACGGTTGCCTCCTACTCCCCTTAGAATTTTTCTTCCTTTTTCGAATGATGCTGCCACCACCATGCTTCACCGTAGGTATGGTATTAGCCAGGTGATGAGCGGTGCCTGGTTTCCTTCAGATGTGACGCTTATCATTCAGGCCAAAGAGTTCAATCTTGGTTTCATCAGACCAGAGAATCTTGTTTCTCATGCCTTTTGGCAAACTCCAAGCGGGCTGTCATGTGCCTTTTACTGAGGAATGGCTTCCGTCTGGCCACTCTACCATAAAGGCCTGATTGGTGGAGTACCGCAGATATAGTTGTCCTTCTGGAAGGTTCTCCCATCTCCACAGAGGAACTCTGGAGCTCTGTCAGAGTGACCATCGGGTTCTTGGCCACCTCCCTGACCAAGGCCCTTCTCCCCCGATTGCTCAGTTTGGCCGGGCGAAACCCCTTCCCCAGATCTGTGTCTCGACACAATCCTGTCTTGGAGGTCTATGGATCATTCCTTCGTCTTCATGGCTTAGTATTTGCTCTGACATGCATTGTCAGAGCAAAACCAAGCCAAGAATAGGAACATGAGTTCCCCCTCATGTTCCTATTAAATCTTTCCCCTTCATCTTGATTGCCCTACGCTGGGCAAAAGACTCTGTGCAGTAACCCTATCTATTCCTCTCATGATCTTATACAGCTTTATATGATCACCCCTCATCCTCTTGCGCTCCAAGGAATAAAGTCCTAGCCTGCTCAACCTCTCCCACTACCTCAAGCCCGAGTTCTGGCAACATCCCCGTAAATCTTCTCTGCATCCGTTCCAGCTTGACAACATCTTTCCTACAACAGGTTGAACAAAATTGAATACTATAGTCTAAATATGGCCCCACCAATGTCTTGTATAACTGCAACATTGACCTTCCAACTTCTATACTCAATACTCTGACTCATGAAGGCCAATGTGCCGAAAATATTCTTAATCACCCAACCTATCTGTGGCGCCACTTTCAAGGAACTATGCACTCCTCGATCCCTCTGTCTACAACACTACCCAGAGCCCTACAATTCACCTGCCCTGGTTAGTGTTCCCACAAGGCAACACCTTGCACTTCTCCATATTAAACTCCATCAACTATCCCTCAGACCACCTGTCCAACTGATCACAATCCTGCTGCAAACACCGCAACACCACAGTCACATCTGTGGAGTCTTTTAAGTTCCCACGAACCATCATCTCTAAGGACCTTAAATGGGGGACACCATCGACTCCACAGTCAAAAGGCACAACAGAGGATGTACTTCCTGCGGCAGCTGAGGAAGCACAATCTGCCACAGGCAATGATGGTCCAATTCTATATGGCCATCGTAGAGTCTGTTCTCACCTTCTCCGTCATGGTCTGGTTTGGCTCAGCCACCAAGAACGACATCCGGCGGCTGCAGCGAATCGTCCGATCAGCAGAGAAGGTTATTGGCTGCAACCTTCCCTCCATTGACGAACTGTACACTGCAAGGGCCAGGAAGTGAGCGGGTAAGATCACCTCTGACCCCTCTCACCCTAGCCACAACTCTTTGAATCACTTCCCTCTGGAAGGCGACTCCGGACTATTAAAGCTGCCACAGCCAGACATAAAAACTGTACCTTCCTTTTGCTCTGGTATTTTATTTAATTCACATGTTTAATTGATAATATTTTATTATTAATGTTTAATATTTTATGTGTCATTCCTAACTGTCACTGTATGTCATGTTGTCACTTGCGGGTGGAGCACCAAGGCAAATTTCTTGTATGTGGACACTTGGCCCATAAACTTATTCATAAACTTCATAAACTTAAACATAAACTTTTGACAACCATATTCATTATCTACATTATCTTGCCGGCTTGGCTTCGGTTTCAGTCATTAATGTTCAGCCTTTCAGATCTTTCCATGTCATAGTCCTGCTCCATCTCTGTGACCTCCTCCAGTCGTGCCCTCCTCCACCTTTGCAGCCTTCTCCAACTCTATAACCGCCTTCAAATCTGTAACCACATCTGACTGTCACCTTCTCCAGTCCTGTCCTCCTTCATCTGTGCCACCATCTCTGTCTCTGTAACCTTCTCAATCTCTGTAACCCCTCTTCAGCTCTGTAACCCTCTCCAGTCATACAACCCAATGAGATCTTGACACTCGGGATCTTGAACATCCCTGATGTTAATTACTCTTCACCATCCTTTTAGCTGCCCATCCATGAATTCTGGGATTCTCTTCCTAAGCATCTCCAAATCTCCACTTTTCATCCATTCCTAATCTGCCTGATGGACTTAAGCCATAGGAGGGAATTAGGAATGGACAATCATTGCTTGCCTTGCCAGAAGCATCTGCACATTCTCTGGCTTATTACGTTAAGAAAAACAATTGCTATAAACCAGGAAAAAAAAACAAAAAAAACAACAACAAAAAAAAAGACAGAGAGACAGAGAGAGAGACAGAGAGACAGAGAGAGAGACAGAGAGACAGAGAGAGAGACAGAGAGACAGAGAGAGAGACAGAGAGACAGAGAGAGAGACATAGAGACAGAGAGAGAGACAGAGAGACAGAGAGAGAGACAGAGAGACAGAGAGAGAGACAGAGAGACAGAGAGAGAGACAGAGAGAAAGAGAGAGAGAAAGAGAAAGAGAGAGAGAAAGAGAAAGAGAGAGAGAAAGAGAAAGAGAGAGAGAAAGAGAAAGAGAGAGA
>CM075978.1:27389291-27422849 GCA_038087875.1 Malacoraja senta
TGTGAAGGTCACAGGAGAGATTTAACGAAGTGTTGAATGGTTCCCTCAGATCTCTAGTTTAACGTCTTGGTTTGGGAACAGCTCTTCCCAAGACCTCATCGATCAATTTTATTTACACTTCATGCGGCCTTGTAAAAGCAGCCAACAAGGACCTTTGTCACCCTGGTCATTCCCTCTTCTCCCCAATCATATAGGGGCACGCAATACAAAACATTGAAAGCATATAATGTAGTGGCAGATTATTATATCGTCCAAGGAATTTTATCCTCTAGCCACTATGTTGAAGACAATTGGGTAAGGAGATAGCTTCGTAACGCATGTGAGCTCTCCACGAGACATTCAAAGCCGTCGAAAGATAAATCTTCAAAACACAGTTTCTTGATTAATAGTTTCTTTATTGTCGTAGTAAAAACAGTGAGATATTCATCCAAACTTCTTCTTGTTTCTGTACAATTTAATCTTACTGATAGTCAAACTCGTGCATGGTAGAACTCCGGCATGGTCGAAAGCTGTGCCTTCCCCCCCATGCTTCTTCAACTAAACTAAAAACTACTAGCGTCTGTGCAAGAATCCCAGAAGCAAACATGCCTCCGACTACGTAATAAATCCCACCCACATAATTACAGGCAGATAAAATGTAAAGGTAACTGGCCATAGTTTATAACATATTGAGTTAAGCCAAATGGCCACTACATATAACACGAGACTCAGGAACAGCTTCTACCCCGTTGTTATCAAACTATTGCATGGTCGTCCCATGAGTTAGGTGGTAGTCCCGATCTTCCAACTGCTTCATTGAACCTTGGTACATAACAATGATAGACCAATGTCAAACCAATACCAATAAAAATAATTGGTGCTTAAAATGAATAGATGTTGTCACTTCAAATAGAATATTCCAAATTTGCTTGATAAGAAAATGCGCACGGAGAAAAACATACTTTTCACAGGCTAGCTGGTTAGACTATTTATTGCGTTCTAAATGCTCCTATGTAAACCAGTTGACAAATGATCCCAATAATACACATTATACCATTGAACTATTGAATTCAAAGTACCAACTTGGAATGGTAATTGCTGATGTGATAACAATCCAACAGATTTCCGAGAGCCAAGTGTTTTCACTGTTATTCCTGAGTATAATCAATATTCTATTTAACAGCAGTTAAATGAGTCTCAAAATATACATCTCATTGAAGCTTAGATGATCAGGGAAATTGAATTTAAGCACAAATAAACAAGGAGTCCAATAGCTTCCTGAGAATAAGCATACCATTTGATTTTTCAGGCGCTGATTATTTTCATCAATTGTTGTAATTTTATCTGGTAGGAACAGCACAAAGTACAATAAGTGTTATGGACCCTTCTATGGGGAATGATCATTGTAAATAAATACAATTATTTTGCATTCAATGGCATTTTTACAACATGTTATCCATTTGTGAAATCAGGTGTTTATTTTTCCAAAAAGCAATTTCCTATCAAATAAATTGTTCTCTGTGCTCCTACGCAGTTGATTGCCGTTCTATGCAGGATAACCCTTCATTTATTTGCTTATTATAATAATGGGAAACGTTGTTATGACAAATAATATTCATGAAAATATAAAGAATTGTCTATATGTCATTTGCTTTAAGACTTAATTTACAGCTATTTGGACTACACATGAATTACTTTACCTTACATCAGCTAAGTAATATCTTACCTAATATAGATTTATTCACGCATACAACATCTGAAGAAGGGTTTCGATCTGAAACATTGCCTATTTCCTTCGCTGCATAGATGCTGCCTCACCCGCTGAGTTTCTCCAGCGTTTTGTCTACCATAGAACAGTCCAGTACAGGTTCATGGCCCTTCAACCCATGGTATCTGTACCAAACATTGATGCCAAATTAAACTATTTCCTTCACCTTGCACATGATCCATATCCCTCCATTCCCTGTATATCCACATGCCTTTATAAAAGCCTAAAAAAACCACTCTCATATCTGCCTCCACCACCATCCCTGGCAGCGCATTCCAGGCACACACCAGTCTCTGTGTAAAAAAATGTACTCTGCACATCTCCTTTAAACTTTTTCCCTCTTGCCTTAAACCAATGCCCACCAGCATTTGACATTTCATCCCTGGGAAAAAAAGGTTCTGACTGTGTAACCTATCATAATTTTACCTGTCAGGTCTGCCCTCAGCCTCATATGCTTCAGGGAAAACAATCCAAATTCCTCTAATCCAGGCAGCATTCTGGTAAACCTGTTCTGCATCATCTCCCAAACTCCATGTCCTTCCAGTAATGGGGGGGGGGGGGGGGGGGGGGGGACTAGAATTATACACAATACTGACCTATGTTTTGTAAAGCTTCAACATGACCTCCCGATTCAATACCCCAACCAATCAGGGCAAACATACCACATGTCTTCTTTACCACTATTTACTAGTGTTGCCGATTTCAGGAAGCTATGAAGTTGGACCCCTAGAACACTCTGTACATCAATGCTGTTGAGGGTACAGCCAATAACTGTATACTTTCTCCTTACATTTGAGTTCCAAAAGTGCAACACCTCACACTTGGCTAGATGGAAGTCCATCTGCCATTTCTGTAACTGATCTATATTAGAACTATAATATGTTTTACATATAATATCTAATATATTAATAGCATCTAATATACAAATTCATTAGCTATTAATATCAGAAAGGAATTCTTTGGGTATTTAATCTGCACATAATTGATCCTCTTCTCCCTCTCTCCCTTCAGGAAGAAGATACAAAAGCTTGAAAGCATGTGCTGTTAGTCAGCTGTTATCAGACTACTGAGCAGTTGTCCCATAACCTAGAATGTAATCCCGATCTTCCAACTGTAAGTGATTGGGGGCAAATCCTCCCCAAGATTATGGAAGAAACTCGGGGATAAGGACATGGACATTTTAAAAAGACATGCTGGCTGCAACGGAAACCCCCCCAATCCACAAAGGAAGAACCACTTTCGAACCTGTCTGTGGGCCTGGGCATTACACCACTATGCGAATGGTGTGAGCAGGAAAGGCTGAGACGGATATAACGAGATTATCTTGGAAACACAAAGGAAGGTACCGAGCCTCATGACATCAGCAAACCCCTTATCATCGGAAGCCCATTGTTCATGCCAGATCAAAACTGGGAATCATCAAAAGACCCTTTTGTCCAGAGGACCACCTGGGGGGTTTCAAGGGAGAAACTCAGGTATAAAAAACAGGAGTCAAGCCAGAACTCGCTCTCTTTTCTGCTCTGTTGGACGACTCCTGATCCTGCATCGATCTAGCTGTAAGTACCCCAGATGACCTGGTGAAGTTCCCGAAAATAGGATAGAGGTTGAGAGAAGAAGGGGAAAGGGGTGTATTTGTAAAATTGTGTAAAGTAAGTTCTGCGACGTGCCCGATAATTTACTTTCCATAGTCTTAGTTTAAAACATAAGTTTAGTCACATATTATGTAGTGTTGGTGAGATTCGATTTCTCATTGTTTAATAAAGCCTGTAAATTTTAGACTTGCTTTGAGTCCGTCTTGGTTTCTGTTTTCTCTCATCAGCACGCTCTGGTCAAGTCAACCTTTTATCATATCCCACCATAATTCCGAGGTCTACAACATAGGGGAACCCCTTTTTCGGGCAGTTGGGCCCGGAGTGGAGTAAAGGGAACTAAACCCCTACAGAATGGTGACCATGGCAGGACCTCGGTGGTTTGGGATATGTGATTTGCCAGAGGGGGTGAGAGAATGTAGCAAGATGGAGGAGAGAATCTCCTCTTATCTGTTTAAAAAGATCAATCTCACCAAACAATGGGTGGTAGCACTTTTGACAGCACAGCAGCCTGCAGCAGCTGCAGCAGAATGGACGGAAAGCAAAAGGGTATAATAAAGGGCAGGAGAAGGCAGTTCGGCTAGCGTGCCTATCACAGCAGGTAGCCAAAATGGAGAGACAGGTATAGAGTCTAGAAGAACAACTGAGAAAAGCTCGGGCCAGCGCTGAGGAAAGCGCTAGAGAAGGGGAAGGGCTAAATGAGGAACTCAGTGAAGCCAGGCAGTGTATCTTGCAGGCTAGGGAGTCCCACAGAAATGCCCAGGAATTCCTCCAATGCCAGGCGGTAGAGGCAAAGGAGAGGGAACGGAACGCCCAGGAACTCCTGGCTCAGAGTACACAGAGGTACAGGGAGCTGGAGGGAAAGTTCCAAGATATCCAAGCAGCGTACAGGGCGAGCTAGGGGATTGTGATCATGGGCCTTGCCAGGCAAGGATAGCGCAGCTGGAGGAGACTCTGTCCAAGACTAGGGGACGGGTACACCTGGTAGGACCAAGGGGGTCCCCAGGGGGCAGAGGGCTTCCCTCAGCAGATGATTCCCCAGGGGCAAAGGGGAATAGACCGCCTCCTGAGGCACCAGGAATAGGTCCGGGTCGGCAGGTGGGGTTCAGGTTGTCCGGGGAGGGACAGGCCCAAGGAGGGGCGGGAGAGCACCCTCGGTTAGCGGCATCTGCGCCATGTGTAGCACAGCACGAGGTGGTGGGGTTACCGATCATAGTGGGAGAGCCGGGGGTAAAGGGGCAACAGCCCCGGGTAGGGCAGATGTGCCCGGTACGGCAAAGGAAATATGGTCCCCCGGTAGGGCAGGCAGATAGGGGGCCCATAGAGAGTGATATCATCATTCCCCATGGGGCACACGTGCTGAGGGGGATGGTGGCTCACGTTCCCAGGTTAACCAGGGCGGGAGACCTGTCATTGCATTTTATGGAGGTGCAGCAGGCAGCCGATATAAACGATTGCGATGAGGTAGAATGGGTAAAGCTACTACTGATGACCCTGGATTCATACCTATGCAAGGCGGTGACCTCCAGGGAAGGGGAAGACCTGAAACATGGGTAGCGGCACAGACAGCAGTTCTGGAGGCCATGGGGTTGAATCAGGGTAGTCCTTTCGCCAGGGTGGGGGAGACGAAGCAGCAGGTAGCTGAGGCCCCGGACATGTTCGCAGACAGACTGTGGGCAGTGTATGAGGGAGCGTGTGGGACGCCTTTAGATAGGCGGAATTTAGATGAGAGAACAGCCTACTGGCTGAAGACTCTGGTAGCGAATTGCCTCCCGCGAGTTAGGGCAAAGGCTGAACACTGGTTCAACCCAGCGGACCCAAACCTTAACGAGGCAGAGGTAATAAGGAAGCTCACCCTTGCGTATCGCAATGTGGAGAGAAGTGAGGAGAAGCCCTCTAAGGGCAAGGTGCACAATATAGCACCGGCACCTCCCAAAAGGAGGCAGTGGAAACAGGAAGGCAGCTGGACCTCTTCCGAGATGAGGCCGGTGTGCTACGGGTGTGGGAAACCCGGGCACTACAAGAGGGAGTGCAGAAACCCAAGTAGAGCAGTGGAGGATAGGACCCCGGTAACAGACGACCCAGCCCCGGAGGAGGGAGCGGCCGTGCCGGGAACAATAGATGTAAAAGGTCTATTGGCCTATTTGCAGTCCAAGGCGGGAGTGTCCGGACAGGTAGCCATGGCAACAGGCCAGGGCGCGCCCGTATCCGCACCCCCGGCACCTTTATGACTGCCAGCGAAACAGCCCACATTCCTATGCCAGTTAGAGTATGGCCCATGTGGGAGACCCTGGGTCAAGATGGAGGTCCAGGATGTGGTCGGGAGTTACCTGCTGGACACAGGTGCTTCCAGTACCATTGTCCACACGGACAATCCCCGTACATCCCCTCTATCTAGTGGGGTGCCCTATAGTCTTGTCGGTTTTACGGGAAACGAGAAGACGGGGTTTTTCTCTGTTCCCTTGTCCATTCGATTAGGAGCACTCCAGGCGCAGTGGAAGTGCGTCCTGATGAGTTGGGAGCAGGAGGGAAAGGGGATACTAGGCGCCGACTTTATAGTGGCCCACCAGGTCCTGGTGGACCTGAGGAACCACTGTTTGTGGGGCGTAGCAGGAGAAGGGGCTGAGAGAGAGAAGGAGGTAATGGTCATCGAGAGGGCACCAGAGAGAGGGGCTCTGTGTGTCGTGAAGCCCAGAGAGGGGTACGATGTAGAGGCCCTAGTGAGGCAGACCCCGACAGAGTATCGAGGCCATGTTAAACGAAATTTGGCCGCATTCGCTACTCACAAGCATGACTGTGGAAGGGTCACAGGAACAGAGGTCAGGATAGATGGGGATCCCATGTCCCGACCGCAGAAACAGTATAGTTTTCCCCAAGAAGCGGAGGCTGACTAAGAAGTCGCCCTGAGTTTACTGGTTAAGCAAGGCGTTTTGAGGCCCATAGCCACCCATGTGAACTCACCGCTCCGGCCCGTACGGAAGCCAGACAATTCCTGGAGGGCCACGGTAGATTATAGGGTCCGGAATAAGAACATTCCGGCTTGCGCACCAACTGTGGCAGCCGTAGCAGACCTAATAGGGGAAATTCCGGCGTCTGCATCTGTATTTACGGTGCTAGACATCTCGAACGGTTTCTGGTCTATCCCGGTCAGGAAGGAAGACCAGTACAAATTTGCTTTCACATTCAAGGGGCAGCAGTACACGTGGAACTGTCTTCCCCAAGGGTTCCACAATAGCCCCAGCATTTTCCACCAATGTATGGCGGAATGTTTAAAGGAATTCAGTGAGCCCTACAAGATCGTCCAGTATGTGGATGATATTTTGCTATTCACGGACACCAGTGAGGAACATGGGCCCCTAGTAAACGAACTGCTGGAGCTGCTCTGTAAGAGCGGCTTAAAAGTAAATCACAAGAAGGCACAGATAGGGTTACAAGAGGTAAAGTTCTTGGGACTGACCCTTAGGGCCGGAGAAAGGGGTATTGATACAGCAAGAAGGCAGGCAGTGCAGGAACTCCCAGTCCCAACGGATGTGGGGGGGGGGGGGGTAAGGTCATTTCTGGGAGTCACGGGCTACTGCCGAGACTTTATAGAGGACCATGCCGTGACCGCAGCACCTCTGCTCCGGCTGCTACGCAAAGGGGTAGAGTGGGAGTGGGATGAGCAGTGCGAGTCGGCATTTGTCCATTTGAAGCGGGACCTGCAAAAGGCCCCAGCTCTGGGAGCCATTGACTACAAGGAGGAATTTTTCCTGGAGGTAGCCGCAGGCAGCGACGGCCTGGGCGCAGTGCTCCTCCAGGAACGGCACGGCAAGTTAAGGCCAGTGGTGTATTCCTCCAGAGTCCTCACAGAGGTAGAAAGGTCCTATTCAAGCTGTGAGCGGCACCTGCTAGCCACATACTGGGCAGTGAAGAGGGTACAGGTCTTCATAAGAATGTCCCCCATCACGCTCCTGACCCACCATACCCCAACCCAGATGCTGCTGGACGGTCGGATTAAGGATGGGACCGTTAGCAGTGCGAGGATCACTCGCTGGACCCTTCTCCTTTCCCAAATGGCCTTACGGGTTGAGAGGCTATGCGAGCCCAAGCTCGCAGCCAATTTGGTGTATCCAGGGGAGCCACACCGTTGCTCGGTGGAAGGGGTATGGGAGGTGGACTTTGGGCTTAGAGCAGGGTTACATCCCATGGGTAGGGAAATATACGTGGACGGGTCCAGTATCGTGTCCGAGGGCATAAGGCTCATGGGTTGTGGGATCTGGGACCCCGAGGCGGAGATAGCCCTAGCCCTTAAACTCCCACATACGTTAAGCGCCCAGCAGGCCGAGCGGGCGGCGGTAATGTACGTGGTCACCCATCCCGAGCGTTTCCCCCCTCCATACACCATATGTTCGGACAGCATGTTCACATGCAATTCCTGCACGGAATATCTGGCCATCTGGTCCCGCCGAGGGTACACCTCATCGGACGGGAAGCCCCTGACCACTAAACCCCCTATTAGAGAGGATTGTAGCAGCAGTTGGGAAGGGCGGGGATAGATATATCCTTAAGGTGAAGGCCCATTCCAAAACGGAGCCACGAGGCGAGGTAAATCAGAGGGCGGATCGCTTGGCCAGAGAAGGAGCCAGGAGTGGGAAAGCATGGGACCCCTATGAGGAAGGTAGCTGCCTCGAGAAAAGGGGAGTGCGGGTGTGGTTTTGGCCCCGGACCTGACCACGGTCCAGGCACAAGACCCCATTTTAAAGGCTGCCTCAGCAGCCATTTGCAGGTAGGAGAAGATAGAGGGACCGTATGGGGGTAAAGACATGTCAGTATAGGAAGGCATGTTGTTCAAGGGAGATAAGTGGGTAGTGCCTTCCCTGTACAGAAGGGAATTTTTAAAACTAGCCCATGAGGGTCCAGGGGCAGGTCACCCTGGGCCAGAGACCACATGGCAGCGAGTAGAGATGGCAGGATGGTGGCCAGGGCTCAGGGGAGACGTTCGCGACTTTTGCGCAAGCTGTCTGGTTTGCGCAGCAAACAACCCAGACCCCCAGAAAAGGAAGGTTTCTATGGGACACAACAGGAGGATGGAGGGGCCATGGCAGTCGATTCAAATCGACTACATCGGACCCATTCCAACCGCACAAGGGGGTTACAAGTACTGCTTAGTCCTAGTGGATGTGTTCTCAAAATGGGTACAGGCCTTCCCTTGCAGAGCAGCCACCGCTATGGGTACGGCAAAAATCCTGGTTAGGGAGGTGTTCACCAGGTGGGGACTCCCACAGTTTGTGGAGTCAGATCAGGGGAGCCATTTCACGGGACAGGTAATGCAGTCCACCCTTAGAATACTGGGCATCAAGGCCAAGTGGCATGTGGCCTACCACCACCAGTCCTCAGGTCCAGTAGAGCGGTTGAACCGGACAATAAAGGAAAGGATAAGGAAGGAAACAGGGGGCTCACCCAACCTGTGGGTGGAGGTTATACCCCTGGTCCTTATGGGGATTCGGGCCAGCCAGTCCAGGAGTACGGGGTACTCTCCCCATGAGCTTATGACGGGCCGGGTCATGAGAACGCCCATTCACGTTATGGTCCCAGCCTTAACAGAGGGACAGCTCAGGGAAGTAAACCGGGACAAGTTTGCCAAGAGGCTATTTGAACAACTTAGGCAGGTTCACTGGCAGGCAGCCAGAAACATGGGGGCCCAGCACCAAAGAAACAAGCTACTGCTGGAGCCTCGCAGGCATTGCGAGTGGGCAGTGGGGGACCAGGTAATGGTCAGGAGATATGCTAGGGTAGGGGTTTTGAACCCTTGTATGCTGGCCCATACAACATAGTGGACAAGGCCAGTCCCATGGTGTATGCCATTCAGCTTCCCCGTAGAGTCAAATGGTTCCACATCAACCAGTGTAAATTGTTCGACCACACAAGGGCAGGGAAAAGTAAGAAAGGGTTACATGTCAGAGAACAGGATCAAGAACAGACCCGGGTTGATGTGGAAACCGTAGGGGAGCCAGGCGAGCCCACAGGTAGTCAGCCTGAAGTAGCCTGCTGTGTCCCAGGGTGAGGACTGGAAGCAGCGGGGAAGGATGCTGATTCCAGCCCTCCGCAGGCAGGTACCATAGACTGCCTAAGAGAGGCAGAACTAGCAGAAGCAGAGGAGATGGAGGTATCACCTCTGGTGTGGGAATCCCCGGTCAGACGTAGGAGTAACAGGGTTACTAAACCCCCAGTAAGGTGGTCCCCATCCCTAATTAAACCTTGGGCTAGGGCCGGCCACAGGAGGGCCAGGAAGGAGAGTGGCCAAAACAGGGCACTACGGAGTGCGGTTGGAGGGAGCCCAGTCTCCGCAGGGAACGTAGGGGTATCTCAAAACCCCGTAGTGCAAAGGGAGCTGAGGGGCAGTCAGGCCCCTCGACAGGAGGAGTTCTGGCCTGCACGGGTGGGCCCACCAGAGGGGTGGCCCCAGCGTGACGGGGACCAGTTATGAGTTGGCCACCCGGAGACGGGTGGCGTTGTATATAGCATTGGTTTGTGTGTGAGTAGAAGTAGTTAGCGTTTAGTAATAAGATATAGGGTTTTGTATAGATACAGGGGAGTACAGGGACGGACAGTACGGGAACGTCGGCTGCAGGGATGGGCTGTGGAAAAGTAGACCACAACAGACAAAGACAAAACCCCAAATGCCATTATTAGGACGGTAGCCGCTACCGTCGGCCGGATGGCCACTCTTCCATGGGTGTGATGGAGTGCAGGGAGGCGGACGGCGATGTGGAGGCAAGTAGGTGTTTTGCTTTGTTTTCCAGATGGGTAGCCCCGCCGTATGGATGATGGCAACGAGGTTCTGGGGGAGGAAAATACGGTGGTAGGTTCGGGGCTGCACGAAGAGGTGGCAATGACTCTACATCTAAAAGAAATCATAGCACAATTGGAGACACATTCAAAAACGATAAACGCTTTGATTAAAGAGGACCGGAATGCATCCGATCAGGCTGCACAGAATGAGGTGTGTGGGCTGTATGGTGCATGGTTGTTGGGGGAGGGGAGGAGCAACCTGTAAGACCTGAGGCAAGGTCGGGTCCCCTCCTGGATAAGCAACCAGCACCTAGCAGCGCTACACCCTTATAACAGCATTTTGAGTCCTTGTCAGCTTCGTGTGGCCTCCGAGGCCTACCCGGTACCGGTGGATTGCGGAAAGTCCAATCACACCATAATGGGAGTGGTCGTAAGAATCCCGGTGATGGGAACCTTGCAACGACCAGCTCCTCTGTACCGAGTGGAGAACGTTGGAGTTGTTCGTGGGGGGTTGCATATTCGCTACGGGAAGGTCCCGCCTTATGTCATAGTGAGGGAGCAAGCTGTGACAGGCATTGACCTTTTGGGTTGTCGGAGCCGGGGAGCACATGGGCGCCGAGGCTAGGCCTCAGTGTGGGATCAGGACTGTTGGGGCACAGCCTATAAACTGCACCATGGAGGCGATGGCGGCAGACCATGTCCCTCCACAGGTGGCGTATATAGGCAGTGGGACGTACTGTGTCACCACAAGTGCCCAGCGGTATCAGCACGGATCACAGCTGTGGTGCCCAATACCGCACAGCAGCTTCTGTTTTAAACCCAGGGCAGACGTCCATGTGGCACAGCAGCGAATATTACCCATCCCGGAACCTTCTTCGGTTCACCTCTCGGTACGAGAAAATGTAACGGACTTATCTAACTATGTGGCCCATTTCGGGTATGATATTCCCCCAGTGAATGAAAAATTAAAAGAGTTGCTGGTGGCGGTCGAGTTGTCGCACAAACACTTCTTCTCCCTGGAACTAAAGACACTGGATATCGCCAGGGAGATCGAAGAGATCAAGTCTCCAAGTTGGTGGGACCTGGAGTTCTGGATCATAGTTCCAGCATGGGTCCGCATCGTGTCCCATGTTCTGATCATCTGCCAGATGATAATTGTGGTGTATTTGCTATGCATTAATTGCAAATTTAAAAGGCGGAGGAGGATGGCCAAATTACAACAGCTGGTAAATCGAACCGCCCGACGCAGCTGTAACGACACCTCGGCACTGTAAAATGTGTGTACTCTTGCAATGATTTTCGTACATATGTTGTGTTCCCTGCATTTTCAGGGAATGGTCGTGATGGTACTGTATGGTTTGTGGGATTGATTTAAAGTAAAAGGTGTATAGCGTAGGTTAATGTGCTTCGAGGGACTAGTTTAGCAATTAAGGGGTCTTTCGGGGTACATAATTTCACCATCTCGACAGGGGTGTTTACAACTCTTGAGACTGGAGGAGTTGCCCACTAACTTTGTCAATCGATACGGTCCGTGCAAGCTTGGACGTATCGTAGGGGCATGTAAGTTATTGGGGGCAAATCCTCCCCAAGATTATGGAAGAAACTCGGGGATAAAGAGCTGGACATTTTTAAAAAGACATGCTGGCTGCAACGGAAAAAACCCAATCCACAAAGGAAGAACCAGTTTCGAACCTGTCTGTGGGCCTGGGCATTATACCACTATGCGAATGGTGTGAGCAGGAAAGGCTGAGACGGAGATAATGAGATTATCTTGGAAACACAAAGGAAGGTACCGAGCTTCAGCAGACGGTGGTAAACAGGCCAGCAGCAAGCACAATCAACATCGTGGATGAACCATCCATCGGGACAATGGGAGCCCATCTAGGCGATGGGATAATGATCAGGCTGAGGGATCATGACATCAGCAAACCCCTTATCATTGGAAGCCCATTGTTCATGCCAGATCGAAACTGGGAATCATCAAAAGACCCTTTTGTCCAGAGGACCACCTGGGGGGTTTCAAGGGAGAAACTCAGGTATAAAAAGCAGGAGTCAAGCCAGAACTCGCTCTCTTTTCTGCTCTGTTGGACGACTCCTGAACCTGCATCGATCTAGCTGTAAGTACCCCAGACGACCTGGCGAAGTTCCCGAAAATAGGATAGTTGAGAGAAGAAGGGGAAAGGGGGTGTATTTGTAAAAATTGTGTAAAGTAAGTTTTACGACATGCCCGATAATTTTCTTTCCATAGTCTTAGTTTAAAGCATAAGTTTAGTCACATATTATGTAGTGTTGGTGAGATTCGATTTCTCATTGTTTAATAAAGCCTGTAAATATTAGACTTGCTTTGAGTCCGTCTTGGTTTCTGTTTTCTCTCATCAGCAGGCTCTGGTCAAGTCAACCTTTTATCATATCCCACCATAATTTCTTTTTCGGGCAGTTGGGCCCGAAGTGGAGTAAAGGGAACCAAAACCCCTACACAATCTACCTGCAGCAGTAGAGTTGCTGCCTTACAGCGCTTGCAGCGGCAGAGACCCGGGTTCGATCCTGCCTGTACGGAGTTTGTATGTTCTCTCCGTGACCGCGTGGGTTTTCTTCGAGATCTTTGTTTTCCTCCCACATTCCAAAGACGTACAGGTTTGTAGGTTGTGTAAGAAGGAACTGCAGATGCTGATTTAAACCGAAGATAGACACAAAAAGCTGGAGTAACTCAGCGGGACAGGCAGCATCTCTGGAGAGATGGATGGGTGACGTTTCGGGTCGGGACCCTTCTTCAGACTCTGAAGGGTCTCGATCCGAAACATCACCCATTCCTTATCTCCAGTGATGCTATCTGTCCCGTTGACTTACTCCGGCTTTTTTTGTCTATCTCAGGTTTGTAGGTTAATTGGCTTGGGTTTGTATATTTGGTATAAGTGTAAATTGTCGCTAGTGTGTTTAGGCTTGTGTTAATGTGCGGGGATCACTGGTCGGTGCGGACTTAGTGGGCCAAAGGGCCTGTTTCTGTGGTGTATCCAAACTAAAACAGCTGGTAGAGCTGCTGGCTCTCAGCGCTAGAGTCCTTGGTTAGATTCTGACTTTGTGCTGTTTATGTGGAGACTTTGCACGTTCTCCCAGTGTGCATGTGGGTTTCCTCTAGGTGCTCTTGTTTTAAGGAGATGTCTGTGATGGGATTTTTACACAGAGAGCAGTGGGGGCCTGGAGTACGATGCCAGTGGTACGGCAGAGACAGATATGCTAGGGGCATTCAAGAGACTTTTGAATAGACACGTGAATATGCAGGAAATGGAGGGATATGGATTATATCCAGGCAGATAAGAGTTCATCATGGCATTATGTTCGGCATGGACATTGCAGGCCAAAGGGCCTGTTCCTGTGCTATGTTCAATATTCTAAAAAGTTCATAAGTTCCAAGAGTGGAATTAGGCCATTCGGCCCATCAAGTCTACCGCCAATCCACTATGACTGATCTATCTTTCCCTGTTATCCCCATTCTCCTGCCTTCGCTCCGTAACACTTGCCACGGTTGAGCCGCCTTCCCCATTTTATTTTTACACTAGACAGGGATGTACAATTGTTGCAATTCATCCATGTGATCTTTAAATC
Source organism: Malacoraja senta (assembly GCA_038087875.1). Classification (NCBI taxonomy): domain Eukaryota; kingdom Metazoa; phylum Chordata; class Chondrichthyes; order Rajiformes; family Rajidae; genus Malacoraja; species Malacoraja senta. Next base: position 27,403,002 of record CM075978.1, read on the forward strand.
TTTGCCATTGCATCTCCACTGTCAACCCTTTAAGTATCATTTTCCAGTCTATCCTAGCCAATTCCCGTCTCATACCATCAAAGTTACCTTTCCTTAAGTTCAGGACCCCCGTCTCAGAATTAACCATGTCGCTCTCCATCTTAATGCAGAATTCCACCATATTATGGTCACTGTTGCCCAAGTGGCTTTGCAAGTTCATGCCCCTTTGCACCATCAGCAAGGAATGGATATTCATGAAGAAAGAAGTGGAATTTCATTAGATGCAGGAAGCAAAAGCAATTACTATGGAGAGCACAAAATATGTGGAATTTGTTGTATCCTAGATCCATGTGCTTTGTACAAGCACCATGTTGACTTAAGTTTGTAATCGTCATGTAATGCCTGTGCTAACTGTTTAACACGTTTGTATGTTCAAACATACAGTATTTAATATTTTACAAGTATATTTTAATTCTGTAAGATTTATTATTTATGACTTACACTGAGTATCAAATAGATTACAGCCATTCATATTGATTTAGCAAAAGTCAATAATATTTATAATGTAAGAAAATTCCTTAAATATTATGGTTGAATCAATTTAATTCAAACATTTAAATAATTTTACAAATGTTCTCATGATTTTATTTAGACAAATCGGCTTAGGTCTGAAGAAGGGTCTCGACCCGAAATGTCACCCATCTCTTCTCTCTAGAGATGCAGCCTGTCCCGCTGAGTTACTCCAGCACTTTGTGTCTATCTTCGGCTTAAACATACTATGAAAACACATAGTTGATGTTTGGGCTGAAGGTTCAGTGCCTATTTGTCAAAATCTTCAGGAAACCTTATAAAGCTCCGGCTGCGGGCCCGGTGGACAGGAGCATCGGGAGCTCCAGGTCCCTGGTGGGAGACGGCTTTTCGGAGCTCCCGCAACGGCAACTTCTCCCGCTGGAATCGCGAGGTTTAAAGGACACGGAGCGAGGCCTAACATCACCCGGCGCGGGTTGGCGGCCACGGGACTTACCATCTGCCGGGGGCTCTAACATCGGAGCCCCAGTTCGCCTAGACGCTGCAGTTGGACTGCGGGTTGGACTGCTTGAACCGCGGGGTTTAAAGGACACGAAGCTGGGGCTTAACATCACCCGGCATGGCTAAATGGCCACAGGACTTACCATCGTCCACCGGGGGCTTTAACACCGGAGCCCCAGTTCGCCTAGACGCTGCAGTTGTACTGCTGGACCGCGGGTGAAGAATAAAGGGAAGAGATAAGACTTTGCCTTCCAACACAGTGAGGAGGTGTTGGAGACTCACTGTGATGGATGTTTATGTAAACTGTGTTAAGTGTGGGTCTTGGGTTTTTTTGTAATGTAAAAAAACTGTAGTAATGATATTTCGTTCAAGCCTAGGTTTGAATGACAATAAATAGCATTCAAATGGCTTATAAATAGTCAGGTCTAAGATTTCCATTGAACTTGGAATAAAGAACATAGAACATAGCGAACATTGAACAAAGAGTAATACAGCACGGGATCAGGCCCCTTGGCCCACAACGTCTCTGCTAACAATGACGCCAGATTAAACTAATCTCCTCTGCCTGCATGTGATTCATACCCTTCCGTTCCCTGTATATCCTTGTGCCTATCCTTAAACGTTTGAAACTATTACAATTGAAGAAAATTAAATCAACAACACTAAAATGATGCTTTAAAAACACAGTTGGAGATAATTAAAAGATTAAAGCAAAATACCTTCAGAAAAACATTATTTTCCCCTAGCATCACCACTGAAATCACTGAAATTGATTGATTGATTGTAAGATACAACATGGAAACAATGGAAACAGGCACCTCGGCCCACTGAAACCACACCGACCATCACTCACCCGTACACAGTAATTCCATGTTATCCCACTTTCACACCCACTCCTTACACATTAGCGCCAATTTATGGAGGCCAATAAACCTGCTAACCCTCACCTCTTTGGGTTGTCGGAAGAAACCGGAGCACCTGGAGGAAACCCATGCACCCACAGAGCGAACATGCAAACTCCACGCAGACAGCACCCGAGGTCAGGATTGAACCTGGGCCACCAGAACAAGCAGCTATATCAGCTGTGCCACCTTTATGCCCATTTTAGATCATGGACCAAAACTGTCTATAAGATAGTCTCTACAGCACGGAAACAGCTACTTTAGCTCAACTTGCCCATGCTGACCAAGATGCCCCATTTACACTAGTACCATCTACCTGCATTTGACACATATCCCACAAGACCTTTCCTATCCATGTACCTGTCCAATATATATTTTAAATGCTGTTATAATACCTGCCTCAACTACCTCCTCTGGCAGCTTGTTCCATATACTCACCACCTTCTGAGTGAAAATGTTACCCCTCAAGTTCCTATTAAATCTCTTCCGTCTCACCTTAAATCTATGCCCTCTGGTTCTTGATTCCCTTACTCTGGGTAAAATATGATGTATTCACCCTATATATTCCCCTCATGATTTAATTCACCTCTATATGGTTAGTCCTCAGCCTTCCGTGCTCCAAGAAATAAAGCCTGGTTCACAACTTTACTAGTCTCCTCTGCCGAGACTCTCATGGGGTTACACACCTTGATAGTACATCCTCGATCTTGTCAACTCCAAGGAGACTACAGCAGCTTCTGAAGCCCTACAGAGGAAACCCTGATCCCTGGAACCACTCTGGCAAGTCTTTTCAAGGTCTTTACATCTTCCCTAAAGTACGGTGACCAGGTTTAAATGGAAGACTCCAGTTGTAGTCCAGACAGTTATTTATAAAGCGTGCTCATGTCTTCCTCACTTTTATACTCTGTCCCTCTTGTTATAATGCCCAGTGTCTCATATTTCTTTAGCGACCTGTCCCACCACCTTCAATGACACACATGCATATGTCCAGAGCACTATTCAACACCCATGCTATCTATTGTGTTGCCTCTCTTTGATTTCCAACAAGATGTTTCACATTGCATTATCCTGAATTAGTTTCATGCTGCACTATGTTTGCCAAAACCAAGGACCTCCAGGTCCATTATGAATCTTCCTGAAGTCTCAATGAGTTGTAATGGCATACTGAGCCATACTTACTGCTTTGTCAGCTCCCTACCACCTGATATTTTGGTTTAGTTTAGAGATATAGCATGGAAACAGGCCCTTCGGTCCACTGAGTCCATGCAGACTATTGATCACTTGTTTACACTAGTTCTATGTAATTCCATTTCTTATCCACTCCCTATGTATTAGGCGCAATTTACAGAGGCCAATTAACCTACAAACCCGCACGGCTTTGGGATGTGGGAGGAATGTGGAGCACCTGGAGGAAACCCAGCGGTCACAAGGAGAAAGTGCAAACTCCACTCCGAAGTCAGGATCAAGCCCGGGCCTCTGGCGCTGTGAGGCAATGCTCTATCGCTGCACCACTGCCCGTAAGGCAGCAACTCTACTGCTGCGTCACAATGCAACTCCATCAAATGCAAATATTCCCAACTTTATTTAACAATCTGTATCTTAGGTTAATTAAAATCATGCATTTTCCTTCATGTTTGTCCAGATTTGTTAATCTAATTGGCTGCTCAGAGAGCTTAGTGCCATTTCTGTTGGATACTAAGGATCCTTGTGAACAGATCCTGAATATTAACCAACAGTTGAAAAGGGCACATTTCAGAGATCAGTAGATATTTGTGGACAACGTTCTTCAAGCCATCTGCTATTTCTGTTGATGTGTGCAGCATCTTAACACAATATTATGCATTTTAGTTGAAATCTGGCTGAAATTTGCATATTTAGGTGTTTGGAGGTACCTATTGGTCCAATACAAAGATGTCAAAACATTAAGCAATGTTTTACCATATATTTCTCTGGATGGTGCAGTGCTTGGTATGAAGAAATGAAATGCTGGAGGTGATGGGAGTGTCGATGGAGAAACACTTTGATTAGGTTTAGGTTTATTATTGTCATATGCACCGAGGTGCAATGAAAAGCTTTGTTTTGCATGTTAGTTAATCAAATCAAATAATTCTATAGTTAAATATAGTGTGCAGAATATAGCAGAATATAGTATTTTATAGTATTTTAGCATATCAGTAGGTATGTTACAATATTTACCTTCAGCGGCGCTGCAATTCTGCCACTGGCCGTGTGCGCGATTTTGGCGCCTTTGAGGGGGGGGAGCGGGGTTAAAACGCGGGTTTCTCCTCACTTGTCCTGGATTATATTTCGTTGGAGTGCAAACTTTTGCTGAAGAATCGTTCCGACGGGCGTTCTGTGTATTTCAACGCTGGAGTTATTTTAAAACCAGCTTCTAAAGCCGTCAACGCCGACAACGGGGACGGATTTCACGCACGGGACAGGTAAACGAAAGCCGTTTATTTTATGTTTAAAAGTACTCCTTAAGATGCCTTTAATTCACATTTTAAGTTGCGAAACAGTGATTTTTCATGCCGATAGGGTTTAAATTCACCGCAAATGCAACGTTCCAATCGATCGCGTTCCAGAAAAACCCACTCGCAAGATGATTTAAATGGCCATTAATTTACAGCTATTAAACATTAAATTCCTTCCATTTGGCCTATAAATCCTTGACAATGAGATTTAAAAATTATGTTATATTGTGAATTCTTGTGTGAATGTTATTTGGACAGGCTTTTTAAAAATGTTAATCTATTCTTAAGAAATTGATAGATGTTTAGATCTAGTAATTGAATTTTGTAATTAGCTACAATTAGGTAACTAACTAATTATATGCTTTAATTTCATGTCGTCTAAGTAAGATTGTTTCATATTTGTTTCAGAATGCTTCAATCTATAATAACGGAAAATTTCTTTCAGTTCTCTTGATTTTTAAGAAAGTTATGGGCTTTTGACTGTCCTCGATCACAGCTTTTGTGTTAAGTCAATGGAAAAGCAATAGGGAACAAGATGCTAATTTCCGAGTATGAAAATGGCCATAACTTTTTTAATACTGAAGATATGAAAGTGAATTAGGTGTCAAATTAAACTTCTTTTTATGCTTTATCTGATGGGATTAATTACAGACTTGATTTTTAAAATCTCAAAATTTTGTAACATTGCTAATATCAGTCCGCAGACAAAGTCCAATGGAGTCAAGGTGAATCCGTCAGTACTCTACCTTATGGAAGGATTGTTTAGAAATCTGATAACAGAGGAGAAGAAGTTGTTCTTGAGTCTTCTGTCAAGCTTTTATACCTTTTGCCCGGAGGGAGCGGGGAGAAAAAGGAATGAGTGGAGTGGGACAAGTCTTTGATTGTGTTCGCTGCTTTACCGAGGCAGCGTGAAGTGTAAATGGAGTCAATAGTGAGGAGTCGGGTCTGTGTTGTGAACTGGGCTATATCCACAACTCTCTGCAATTTCTTGTAGTCTTGGGCAGAGTTGTTCACAAATCAAACTGTGATGCACCCTGCCAGTCTGCTTTGTATGGTGCATCTGTGATAGACACCGTTATTTTTGTCAGTTTCCGTTTTGGAAAGGGATAAGGTTGGCTCGCAGGTAGAGTTCCTAAACTGGTGGAAAGATAATTTCACTTGGTTGACAGAGGAGCCGATGAAAGTAGACTGGGAGCAGGAGCTTGAGGGTAAAATGACAGCTGACAAGTGAGAGGTAGTAAGAGCTCAGTATGTTCTTTAGTCAGTGGGTGGTGGATCTGTGGAATTCTTTGCCACAAAAGGCTGTGGAGGCCAAGACAGTGGATATACTTAAAGCAAAGGTAGATAGAGTCTTTGTTAGTACAGGTGTCAGAGGTTATGGGGAGAAGGTAGGAGAATGGGGTTAGGAGGGAGAGATAGATCAGCCATGATTGAATGGCAGAGTAGACGATGGGCCAAATGGCCTAATTCTGCTCCTATCACTTAAGATCTTATGGTCTGCTAAGGGTGAAAGGCAAAGATAGCAAGGTGAGGGAATACTGGGTGACAAAGGATACTGAAGGTTTAAACAGGAAGAAAAAGGTAGCATGGGATAGGTACAACATCTCCCCAGCAACCATGAGGCTCTTGAACTCTACAAAACATTACCTTCAGCAACTTTCATCTCATATAGATTGTGTCTTTTGTTACATTGCAGATTTTGGTTTTTGTATGATGATGGTTAGCTAGTATTACGGTTAATAACTTATTGTACTATTGATTATTATATATTATCTGTATGTAACCCAGTTTATGGGCCTGTTAAGCTGCAGCAAGTAAGAACGTCATCGTCCCATTGTTGGTATGTTTAGCAGTTAAACACTCTTGATTTTCGTACTTTTTTAGTAAACAAAAAAGATGCCAGTCGCATATCGTCCCTTACTATCAGTGTCCAATGACAGATTGTCATCCTATAAGCTGCTTTAACTATTTAGGAGCCTAATCACCTAATATGTTTAATATAATTTATTTTTAAAACTTTAATAATATTTCTGCCATTAAAAAATTCTAAAAATATGTAGGTGTCCACCCTGGGATCAAAGGAGAGCTGGCTAGCAGGACCCAAATTGTGTTGGTGATGGGAGGCAGAGGGTAGTGGTGCAAAGATGCTTTAGCGATTGGAAGTCTGTACATCGCAGGGTTCGGAGCTGGGCTTATGCTATTTGGGACATATATTAATGGCTTGTAAATGCAGGAGGTATAATGACACAGAAATTGGTGTTGAGATAGGGAAAAGAATTAAGGGTAGTGGTCATGCCGACTGTTTCTAATTACCCCTCTGGTCCTCCATTTTAAAAGACATTTGGACAGTTATGTGGATAGGAAGGCTTTGTTGTGGCCACGTCCCTGGAATACTGTTGACAATCCTTTCTGACATGCATCTAATCTCAATTCTGATGTGACATCATGGTTCACTAAAAATTGTCACTAATTATTCTCACTCTAGGAGGAACTGTGGACACATGTTTGAAATGTGCAAATATTGTCGGTCTCGGTGCAATTGCAAACATTCCACCTTGAAAGAATGCATTAATTTGCAGCTGAACAGTCAACACAAGATCAACAGTCAACCCAGTCACAAAAGTGTAGTCTTTGCTTATTGCCATTTCTTTGGTATGTCCTATTATCTAAGCACATGGAAATACAGGGAATGGAAAGATATGGATCACGTGCAGGCAGAAGAGATTAACTTGGCATCATTTAGACACATGCAACTGCAGATACTGGTTAATACAAAAACAGACACTGGAGTGGGTCAGGCAGCATCTAAAACTGGAGATTTTGAAGTTCGTAATATTGGGTTGTAAGCTACCCGAGCAGAATGTGAGGTGATGTTGCACCAGTTTGTGTGTGATCTCACGCGGGCAGTGGTGGAGGTCCAGGACAGAAAGGTTGTTGGGAATGGGAAGCAGAGTTAAGGTGGAATTTTAAATTTCTACTGTTTTAGGCAACTAACCAACAACAGGGGCAGCAGAATGGCGTAGTAGAGCTTCTGTTTAGTTCAGTTTAGTTTAGAGAGAGGAGACAGGCCCTTCGGCCCACCGAGTCCGCCCTGACCAGCGATCAGCCTGTACGCTAGCACTATCCCACACACTAGGGATAATTTACAATTATTACCAAAGCCAATTAATCTACAAACCTGTACGGCTTTGGAGTGTGAGAAAACTGGAGCACCCGTACAAACTCCGTACAGACAGCACTGGTAGTCAGGATCGAACCCGGGTCTCTGGCGCTGTAAGGCAGCAACTCTACTGCCGTGCCTTACGTTCTCCCAGATGTTCCCGAGGTCATTCAGCTGCAGCTCCCATTCCCTCATACGACCCGTAAGGAGCTGCACCTGGATACAGTTCCCACAAGTGTAGTCTTCAGAGACACCAGCAGTTCCCCTGACTTCCCACATCCTGCAGGAGGAACACTGCACCGTTTTACCTGCCCACCACTGCACCAAAAAAAACAAGAAGAAAATAAACACAACAATATCTTGCAGTTGAGTACTTTGGAGAACATATTCCAAGATCATTCTTTGTAGGAGCATATGTAGAATACAATGCTCTATCTTGTCACTGATACAGAATTGCCTCATTTCATCTCAGCACTGCTGCCTGGATCAAGGGGCATTAGCTACAAGGAGAAATTGGTCAAACATGGATAGCTTTCTCCAGAACATCAGAGGTTGAGGGGAGACCTGATAGAAGTATATAAAATAATGCGAGGCATAGATATGGTGGGCAGTCAGAACCTTTCAGTAAATTCTTGCTCTTATCAGGAGTTGAGCGATTTGTATAAGGCTTATTGAAACTGATGAAACATTTGGTCTCTCAGGCAATTACTAGCTACAGACCAATCTCAGTTTAGCCTTGAAATGAGGAGCAAATGTTGTTCTGCCATCTTGCACCACATAATAATAATTTTTGAACCAGGTGATCAATGGGCGATTTCTATACACTTTACTTTATATTAGTGAACAATAACAAAGCAATTTTCCAGGCAATAAAATCTCAAACCTTTTGCAAAAAAAATGTAATCCTGCATCAAACAAGGGGACAAACTTTGGAATCTTCCTGTTACAATGAACCACCCAATATATTTGAATAAGATCAAGAAAAATGAATATATAATCGACATGCTGCTAATAGAAAATCTATCACAATTAGCAGAGTGTTTTTAATTGATTATTAATCAAGGGTACAATATTGAGACGGATTAGTCTGTGAGATGCTGTGAAAGAAACATTATGATAATGCTTTTACAGTTTCTGTTTAATCCTTTTCACTCAGATAGTGGTCAGCAGATGGAATGAGCTGTCAGAGGAGGTGGCTGAAGCCGGTACTATCATAATATTTAAAAGACACTTGTACGGGAACATGGATAGGAACTGTTTAAAGGCATATGGGCCAAATGCAGGCAATTGGGACTGGCTTAGATAGAGGATCTTGGTTGGCATGGTATAGTTGGGCTAAAGGGCCTGTTTCCGTGCTGTATGACGCTAATTACATTCTACACTTCATCAAGCTATGGCGCTGGTAGAAATCACAACAAAAATTACCATTTTGTGGCTCCTGTTATCCAAAGAACTGAGGTACATATCCATGTACCTATCAGAGACAGACACAGCATGGAAACAGGTCTTCGGCCAAGGTGACCATCAACTATCCATTTACATTCATCCTACATTAATCTAATCTAATCTAAAGATAGACACAAAGTGTTGGAGTAACTCAGCAAATCAGGGAGCATCTGTGGAGAAAAAGGATGGGTGACATTTTGGGTTGGGACCCTTCTTCGGACCCGCACTCCAGCACTCTGTGTCTATCTTTGGTGTAAACCAACATCTGCAGTTCCTTTCTACACAAATCTAATCCAATTTTATTCTCTCCATATTGTCATCAGTTCCCTCCAGTCGACCACTCAACTACACACAAGAGGAGATTTACAGAGGCCAATTGACCTAACAATATGCACGCCTTGGCGATGTGGGATAAATCCAGAGCAGAAACCCATGCGCTCGCAGGGAGAATGTGCAAACTTCACACCGACAGCATCTGAGGTCAGGATCGAACCCAGGTCTCTGGTGTTGTGGGGCAACAACTCTACCAGCTGCACTACTGTGATACCCCTGTTGGAGATTAGAAACATAGAAACATAGAAAATAGGTGCAGGAATAGGCCATTCGGCCCTTCGAGTCTGCACCGCCATTCAATATGATCATGGCTGATCATCCAACTCAGTATCCTATACCTGCTTTCTCTCCATACCCCCTGATCCCTTTAGCCACAAGGGCCACATCTAACTCCCTTTTAAATATAGCCAATGAACTGGCCTCAACTACCTTCTGTGGCAGAGAATTCCAGAGATTCACCACTCTCTGTGTGAAAAATGTTTTCCTCATCTCGGTCCTAAAAGATTTCCCCCTTATCCTTAAACTGTGACCCCTTGTTCTGGACTTCCCCAACATCGGGAACAATCTTCCTGCATCTAGCCTGTCCAACCCCTTAAGAATTTTGTACGTTTTTATAAGATCCCCCCCTCAATCTTCTAAATTCTAGCGAGTACAAACCGAGTACATCCAGTCTTTCTTCATATGAAAGTCCTGACATCCCAGGAATCAGTCTGGTGAACCTTCTCTGTACTCCCTCTATGGCAAGAATGTCTTTCCTCAGATTAGGAGACCAAAACTGTACGCAATACTCCAGGTGTGGTCTCACCAAGACCCTGTACCACTGCAGTAGAACCTCCCTGCTCCTATACTCAAATCCTTTTGCTATGAATGCTAACATACCATTCGCCTTCTTCACTGCCTGCTGCACCTGCATGCCTACTTTTAATGACTGGTGTACCATGACACCCAGGTCTCGTTGCATCTCCCCTTTTCCTAATCGGCCACCATGTACAATGGACAGCTCACGTGTTCCGATTTATGAAATAACTGTTGACTTATCTCTTCCAGATATGCTAATGTCATCCTATTGCCAGGAGCCACCCTAATCCAAAATGTCAAACACGCTATGGATTTTGAATGCTAAAGAATGTCCCAGAGGTTCAAAAACATCCAAAAATTCTTTAAAATTCTATTTTCAATAACAAATTTTCAATAATGAACTGTCTGTGCCCCAAACATCTACTTTAAATTTTGTACCCCGTAGCTTAAAGCAATGCCCTCTGGCCTTTGACATTTCTATCCTGGGAAAAAGGTTTTGTATCCAGTTCAGCATTAGTTTCCTTGAATGTGAGGTGTACTGACCTCTCCTGTAAATGCTGATGCACGCCAACTATCCAATATATACACCGTTTTAGCTTAATTTTAGTTTCAATGTCCCATGATCATTTTTCAAATGAACCCATGTTTTTTCTCCAAATCCAATTACTGCTGATTTTGATATTCATTCTTATAGCTTTAAGATAAGAGGGGCAACGTGTAAAGGAGAGGTACGGGGCATGTTTTTTTACACAAAGTGTGGTGAGTGCCTGGGATGTGCTGCTGGTGGTGGTGGTGGAGACAGATATGATAGTGGCAATTAAGAGTCTTTGGATGCACATATGGATATGCAGGGCATTGAGGTGATGTGGATTACATGCAGACAGATAAGAGTTGGTACTGACATTATGTTCAGCACAGACATTGTGGTCCGCAGGCCCTGTTTCTGTGTTGTAATTTCTATGTTCTATGTCCTTCAAAAATGCACTGCTTACTCCACTTTTTCAGATTGTACTCTCTGTCATGGCAACAGGATGTTGTCTCTTCCAGTTTAGGTTAGTTTAGTTTAGCTTAGAGATACAGAGCAGAAACAGGCCCTTCAGCCCACGGAGCATCCAGAGAAAACTGGGAGAATGTAAAAACTCTGTACAGACGGCACCCGTAGTAAGGATCAAAGCCGGGTTTCTGGCACTGTAAGAACACGTTCCACTGCACAATCATTTTATCCAACACCACATTTGTCCAGATTACTGTGAACAGTCCCTGATGCATTGCCTTACTCAAATTCAAATATCTGTTAACAAAGTTGAACAGACTCATAGTATGATAATGACTAGATAAGTGGTCTTGCACCATTAGGCTGCTGACTATAAATGGCTCATCACTTGACACTAAATCTAATATGGAACAATGAATTGATTGTTCAAGGTCACTGTTGCAAACAGCATGTTGAAAACTCACCTGAGATTGTTGAAAGTCAGACCACGCTGATTCCTGCTTGTTTCTTGTTGTCCCTACCAGTACCAGCCCCACAACTGCACTAAATATCTGCTCATGGAATGGTGAATTTCCAGTAACTCATGTTGTCAAAGTTCTTACCTCTGCTTCTATCTGAAATAGGAACATAGAACAGTACAGCATGGGAACAGGCCCTTTGGCCCACACTATTCATGTTGAACAAGATAAACGAATTATCTCCGCCTGCATGTGATCCATATCCCTCCATTCCATGTGCCGATCCAGTAGCCTCTTAAGCACCACTCTCATATCTGCCTCCACCACCACCCCCCGGCAGCATGTTCCAGGCACCCACCACTCTCTGAGGAAAAATACTTGCCCTGAAATATCCCCTTTAAATTTTGCCCTTCTTGCCTTAAGACTATGCCCTCTTTACTTTGACTTTTCCACCCTGGGGAAAAGGTTCTGACTGTCTGCCCTATCTATGCCTATTATAAATTCTTCCATCAGGTCATATGTGTACTGATGTGTAAAGTGGATTTTCACCAGGATATTGCCTGGATTGAGGACTTTAGTTATGGGATTGGTGGGGGGAGATTGAATAGTTTGGTTTTGCTTTCACTAGATCAACAGAGGCTTGAGCGGGTGACCCAGTAGAGGCATAGAGAAGATAGTCAGAATTTTTATCTCATGGTAGAGTATTAAAAAAAAGAGGGCGTATGTTTAAGGTGAGAGGAAAGAGTTTTAAAGCACGGAATAGTTGATTTCAGGAATGCAGTTAGATACAATCGCTATGTTTAAGAAGCAATTAGACAAGTACTTAAAAAGCAAGGCATAGATGGGGCAAAAAGCAAAGTGCTGGGGGAACACAGCGCATCAGGCATTTCTTGCAGACGGAATGGACAGATGGCGATTTGGGTCAGGACAATAGTAAATGTTAAAACGCCCCATTAGAATAATTGTGTTTCTGCCATGTCCTTGCGTAAGCTGTTTATTTACACATTATATCACATTTTCACTATAATGTTTCACTATGTTTATTCTACCCATAAAATCTCCATTGCTTGTGGCAACTGTTCATTCTATCCACTAACATGATTAAGGTGATTGTATCCTTATCATTTTTATCAGTCCCCACTTCATTTACCACTTTCTTTGCCTCTGTGTAAGTGCTTGGCTGCACATCTAATAAACTGGAAACCTGGAGCAATGGATCTTTGGAAAGTATAACATTCATGGTTTGAAGTGACTAGATCAGATAATTAACAGCAAATTTGCCACTGATTGATCAATAAATTATCTTGCAAAATAAACACAAATATGCAGATGCAGGAATCTTAAGCAAAACACAAAGTGCTGAAGGAACTCAGCAGGTCAGGCAGCATCTGAGGAGGGAATGGACTGATGGCATTTCAGGTAGAGATCTTTCCTCAGACTGAATTGAAACCAGAAGGTGATAGTTTGTTCAAAAGGACACAAAGTGCTGGAGGAACTCAGCAGGTCAGGTAGCATCTCTAGAGAACACAGACAGGTGATAATTCAGGTCAAGACCTTGTTCAGACCGATTGTAAGGGGGAGAAGAAAGTTGGAAAAGGGGAGAGCCAGGACAAAGCATGTCTGTTAATAGGTCAACACAGGCGAAGGGAAATGTTCTGACAGGCAGGTTGTTGGAACAAAGGCCAGATTTAGAACGAAGGTAGATACAAAATGCTGTAGTAACTCAGTGGGACAGGCAGCATCTCTGGAGAGAAGGAATGGGTGACATTTCGGGTCGAGACCTTTCTTCAGACTCAGCTAAGAACAATAGGTGTGAGTCAGGCCTGAGGATTTGCGGATTGTGAAACCAAGGGAAGAAAATAGCAGGAAATAAGTGTGTATCCACCTATATAGGGGCTAGGGAGAGAGGCAAAGAGAGGTGGTGGGAAGGGGGGGGAGGGGGGGGTAGGCAGAAAATAGGAGAGAGGGCGCGGTTGGTTCGATACTGTATAACATAAAATTGGAGAACTCAAAGTTCATAACACTGGGTTGCAAGTGAAATATGAGATGCTGTTCCTTCAGCTTGTGTGTGGCCTTACTCTGGCAATGGAGAAGGCCCATGACAGAAAGACCAGTGTGGGAATATGAAGGAGAAAACAAATGGTTAGCAACCAGGAGGTCCAGTAGGCCTTGGCAGACTGAACGTAAGTGTTCAGCGAAATGGTTGCAGAATCTACGTTTGGTTTCTCCAATGTACAGGAGGCTATGTCGGGAAGCTATAGGGACAGGTGTAACATCTCCTGTGGTTGCAGGGGAAAGTACCTGGGGAGGGGGTGGTTTGGGCGGGAAGGGATGAGTGAAATACGGAGTTGCAGAAGGAGTGGTCTCTGTGGAAGGAGGAAAGAGCTCGAGGTGGGAAGATGTGACTAGTGGTGGGATCACGTAATGGCGGAGGGGGAGCAAGAGCAGAACTATGGGACACAGAGGAAACATGGGTGAGGGATCAATATAGGACAGAAGGGGGGAAACCATGTTTACAAAAGAAAGACGGTACCTCGGATGTCCTTGAATGGAAAGTCTCATCTTGAGAGCAGATATGGTAGAGACAGAGGAAGTGAGAGTAGCAAAGTAAATTGGTAGTAAAGAAAGCATGCTCAATGCTAGCAATTATTTCAAGAGGGCTTGAGTACAAAAACAGGGATGTAATGTTGAGGCTTTATAAGGCGCTGGTAAGGCTGCATTTGGAATATTGTGAGGAATTTGGGGCACAATATCTGAGGAAGAATGTGCTGGCTCTGGAGAGGGTCCAGAGGAGGTTTACAAGACTGATCCCAGGAATGAGTCGGTTAACATACAATGAGCGTTTGTCGGCAATGGGCCTGTACTCGCTTGAGTTTAGAAGCATGAGGGGGACCTCATTGAAACATACAGAATAGTGAAAGGCTTGAATAGAGTGGATGTGCAGAGGATGTTTCCACTAGTGGGAGAATCTAGGACTAGAGGCCATAGCCTCAGAATTAAAGGACGTTCTTTTCGGAAGATGAGGAGAAATTTCATTAGTCAGAGGGTGTGTGAATCTGTGGAATTCTCTGCCCCAAAAGGCTGTGGAGGCCGTCAGTTGATATTTTTAAGGCAGAGATAGATAGATTTTTGATTAGTACAGGTGTCAGAGGTTATGAAGAGAAGGCAGGAGAATGGGGTTAGGAGGGAGAGATAGATCAGCCATGATTGAATGACAGAGTAGACTTGATGGGCCAATTGGCCTAATTCTACTCCCATTCCTTATGACATGACCATAATAGAGTGGGGACTGGCGTCTTTGCAAGATGGGAAGGGAGAAAGTGCACCCAGAAAATTATGGAAATCAGTATGTTTATAGTAGATATCAGTCAATAGTCTGTCCCCTGTGATGGAGACAGATAGATCAAGAAAGTTGCGAGAGGTGTCAGAGATGGTCCAGGTGAATGTTGAGGCCAGGGTGAAGTTAATGAAATTCACGAGCTCTGCATGGGTGCAGGAGGCAGACCCGATTCAGTTGTCAAAGGAGCAGAGAAATAATTTGGGGATGATGCCAGCATGCGCCTGAAACAAGGACTGTTAATTGATAAAAAAGGCAGGCATAGCCAAGGCCCATACAAGTGCCCATGGCTGCACCATTAACTCGGATAACTATTGGAAAACCTGCTGAAAATGAGACAATTCAAATGTTTTGTTAACTCATGAACAATTTTTATCCTGGTCTGGACTTTATTTTAAATCTCATTACATTACATAGATTGTTGATTGACAGTCATTACACGAGCTTCAGCATGTCAATAATATGACAAGAGACCTTATTTCTGTTTTGG
This sequence comes from Malacoraja senta, assembly GCA_038087875.1. Classification (NCBI taxonomy): domain Eukaryota; kingdom Metazoa; phylum Chordata; class Chondrichthyes; order Rajiformes; family Rajidae; genus Malacoraja; species Malacoraja senta. The sequence continues at coordinate 27,418,402 of CM075978.1, forward strand.
CACAGTGGTGCAGTTGGTGGAACTGCTGCCTCACAGTACCAGAAATCCGGGTTCGATCCTGACCTCAGGTGCTGTTTGAGTGCAGTTTGAATTTTATTCCTGTGACTGCTTGGGTTTCTTCCGTGTGATCCAGTTTCCTCCCATATCCCAAAGACATGCCGATGTGTAATTTAATTGGCCCCTGTAAATAGCCAATTAATCCCACTTTCTCATCCACACAGTGGATGAGAAAGTGGGATAACATAGAACTAGAGTGAACAGACAATCGATGGTTGGTGTGGACTCGGTAGGCTGAAGGACCTGTTTCCACCCTATATCTTTCAATCAAAATACAATGTATCATCGGACTCTATGGTGATGCTTTCAGTAAATTGGTCCATCTGGAGATTTATCAGCCAGCACTAAAATATCTAGTATCAAATTGTAACAACATTTATACTATTTTGCCATAGTACATTAAGCAGACTGTTAGAGTTGAGAGATATTTTTGTTAAAAGCATCCTTCATTTTCTTTAAGCAACTATAATTTTAACCTTCCATCTCCCACCACCCCATCACCCTACTCCTTTCTCCTCCTCCATATGCTCCTCCCATCTCCGAGTTCCATATTTCCCTTTCATCCCACCGCCCAAGTCCCCCATCCACTTCCATTCTTTACTGGGTTTTTACACAGTCAGGTAACTCCAAAATAACTAATTCAAGAAAATCTACATTTTTTGGGCACTATTATTTTAAAGAGAATATTTCATTAATCTCTCCTGGTCTTGGAAATTGATTCTCCAGAATTTTGTTACCACATCGGTAAAATTTACATCTCAAAGCTCCTCAGTTATAACGTGGGGATATTGATCAATGTAAGATTATATTACATGTTCAGATTTCATTTTACTGGCAATGTTTGATCACTGCTTAAGAAATGGGATCTCGTGGGTAATCAAGTTCTGATTTTATGCAGTTTTCACCTCAACTGCTCTTGGACATGTTGGGGTGTCAAAGATCTGTCAGATTACATGAATAACTGGTGGAAAGTGAATAGCTTCAGATAACACACAACAAGGTGAGGAATAGCTATGAGGAAGGGCAAGTAGATTTTTTAAACAATGAGTCATTGATCCTAATGAGAATTATTCATACAAGCTGCTCACATTACATTTTGTAATTTCAGAGAAATCATTTAAATAACAAACCCAGAGAACAGTGTCAGGATGCATGGGCACCATTTTCCAAGTTGATGGCAGTACCTTGCCTATGCTTTCTTTCTATTACTAGAAAAATATTAAACCTGCACAGCCTTATAGGTGGATGGCAGCAAACTAAAATCTCCAAGGTACACTTCCGATCATATGACATGGAGACACAAGAGACTGCAGATGCTGCAATCTTGTGAAACTCAGCAGTTCAGGCAGTATCTGTGGAGGGCAATGAGCAGATGACATTTCGGATCGGGACGCTTCTTCAGATCGGAGAGAAATGGACACACAACATTTCATGTGTCGTCAAGTGTTGAAGAAAGGCCCCGGCCCAAAAAGTAGTCTGCTCATTTTCCTCCACAGTTTGATTTTGAAAGCATGTAACATCCCCACTGGGAAATGCATGCTCTCTGTTTCCTGTGTACATTAGTTCACATTTTTGATGCTGTGCAGATCGGAGAAACGCTCAAATTTTTGTTGCCATATTTGTCAGTTAACTGCTGCCTCACCATTCTTTGTGGTATTTATAGATGAACAAATGTCAACATTCTTGCGGCTTTCCCTAATGACGGCAAACACAAGTCCAGCAGAACTCACTTTGTAGTCGCATACATGCATACATGCCTATATATACACACATGTACATACCAGCAGAACTCACTGTGGTCACATACATGCGCACATGTCTATATATACACATACGTACATACCAGCAGAACTCACTGTGTAGTCACATACATGTGCACATGCCTATATATACACACATGTACACAAACACATATGCACATACCAGCAGAACTCTCTGTGTCGTCACACATACAAGCACACACTCACATTCCAGAAGTCACAGTGTAGTCAGACACACACACGTTCCAGAAAAACTCAGCAAACTCAGTGTACAGTCACAGACACACATGCACACACTGCAGCAGAATACGCTGTGTCACAAGGTGCAGGTCACTGAATTTTACTTCGGAGTCACGTGAGTGACTACGTGAAGAACCCCGCCAGTGCGCCTGCGCGTCATTACGTCAGACGCCTTGACGCAAATGGACGTGAGGAGCAGAGCTCCTACAGTGGTTTGTAGTTTTTCAACTACAAGGTAAGTAGAATCTTTTTTCATGTTTTCCAGGTCCGTTTACTGTGGGTCTATGGGGATTTTTTCCACAGACGCCATGGAAAAAACGGACAGGGGGAAGAGGCGAGCGACACGGCCGACAGAAGTCGGGAAAGTCGGGAGTCTGCGGTTAGAGACCAACCGCCTCTAAACCCCGGTACAGTCACCTGGGGCTGGTGAAAACACAGTCAGCGCCTGTCGGGCAAAAGACAAAGTTTAAATCCCAACGGCCCACGGAGGGAGTCCCAGGCAATGGAAGTAGCTCCAGGGCTAGATACTGCTTTCAAGCATATTGCCCAAATAGAAAGCCTTTTACATAGGCTGTTTGAGCAAAGTTCACCCAGGGAGGAGTGTACTGAAAGCCAAGCTGCTGGAAGCAGCTCAAACAGCTCCTGGTACAGGGCTAGATACTGCTTTCGAGCGTATTGCCCAAATAGAAAGCCTTTTCCATAGGCTGTTGGAGCAAAGTTCACTCAGGAAGGAGTGTACTGTAATCCAAGCTGCAGGAAGCAGCTTAACAGCACCTGGCTCAGGGCTAATGGAATGCACCCTCAGGAATGAGGAGCGTGCTATGGGTCATGAGATTTCAGACCCGACTCTGACGGTGAGGCTGTACAAGGCGATGAACGGCAGCTGCCAGATGTTCCACCCCTGGCAGTAGGATTCGCTGCCCCGTCAGGGTCAGGAGAGCCATTAGGAGAAGAACTGGCCTCCTTAATAAATTACTTGGTTTACCATCAGCTGGAACAGCAGGAGATGGATGAGACTGCAAGAAAGCAGGAGACCCCAAGTAACTGTGGGTTGCTGAAAGCAGCAGCAGTGAACCAAATTATCTGGAATCAGTTGCAGAGAATATTAAAGCTGCTGGGTTCTGGAATAACTGCTTTTACCACAATAGCAGATAACAGCCAAGAGATGACGAAGTTGCATCAGGAAGCACTGGGGTTGCTATGCAGCACCCACTTCGAGATCAATTATCTGAGGAAAGTGCTATACGGCCTACTATGAATCCGAAATTCGCAGCACTCTGCAAACCAAGTAATATACAATTACCCAACTTACTCTTTGGAGAGGATCTCGGGAGACGTATTAAAGAGTTGGAAGATGAAGCGAAAACAGGATTGATAAAAACATCAATGGTTGCAAAGTCTGTAAAGAGAAGTATCCTTTCAGACGTCATACGGATCCTAGACCAGGACCAAGTCGCTCATCAACGCAGCTGGCGCCTGCAGCGGGAGTAAGGACCAGTGGTGGTGCTTCCGGAAGAATCCAGGGATCTCAGAATACTCAAATGACTCAAGAGGTAGGTGGAGACCTGGTTCTCAGGGGAACATACTAACTGATTAAGTCCAAAAGTTGGAGGCAGATTACGTCTCTTCTATAAACATTGGAAGAAGATTACTTCAGATGTGGTAATTCTGAATAATATACAAGGATTTCTAATTGAATTCAATCCAAATTATGATTTGCCTGTCCAGCATGTTCCTAGCAGAACTCTCCACTTTGCGATAATGGAGGTTCAAGTTGCGCTTCAAAACCATATATATATAAAAGGTGTTATTGAAGAATCAGTTTACCAAATTCACCAATTTGGGTCAAATATATTCCCTCGATCAAAAAGGATGGCGGATGTAGGATTATTATAGACTTGACAAGTCTGAATCCTTTTGTTCAGTGTCTGTTCACTTGCAAGATATGAAGTATCTTAAATTTACATGGATGAACCAATTAGGACAGTTCAAAGCTCTGCCTAATGGGTTAACGTCCCCTCCCAGAATATTCATAAAATTGTTTAAATCAATTCTGGGGTTGCTGAGAGCCAGGGCCATGTACTAATGGCATACCTGGATGATGTCCTGATTATAGGAAGGACAAAACAGTCAACAGAAGCATCGGTTGCAGTAATAAAATCAAACTTTTGAAAGTTTTGGGGTTTCTAAATTCATCCAAAGAAATCAAGGTTAAAAACATGTACCTCGATTGATTATTTGGGGTTCACAATTGATTTAGCCCAAATGCAAATTTCTTTGCCCAGTGAAAAAAGGTGGGAGTTGATGTAAAGATTGCAGTAATCTGTTAAACGAGCAAAAACCTCTAATCAGACAGGTGGCTCGAGTACTGGGGAAAATTAGTAGATTCCC
>CM075978.1:27423049-27495864 GCA_038087875.1 Malacoraja senta
GTAGAGAGGGAGGGGCTAGAGAGGGTGTGAGTGAGGGTAGATAGGGAGGGGCCATCTTCCTGCTCCACCCTCCCCATCTCCCTCCTCCACACCAACCCGCACATCTCCCTCGACCATCCCACCCCCACCCCATCTCCCTCCTCCTCATTTCCCTCCTCCTCCTCCCCTCACTCCCCTCACTCCCATTCCCTGCCCCAGAACCTACCCAGGTCATAGAGCAGCACCAGGGCTTGGAACTTGCCATTGGCTGTAGACTCCATCCATCAGCTTGGCCGCCTGGGGTCCAGTGGGCTTGACCCTCACCCTGGACCCAGGTTCGTCCTTGGTTCCAGCGGCGGCTTCTTTGTTGGCCCCGGTCACGACCCCATTCCAAACCCCGTGCTCGGTCCTCACTCCAGCTCCAGCACCAGGCTGGACTCCAGCCCAGGCCCAGTCCCCCGAGCTGGGCCCGCGGCACCACCCTCCCCACCAGGTAACCTGGTGTTGGCAGCCGCTACGCGAGCGCTGGAGTGCCCCTCCCTCACGGAATGTCCCGTCCTGCCTTGCGAGTGCATTGTGACGTCACTCGTTTTTTTTCGAAATGGGTGAGTTTTTGGGCTATTTTAAAATTTAAAGGATTAATAAGTTGGGAAATATGGTACCCGGACGTGGCACCGACAGACAAGAAGCCGAAGCCAAAGAACGGAATGGAAACGAGGCCGAAACGCCAATAAACCGAAAGAGTCCAAAGAAGAAACGCCTACTAACCGAAAGGATGGGACGCCTAAATGCAAACTAACCGAAAGGGCGGGACACCTAAATCCCAAGGAACCGAAAAGCTGCGTCGCCTAAAAGCAAACTTGCCGAATGGCCGCTCTGTCGAAACGCCACCTACCCGAAAGGCAGCGTCGCCTACAGGCCAAAGGACCGACTGCCGGGGGGCGGGACTTGTCAGCGATTGGTCCAGACCCCCGCGTCCATCACATCACTGTGAAGGCATGAACATTGTCCCAAACCTCCCTTCTCTCCTCCTCTCTCTTCTCTCTCTCCCCCTTCTCTCTCCCACGCCCCCTCTCCCTTCTCTCTCCCCATCTCTCCCCTCCTCTCTCTCCCCTTCTCTCACCTTCTCCCCACCCGCGGGAGCGTTCCACAGTCACTGACCCGGTCGGAGAGAGAAGGGGGGGGGGGGGATCACCCTGGTGTGGGGGTTGGGGTCCGATGGCGGTGCACCGCGGTCAGTGACTGTGGGACGCTCCCGCGGGGTGGAGACGGAGGAGAGAAGGGAGAGAGAGAAGGGGGAGAGAGAGGTGGGGTGCGGAGAGAAGGGGGAGAGAGAGAAGGGGGAGAGGGGGGAGAGGAGGGGAAGTGAGAGGAGGAGATAGAGAGAAGAGGGGAGAGAGAGGAGGAGAGAGAGAAGCGGGGAGTGAGAGGAGGAGAGAGAAGGGAGAGAGAGAGGGGGAGAGAGAGAAGAGGGGAGAAAGAAGGGGGAGACGGGAGCGTAGGGTTCATTTTCCTACACAAGCCATAGGTGACTGGGCAATCTGAACCCAAGCACCGTTGAAAGCGGCCAAAGGTGTGCATTCCTCGGGACAGCCCCCACTCTCCCACGGCCACCCTCCACAGGCTACGGGTCGGGTGGAGCGGAGGTTTGGGACAATGTTCATGCCTTCACAGTGATGTGATGGACGCGGGGGTCTGGACCAATCGCTGATAAGTCCCGCCCCCCGGCAACGTCAAGTCTGTTATTGGACTTTTCTGTTGAGCGGCAGTCGGTCCTTTGGCCTGTAGGCGACGCTGCCTTTCGGGTAGGTGGCATTTCGACAGAGCGGCCATTCGGTAAGTTTGCTTTTAGGTGACGCAGCTTTTCGGTTCCTTGGGATTTAGGCATCCGCCCTTTTGGTTAGTTTGCTTTTAGGCGTCCCATCCTTTCAGTTAGTAGGCGTTTCGTCTTCGGACTCATTCGGTTTATTGTCGTTTCGGCCTCGTTTCCATTCCGTTCTTTGGCTTCGACTTCTTTGCTTCGGCTTCTCATCCGTCGGCGCCACGTCCTCACATGGGGAAATATAGCTGGGAATGCGACGGGAAGATGTTTATGGCAACGACGGGAAAAATGTGAGTAGAATGATATCTTTTGGATTGTGTCCAGTACCTCATGCTAGTGAGGACAGGAACAGGGAGATAGGGGATGTGAATATGTGGCTGTGGGCCTGGTGCAGGGAGCATGGATTTAGATTTATAGACCACTGGGATCTCGTCTGGGGTAGGGGTGACCTGTACAAAAGGGACGGGTTATACCTTTACTGGAGGGGGACCGACATTCTGGCAGGCAGGTTTGCTAGGGCTACACGTGTGGGTTTAAACTAAATAGTGGGGGGGGGGGGGGGGGAATGACAAATTGGGAGTATAAAGATGGAGTTGAAGGTGAAGTGAGTTCAGGAAAAGTTACAAAAGACTCTCAAAGGAAAGTTCGAGAAGGGATAAGAGAGTAAGGTCAGGGCCAATTGCGAGCGGTGCAAGAGAGGAGGTTAATACCGAGGTCTAAGTGTTGTATATGAATGCGCAAAGTATAAGAAATAAAGTGGACGAGCTTGAGGCTCAGTTAGAAATTGGCAAGTATGATGTTGTGGGAATTACAGAGACATGGATGCAAGAGGGCCAGGGCTGGGAACTGAATATTCTAGGGTATACCTCCTATCGAAAAGACAGACAGAGGGAGGGCAGAGGGGGTGGGTTAGTGAGGAATGAAATTCAGTCCCTTGCAAGGGGTGACATTGAAACAGGAGATGTGGAGTCAGTATGGATAGAACTAAGGAATTGTAAGGATAAAAAGACCCTAATGGGACTTATCTACATGCCCCCAAACAGTAGTCTGGATATAGGGTGCAAGTTAAATCAGGAGTTAAAATTGGCATGTAGTAAAGATAATACTACGCTTGTTATGTGAGATTTCAACATGTAGGTAAACTGGGAAAATCAGATTGGTACTGGACCCCAAGAAAGGGAGTTTGTGGAATTATAGACCAGTTAGCCTGGCATCGGTGGTGGGGAAGATGCTGGAGTCAATTATAAAAGATGAAATAGCGGCACATTTGGATAGCAGTAACAGGATCAGTCCGAGTCAGCATGCATTTACGAAGGGGAAATCATGCTTGACTAATTTTCTTGAATTTTTTGAGGCTGTAACTAGGAAAATGGACAAGGGAGAGCCAGTGGATGTAGTGTACCTGGACTTTCAGAAAGCATTTGATAAGGTCCCACATAGGGGATTAGTGGGCAAAATTAGTGCACATGGTATTGGGGGTGGAGTGCTGACATGGATAGAAAATTGGTTGGCAGACAGGGAACAAAGAGTAGGGATTAACGGGTCCCTTTCAGAATGGCAGGCAGTGACTAGTGGGGTACCATAAGGCTCGGTGCTGGGACCGCAGCTATTTACAATATGCATCAAAGATTTAGATGAAGGGATTCAAAGTAACATTAGCAAATTTTCAGATGACACAAAGCTGGGTGGCAGTGTGAACTGTGAGGAGGATGCTTGAGAATGCAGGGTGACTTGGACAGGTTGGGTGAGTGGATAGATGCATGGCAGATGCAGTTTAATGCGGATAAATGTGAGGTTATCCACGTTGGTAGCAAAAACAGGAAGCCAGATGACTCTCTAAATGGTGTCAAGTTGGGAAAAGGGGATGTACAATGGGATCTGGGGGTCCTTGTTCATCAGTCAATGAAAGTAAGCATGCAGGTACAGCAGGCAGTGAAGAAAGCGAATGGCATGTTGGCCTTTATAACAAGAGGAGTCGAGTATAGGACCAAAGAGGTCCTTCTGCAATTGTACAGGGTCCTAGTGAGACCACACCTGGAGTATTGTGTGCAGTTTTGATCCCCTAATTTGAGGAAGGACATTCTTGCTATTGAGGGAGTGAGGCGTAGGTTTACAAGGTTGAATGGTGGTGCTTACTTAAAGGGCCGAATGGCGTACTCCTACACCTATTGTCTATAGAATATGTGAAAATGGGAAGGCTGTGGCCTAGCGTTTGGAAGAAGATAGGAAAGCAGATTGACACATTGTGGGCGGACACACACAAACAAGACAAGACTTTTAGTTATATAGATGTGCGGGGCAAGTATATTTATATAATGGGTGGTGGATGCTTGGAATGCATTGCTGGGGAGGTGGTTGAGGCAGATACCATAGGGGCAGATAAAAGACTTTTGGAAAGGCCCATGGATATGTAGGAAATGGAGAGATATTGATTATGTTGGGGCAGATAAGTCAAGTCAAGTCAAGTCACTTTTATTTCTATCGCACATTTAAAAACCAACTCTCGTTGACCAAAGTGCTTTACATGGGTGGAGGTATTAACATTATACAACAGTGGTTCATAGATTAAGGACATACATAAATACATACATATAGCCCTCCCTCGGAGGACGTCAAGAAAGGCTTGAGAGTAAAGATGAGTTTTAAGTCTCGACTTAAAAGAGTTGATGGAGGGGGCAGTTCTGATGGGAAGAGGGATGCTGTTCCACAGTCTAGGAGCTGCAACTGCAAAGTCGCGGTCGCCCCTGAGCTTATGCCTAGACCGCGGGATGTTCAGTAACCCCAAGTCGGCCGATCTGAGGGACCTGGAGGTGGTGTGGTGGGTAAGCAGACTTTTAATGTAGGTGGGGGCAAGCCCATTAAGGGCTTTGTAAACATAAAGAAGGATCGTGAAATTTATACGGAACCGCACAGGGAGCCAGTGGAGAGAGGCCAGAATCGGGGTGATGTGGTCCCTTTTTCAGGTGCCCGTCAGGAGTCTCGCAGCGGCATTTCGGACCAGTTGCAGGCGGGACAGGGAAGATTGGCTGATGCCAGTGTAAAGGGAGTTGCAGTAATCGAGGCGGGAGGAAATAAATGTGTGGATGATCTTTTCGAGGTCATCAAACTGGAGGAATTGTTTTATTTTAGCTATCGTCCGAAGCTGGAAGAAGCTAGCTTTTACACGGCATTGACTTGTTTGTCAAATTTCAATGCTGAGTCAAATATCACGCCAAGGTTTTTGACATGAGGTTTGAGTAGTGGGGTAAGGCTTCCAAGGCTGCCTGCTATCGTTTTGATTGAGTCCAAGGGGCCGAGAAGGATGACCTCAGACTTACTCTCGTTTAGTTGGAGGAAGTTCTGGGCCATCCAACACTTTATATCCTCGAGGCAGTGGATAAGGTTAAGTAGATTTGATTGGTTGTTGGGCTTCAGGGGGAGATATGTTGTGTATCGTCTGCGTAGCAATGGAAGGAAATGCCGTGCCTTTGAATGACTTGGCCTAAGGGGAGCATATACAGGGAGAAGAGAATGGGGCCAAGGATGGAACCTTGTGGAACCCCACAGCAGAGGCTAGCTGGGGAGGAGAAAGAGTTGCCTATGTTAGTAGAGAAACTCCTACCTTTGAGGTAGGAGATGAACCAGCTCAGGGCAGTGCCATCAATACCAACCCCATACCGGAGACGGTCAATTAGGATGGTGTGGTCGACAGTATCAAATGCTGCGTTGAGGTTGAGAAGGAGCAGGATTGCACAGTCGCAGGAGTCAACGATGAGAAATAGGTCATTATGTACCTTCAACAAGGCAGACTCTGTGCTGTGGTGGGCCCAGAAACCAGATTGGAAAGTTTCCAAGATAGTGTTTTGGTGAAGGTGAGGCATAAGTTGACTTAAATTACCTTTTCAAGGGCTTTTGAAAGGAAAGGCAGTTTTGAAATAGGTCTGTAGTTGCTTGGCAAGGTGGGGTCGAGGTTAGGTTTTTTCAGGAGGGGCTGGACCACCGCATGCTTGAAGCAGGTAGGAACAGTGCCAGTGGCCAGAGAACTGGTTGAAGATGGCGAGGATGCTGGGACCGGATATTGTAATGACGTCCTTCAGAAGGGCAGAGGGGACAATGTCGAGGGGGCAGGTAGTAGGTTTCATGGTGGTGACCAGTTTTACACGGGAGGGTAGAGTAACGGGTTGGAAACTGTTTAATTTTGAAGAACAGACCAATGAGACAGACAGGTCACGGATGGAGGGGAAATTCGATCTGATGTTCTTAACTTTGCTGGTGAAAAATGTAGTAAATTCCTCACATTTAGCAGGGGACCCAGTTAAGCTGGTGCTGGGGGCAGGACATATGATAGAGGTGATGGTACTAACAAGGACGGAGTTATGAGCGTTTTGGGAAATAAGGGCGGAAAAGTATTTTGTTCTTGCAGATTTTACTGCTTCCTGGTATTTGTGAAGATTGTTTTTCAGAAGTTCAAAGGAAATTTGAAGCTTATCAGATTTGTACTTCTGTTCTGATTTTCTGCATTCTCTTCTTAGGGCTCTGGTGGTGTCATTGAGCCAGGGCCAGCCTTTAGGCTTAGGCTTTTTTCATTTTAAGAGGAGCAAATGAATCCAGGATGGAAGAGCAAGTAGTATTGAATAAAGAAATGAGGTCGTCGGTGCTGAGATGGAGGGGAGACGCCTCAATAGTGCAGATGTCGGGGGTGGCTATGAAAGCCTCAGAGAACTTACTGGCAGCCGAGGAGTTTACATAGCTGGAGTAGCGAGCAGGGAGATGGGAATTTGCGGGAGAGAAAGGCAGAGATGCATCCAATATAATTTCTGTATTACAAATTGGGAGACCAGACGAAAGCACTAGGTCTAGTGTATGGCCAAGCTTGTGCGTGGGTCCAGTGGTGAGTAGAGTCAGATTGAAGGACTCAACCAGGTTCATAAATTCACTCACAAGAGGCTTTGTGGGGCAGCAGACATGAATGTTAAAGTCACCAAGAATCAGGATCCGGTCAAATTTGGGCAACAAGCTAGCAATAAGATCACCAAATTGTGAGATAAAGTCCTTATGCACCTTTGGTGGGCAATACACAAGAACAATTAAAAGTGGACAGATTAGACCAACTATGATTAGTTGATGTTCAAAACTGGAGAAATGATCAGCGTTCAGAAGGCAGCAGTTGAAATGCTTCTTAAACACAGTGGCTAGGCCCCCACCGTGAACGGAGAGCCTAGGCGAGCTGAAAAAGTTACAGGTATCAGGACAGAGTTCCACGAGTGGAGCAAGCTCACCAGGATTAAGCCAGGTTTCTGTGATCAGTAGGAAGTCCAATCCACGTGCGGTGAAGAAGTCATTGAGGATGAAGGTTTTGTTCAGCACGGATCTCGCATTGATCAGGGCCACTTTTGCAGGGACTGCAGGTGAATTGTGGTCCGGTAGCGTCTCCCACGCCTGCGGACGGAGTTTCAGGGAGACCACGCCACTGCGTTTCACAGATGACCTGGCTGGGAGCCCGTGGGCCGACAGACCGGGGACCGGGAAAATCGACCGGAGAGAAGCATACCTGGGCTCGAGGGACCGCCGATGGATGGAGCAGTAGGGCTGACCAGATCCATCCTCACAGCACTGGGAAAGGTAAGCTGATGTTAAACGGGCGCGGTCGATGTTCTTCAACCTTACCAGGGCGCCCGCGCGTTTACTCCACCTCCTGGCTCGGCGCGCGTGGCGGTGGCCGCAAGGCCGAGCCCATACATCCATCGGGAGCCGAGTGAGGAGCGAACGGTAGGCTAAGCCTTGGGGGCTCAGTCGGGGGCTCAGTCGGGGGCTCAGTCAGGGGCTCAGTCCGGGGCCCAGTCCGGGGCCTCGGGTGAAGACCTCAACGACCGAGGCTTGGATATCCAAATAGTGTTTGCTGTTCATAAACCAGCTTTGACTGCAGGCCATATGAACGGTAGAGGTTACCTTGTTTGGGGCTTTGTGCAGACGGGAGACGACGGGCAGCCAGACACAACGGCGCGGCCATCTTGAGCACAAGAGTGTAGTTGCAGTAGATGACACTGCAACCAGGGATCCCCCTACACTGCAACCAGGGATTCCCCCTACAGATAAGAGTTGGTCTTAGCATCATGTTCACATTGTTCATAAGTTCATAAGTCATAGGATCAGAATTAGGCCATTTTGGCCCATTGAGGCTATTCTGCTATTCCATCATGGTTGATCTATCTTCACCCTCTCAACCACATTCTCCAACATTTTCCACGTAACCTTTAAACCTTTACTAATCAAGTTCCTGTTAATCTCTGCTTTAAAAATACCCAAAGAGTTGGCCTCCACAACCATCTGTGGCAATGGATTCCACGGAGTCACCATCTTTGGTTAAAGAAATTGCTCCTCATCTCCTTTCTAAAGGTACGTCCTTTTATTCTGAGGCTATGGGTTCTGGTCCTAGACTTCCACTGGTGGAAACAACCTCTCAACATTCACTCTATCCAGGCCTGTCATTATACGGTAAGTTTCTATGAGGTACCCACTCATCCTTCTAAACTCCAGTGAGTACAGGCCCAGAGCTGTCAAACACTCATCATACGTTAACCCAATCATCCCTGGGATGATTCTCAAACTTCCTCTGAACCTTCTCCAAAGCCGACACATCTAGATGTAATACATATTCATCAAGTAATCAACATTGACTGACTAAATATGTCAGCTACTGAATCCATAAAGAAAATCACAGGAATATTGAAACCATTAAAGGAATATTTCTGTTTTCAAAATGGCACAGACACTATGCACTAATTACTTCCCTGAGCAATTAAACCAAAGCAAGCAGGACTATTACCTCGAGGTAGCAACAAGATAAATAATGCAGAATTATTGAGCAAATTTAAAAAACCTGAATCATTATGTTGTGCTACAGGGCACCTTTCAAGTGTCACTGTGGCAGATCTTTCATATTCTTAATGATTTTACAAGGATGATGGCTTTCTACGAATTACAAAAGATCTGCCACACCTCCCCCTTATTCCTAGTAAGTACCTGGAAAATAGAACATACAACGGTAGAGGCCTTTCAACCTACAGGTTCGTGCTGAACATAATGCCAAGTTAGACCAATCTATTCTGCCTGTACAAGATCCATATCCTCCATTCCTGCATATCCATGTGCCTAACAAAAGCCTCTTATTTGCCACTATCGTAACTGTCTCCACCAATCACCCCAGACAGCGTGTTCCAGAAACCCATCATTGTGTAGAAAACCTCCCCCCGCACATCTTTTAAACTTTGACCCACACCCCATAAATGTATGCCCTCTCACCCTTAACCTTTCCATCCTGAGAAAAGATTCTGATTGTATACCCTATCTATACCTCTCATAGCTTTATATCTCTTCTATCGTCTCCCCTCACCCTCTGATGTTCCAGAGAATATAATCCAAATTTGTCCAACTTCTTTGTAAAAAGTAAAGCCCTCTAATCGAGGCACCATTCTGGCACACATCTTCTACACCCTGTCCACAGCCTCCATGTCCTTAAGCCTCAACATACCAGAATTGCACGCAATCTCCAAATGCAGCCTAATCAAATTCCTGTAAAGCTGTGCATGACTACCTGACTCTGATACTCAATGGCCCGCCTGATTAAGACAAACATACCATATGTCTTCTTTACCACTTTATCTACTTGTGCTGCCACTTTCAGGGAGCTGATGGTCACCAAGATCCATCTGCACATTAATGAGGTTAATGGTCTTACCCTTACCTTCCAGCTAGTCAGCAGAACCCAATGTAATCTGTGTGTCAATTATTACTTAAATCTTTGTCGCTTTGTTTTGCCAACCTCCTTCAAAAAAGAGCAAGGTCCTTTCTATTTAGAAATTAGAATTTTATACATCTTTAGATTTAGGTTTATTGTTATCATCTGTACTGATGTACCGTGAAAAGCTTTGTTTCCCATGCTAGCCAATCAGATCAGACAATACTATACACAATGTCAAACTCAAGTACAAATAGGTACAGCAAAGAGGAAGATACAGAGTACAGAATAAGGTTCCAACATTGTAGTTTAGTTTAGTTTAGTTTAGAGATACAGCAAGGAAACAGGCTCTTCAGCCCATCGAGTCCACACTGACGAGCGATCCCAGCACACTAACACTTTCCTACACACACAAGAGACAATTTATACCAAGCCAATTAACCTACAAATCTGTACGTCTTTGGAGTGTGGGAGGAAACCCAAGATCTTGGAGAAAACCCATGCTGGTACTGGGGAAAATGTACGTTCCATAGAGTCAGCACCCATAGTCAGGATCGAACCCGGGTCTATAGCGCTGTAAGATAGTAACTCTACCGCTGCGCCACCATGCCACCCCAAAGTAGTACATCAGTTCCAAAGACAAAATCCAATGTCTGCAATGTGCTGCAGGTGAATTGGACAGTATCCTACCTTATGGAAGGACTGTTCAGAAGCCTGAAAACAGAGGGAAGAAGCTGTTTTTGAGTTCTGAGTGGTGGTGCGCGCTTTGAAAACTGCACTTCATCTGCATTGTTCCAGAACACCCTTTACATCCTATTCCGCCGCCCAGCCATTCTTCCATCATAGATATAGTTTTCCTGCCCTGCAGCATCTTCAGAAGTCACGTTAAGACCCCTCATTGTTTCACTTTGTTCTGCTCACATCTTCCTCCACTTGCTATCTACCGCTACCATTGTGGTTTAATGGCTGATGGTTATATGATGTATTCCCTTTCTCCCTCTGTAAACAAAGGGGAACAAAGCCACTTCAGCATTATACTTATAGTTAAAGTCCATTGGGAAACGTTACACTTCCTGTCACAGTTCATACTTCAATCTATGCCACTTCCTAATTATATTTATATACTAGACCAAGTGGGCCCTGTCCCCCAACGCGGGGGGGGGGAGCACGCCGTTGGCGCTCACCCCGGAAACAGGCGCCCCGGAGCCAATCAACCCCATCACCCCCGGCATGGAAGATTATGGAATTTATGGAGGCAATCAATAATCGTCCCCACATTGGGGGGGGGGGGGGGGGGGGGGAATGAGAGGGCGGGCTGCAGGGTGCGGGGCGGGGGGATGAGGGGCGAAGGGTTGTGGGGTGCGAGGGGTGGGTGGGAGGGGGTGTGGGAGACACACACCTGCGAATGGGCATCTTGGCCAGGCCCAGGAACAAACCGACAGGGAGATCCCCCCCCCTGATCGGCCCTCCCCACTCCCTGCCTTGTGTCCAATCACCAGGATCGTGGGACCAAAATGCAACCAGAACTTGAGAAGCAGCCCCTTCAGATATTCGTACAGGGGCAGCAACCTCACACACTCCATATACACGTGGAACATGGTCTCTACCTCACAGCAGAAAAATACAGGAGGCCAGTGAGCCAATGAACCAGCTCTGTGCAACTCTCTCTCTCTCTCCCTCTCTCCCTCTCTCCCTCTCTCCCTCTCCCCCTCTCCCCCTCTCCCCCTCTCCCCCTCTCCCCCTCTCCCCCTCTCCCTCTCTCTCCCTCTCTCCCTCTCTCTCCCTCTCACTCTCTCCCTCTCACTCTCTCCCTCTCACTCTCTCCCTCTCACTCTCTCCCTCTATGGCAGCTTTGGCCAGGCCCTCTCATAGATGAACTGAGGCCCAGGCCAATTTCAATTTTAGAGGCCCCCAAATCAAGATCCCTTTGAAGCAGACAGGCGTGAGGCCCATGCCAAATGGCACTCGTTGCCCCACCTCTGGCATGGCCTGCCTTTGGCAACCTCTCCTTCTGTTGCGGTTACCGTTGGCAACGTCCCATTGTGATGTCATTGTGGCAGTGGGCAGCTTGAGAGTCAATATACAAATGATGCACAGGTCTGAGTGTGTCGGTATGAATTGTGTGCACAAGGTAATTATGGATGGATTAAACACACGAGGCGCAGCCGAGTGTGTTTGTGGCCATTCCAAAGTTACCGCGTGCACACAATTCCTACCGAAGCACGAAATAGACCTGCGCATCATCTGTTTGACAGAATGGGGAAAAAAAGTAAAATAAAAATGAAAATCTGCTATTTTCAAAATCATGCGTCCGGTAATTACTGGACTTGATTTGCCACGTGTCCAGTAAAAATAATTACACGGTACAGCAGCGGTTTTTAGCCAATCAGATTGCAGAGATTCTTAGACCCATTCTATAATTGTGATTGGTGCACGGTGAGTGGTATTGTGACATCATCATTTGAAGCTGCTGGAAAAAGGCTCTCAGTGAGAAGAGGTTTTGGGCTTTTTTAAAAAACTTTAATCGCGAATAACTTTTGAAATAGAAGTGAAATCTGAAGTGAACCTGATGAGGTCGTGGAGGGGAAAAAATGAGAGTAAGAATATGTAAAAATGTAAGCGTTAATGCATAGCGTTTTGAGGAAGTTACAATCAATAGAGACAGACAGACAGACAGGCACACACACACAAGATCAGACTTTTATAGGTATAGAGATAATGAGGACCAAAAATTCTTTAGAAAGAGAAAGGTTTAAAGTATCCAGTGTGGCT
Organism: Malacoraja senta; assembly: GCA_038087875.1. Classification (NCBI taxonomy): domain Eukaryota; kingdom Metazoa; phylum Chordata; class Chondrichthyes; order Rajiformes; family Rajidae; genus Malacoraja; species Malacoraja senta. The sequence goes on from CM075978.1 coordinate 27,435,340, forward strand.
GCTCATTCAACAACATGACGATGATTTTTATTCTTTTTCTTTTCGAAGTTCATAGAGACAGTGGTAGAGTTGTTTCCTCACAGTGCCAGAGACCCAGATGCGATCCGGACCTTGGATGCTATGTGGAGTTTACATCTTCTCCCTCTGACCATGTAGGCTTCCTCCAGGTGTTCTGGTTTCCCCTCACATCCCAAAGATGTGCAGGTTTGTAGGTTAATAGGCCCCTATACCTTTCCCCTCGTGTGTGGGGAGTGGATGAGAAAGTGGGATAATGTGGAACTAGTGTGAGTGGTTGGCATGGACTCAGTGGGCCAAAGCGCTCTTTCCACACTGTATCTCTAAACAAAACTAAACCAAACAATGTCTCATGAACTATTATGACATTGTTTTTTTTTTCAATGTGCCATTGTACCAAAGCACCCGGTACCATTGCACGTACCATTGTTGTGGTGAAATCTATGCTGGGAGCATTTGTTTACCATTATCACATGATTCAGCAAGCAAACAAATGAACTGCTGCCGTATTTGTGAATGATACAAAGTTGGGGGGATGCCAAGTTGTGCGGAGAACTCAACTCCTGTTGTCAGGACTTGATATGATACTCGGTTCAGAGGCAGATCAGAGCGAGTTCACGAGGATAATTGTAGGGTGTCAAGGCTTTCTCTATGGAGGAGAGACTGAACCGGTCGGACATGTATCCATGGTGTTTGGAAGAATGAGAGGTGAAACAAAGACGACCGTCAGGGGCTGGACAGGGTTTATGCTGGGAAGATGCTCCCCTGCATGCGAGGGACATGAAGATGAAGACATGGTCTCAGAATAAGAGGTGCCCACTTAAGACAGTGTTTAGAATATTTAGGTCAGTCCTGTCACATGTATTGAGAAACAGTGAAAAGCTTGTTCTGCATGCTAGCCAGTCAAATCCTACTATACATGAGTACAGTAGATCCTCTTCAGGAACAACACGCAGTGAGTCGCCACATTCTGGTGCCATTTTGCAACTTCCAAGTCTGTGAAAAGTTCGATCTTGCCCTAAGGAGACATGCAGTTTCTTATATTCTCATTTTAAGGCCCGTGTCTTGTCAGCACAGGATCAATGAAGTAGGGATCGGCCTGGCCCAGCGCGATGCCGTCGCCTCCTCCCACCGCCGCTCCGTGCAGCTGCTGCAGGCTGCGCTCGATCCGCACGCTCACCTGGCTGCTGTAGGGCCTCTTGCTGCTTCTTCCGCTAACACCACGATCCACAACCACTGCAAACCATCCACTACAAACCACTACAGACCACTATAAGTCCATCGCCTCCAGCAGCAGCCTCTCCGCTTCCATGCAGCAACGCTACTGTGTCCCGTTTCTCAAGCCGATCATGGAACTTTAGGCATTTGCCCAGAGGGTGTGGGAGATAAGTTCATGGAAGGTTCACATTCACCAACTTTCCCCTTCACCTTCCACCTCCGCCATCTTAAAAGATATAAGGAAAATACTTATTCCTTGCAAAGATATTGTCCGTCTTTTTAATTCCTGGTCTGAGACCATTGTGGGGGTATATTTCTTGAATATATTTGAAACTGCAATAGATTCTTTAATCAGTGAGGGAATCAAGGGTTATGGAGATAGGTTGGGAAAGTAGACAAGGTAAGATGTACCTTATTAAAGGGACTAAATTATTTACTTCTTCTGTTCTGGCCTCTTTCTGATAGTGATAGTACAAAGAAGGAAAGAATTAAAAGAAACAGACCCTTTGGTCCACTGAGTCCTTGCAGAACATTGAGCACCCGTTCATATTTGCTATTGAGGGAGTGCAGCATAGGTTTACCAGGTTCATTCCCGGGATGGTGGGACTGACACATGATGAAAGAATTGATCGACGGAGCTTATATGTACCTGGATTTAGAAGGATGAAAGGGAATTTTATAGAAACATATAAAATTCTTAAGGGATTGAAGAGGCTAGATGCAGGAAAAATGTTCCCGATGTTGGATGAGTCCAGAACCAGGGGTCACAGTTTAAGAATAAAGGGACTGAGGTAGCATTTAGGACTGATATGAGGAAAAACTTTTTCACGCAGAGAGTTGTGAATCTGTGGAATTCTTTGCCACAAAGGGCAGTGGAGGCCAATTCACTGGATGTTTTCAAGGGAGACTTAGATATAGCTCTTAGGGCTAACGGAATCAAGGAATATGGGGAGAAAGCAGGAATCGGGTATTGATTTTGGATGATCAGCCATGATCATATTGCATGGCGGCGCTGGCTCAAAGGGACAAATGGTCTAGTCCTGCAACTATTTTGTATGTCTATGTTTCTATACTAATTCTGTTATCCCATTTTCACATCCGCTACCTACTCACCAGGGGCAATTTATAGAGACCAATTAACCTACAAACCTGCACGTCTTTGGGATGTGGGAGGAAATGGGAGCACCCGGAGGAAACCCACGTGGTCACTTGGAGAACGTGCAATCTCCACGCAGAGTGCACCCGAGGTCAGGATCGAACCCGGGTCTCTGGTGCTGTGAGGCAGCAGCTCTACCTGCTGCACCTCTTGGTTCTGAATAAATTTTCTGCAGCATGCAAGTGACAGCATATAAACTATGTATAGTACGCTATTGTCATCCTATTTGAAGAAAGACTCGAGCTGCGGTAATCACAATAATCATCTTGACCGCATTAGCTGCCCTCTCCACCATTAAACCTATCTGATGCAATTTCTTTGTAGGGTCTGGATTGAGCATTGACATTTTAATTGTCCATTAGATTTTAGTGCCAATTTTATGCTTACATTATGCCAGTGCACTTTCTTCACTAATTTAACCTGCACCTAGATCTATGAATAATGCACATTAGGTGATCCACAAAATGTACCAGCCATCAGTACATTAGCATTCCGCTAAAATTAACAGCCTGTTCTGAACCATTTTGAACTGTTAATTAATGCTCTCGAAGATGAAAACTGGGAGCTTTTGCATCTCATTTCTGGCCAAGTGTTGGAAGCATGTTTGTGATCAGCTTGTAATTGAAGGGATTTTGCATAATGTCCAATTGGATTGCAGATTGTAATCCAACAATTCACTTGCATTAACATTTAAGAAAACCCAACAAATTCATATTTTAACAAGTAGCTTTCTTGCAGCTTACTATTACATTGAACATAGAACATAGAGAACAGAGAAGATAGAGCACTGAGTGTTATTGTTACTGAACATATAGTGGCAGGTAGAGAACGCCTCAAAGTACTTTTTTAAAAAACGAACATCGAACAAACTGCACAGCACAGGAACATGTCCTTCAGGCCACAATATCTGTACTGAACATGATGCCAATCAATTTAAGCTAATCTCCTCTGCCTGCACATGATCCATATCCCTTCATTCCTTGCATATCCCTTCATTCCTTGCATATGCATTTGCCTATCCAAAACCCTCTTAAATTACACCGTATCTGCCTCCACCTTCATCCCTGGCAGCCTGTTCCAGCCTGATATGAGGAAAAACTTTTTCACCCAGAGAGTTGTGAATCTGTGGAATTCTCTCTGTGTAAAACATCTTTCATCACATATCTACTTTAAACATTTCCTCTCCCAACTTAAAGCTGTGCCCTAGTATTTGACATTTCCACCCTGGGAAAAAAGGTTCTGACTAGCTACCCTATCTAGGCCTCTCATAATTGTATATACTGCTATCAGGTCTCCCCTCATCCTCCAGCACTGCATTGTATTCTCATACAGCATGCAAACAGAGGCTAAAATAATTAAAACTTAAAAACACTTGATTGGTTTTCAAAGTAGTAATTCCCCCACGTTTTGCCACGTTTCTCAAGGGAAGTGATAGCTTGTGGGAAGTTTGCAAAATTGGAAGCAATAAACACAAGATCGTGGTGGAGGGACTTTTTCTGCATGATTTCACTGACGATCCTGACTGCAGCAGATTCTACTTCTTCAAAAACGGTTGACGATTTATTTTATCTTTTCAAAATTTGCAGCATAGTAGAGTACAGCAGAGAGCCATGTACCCCACCTTGTCAAAACGGGCTGAGGAGGTAGCGAAATCTCAGGTGCCATTTCCTTGAACAACTGCACACGTGACGGTGCTTTGAAGAAGATTTTCTTGACATTGGAAACTAGGCGATCGACATTTGGAAACAAGCTACGTATGTGCTTGGCAATTCTATGAAGTCGTTGAGCTAAGCATGTCAAATGCAACATTTTGGGGAATAAAACTTGAAGTCACAAACAGAAGAACATTCTTGCATTTTATACCTTCTGGCCAAAGTACAGCAAGTGAAGATGTAAACAACTGAGCAATAGTTGAGCTGTTTGGCTTCTCCAATTCGTCCGATGTCAACTCCTTTGATAGTTGACCTGCCTCCAGTGTACCGATGACCACATTGGCAACATAACTCCCCACAGACTTGGTTGTCTCGTTTATTGAGATCCAGCAGTAAATGTAGTGAGGAGACAAGCTTGGGTAGTCTACACCCCAGCGGTATCAACATTGACCTCTAATTTTAGATAGCCCTTTTCTTCTCCCTCCCCTTCCCAGCTCTCCTTCTAGTCCTACTGCCTCTTCCTTTCTTTCCCCCCCCACCACATCAGGCCGAAGAAGGGTCTCGACCCGAAACGTCGCCTATTCCTTCTCTCCATAGATGCTGCCTCACCCGTTGAGTTTCTCCAGAATTTTTTGGCTACCTTTGATTTTTCCAGCATCTGCAGTTCTTTCTTAAATAGATCTTGGAGAAAACTGATCCAGCGGGCAGCGGCATGAACGAATGAATGACCGATGGTGGCGCCCCCAGTTTCGCCATGGTGGTGGAAGTTTTCTTGTAAGTTATTGTAAGTTATTGTGGCAAATCCTCAGATTATGGAAGAACTCGGGGATGAGGACCATGGACATTTTTAAAACAGACATGCTGACTGCAACGGAAAAACCCCCAATCCACAAAGGAAGAACCAGTTTCGAACCTGTCTGTGGGCCTGGGCATTACACCACTATGCTAATGGTGTGAGCAGGAAAGGCTGAGACGGAGATAATGGCATTATCTTGGAATACACAAAGGAAGGAAAAGAGCCCAGCAGACGGGGGTAAACAGCCCAGCAACCTCTATCACCATCGTGAATGGCTCATCCATCAGGACAACAGGAGCCCATCCAGACGATGGGATAACGATCAGGCTGAGGGATCATGACATCAGCAAACCCCTTATCATCGGAAGCCTATTGCTCATACCAGATCAAAACTGGGAATCATCAAAAGACCCTTTTGTCCAGAGGACCACCTGGGGGGTTTTCAAGGGAGAAACTCAGGTATAAAAAGCAGGAGTCAAGCCAGAACTCGCTCTCTTTCTGCTCTGCTGGATGGCTCGTGAGCCTGCATCAACCTAGCTGTAAGTACCCCAGACGACCTGGTGAAGTTCCCGGAAATAGGATAAAGGTTGAGAGAAGAAGAGGAAAGGGGGTGTACTGTACTTGCAAGTAAAATTGTGTAAAATAAGTTTTACGACGTGCCCGATAATTTTCTCCCATAGTCTTAGTTTAAAGCATAAGTTTAGTCACGTATTATGTAGTGTTGGTGAGATTCGATCTCTCATTTGTTTAATAAAGCCTGTAAATTTTAGACTTGCTTTGAGTCCGTCTTGGTTTCTGTTTTCTCTCATCAGCACGCTCTGGTCAAGTCAACCTTTTATCATATCCCACCATAATTCCGAGGTCTAGAACCTAGGGGAACCCCTTTTTCAGGCAGTTGGGCCCGAAGTTGAGTAAAGGGAACCAGAACCCCTACACAATGGCGACCATGGCAGGACCTCGGTGGTTTGGGATATGTGATTTGCCAGAGGGGGTGAGAGAACGTAGCAAGATGGAGGAGAGAATCTCCTCTTATCTGTTTAAAAAGATCAATCTCACCAAACAATGGGTGATAGCACTTTTGGCAGCACAGCAGCCCGCAGCAGCTGCAGCAGAATGGACGGAAAGCAAAGGGTATAATAAAGGGCAGGAAAAGGCAGTTTGGCTAGCGTGCCTATCACAGCAGGTAGCCAAAATGGAGAGACAGGTAGAGAGTCTAGAATAGCAACTGAGAAAAGCTAGCATCGACGACTGCATCGGGACTGCCATAGATGGAACCCTCATCCAGGTCTCCTCTGTGTCCCGGAGTTCTGTTCTCACTCCTCCACCCCCCAGATGCAACAAGGATAGAGTTGCCCTGGGCCTCACCTTTCACCCCATCAGCCATTACATCCAACACATCATCCCCCCACTTTTCCGTCACCCACAATGTGACTGCTAAAAGTTGTGAACACTGCCCAGTCCATCACCGGCTCTGACCTCCCCACCATCGAAGGGATTTATCAGAGTTGCTGCCTCAAAAAGGCAGCTAACATCATCAGAGACCCACACCATCCTGGCGACACACTCATCTCACCACTGCCATCGGGAAGAAGGTACATGAGCCTGAGAACTGTAACGTCCAGGTTCAGGAACAGCCTCTTCCCTACAACCATCAGGCTATTAAACACTAAAACCTCATAAACTATGAACTACAATAGACTACAATAGACTATTATTATTATTATTGCAGTTATTGTTTGTTTTCTTGACTTTTGTTATATTATTTATTATGATCACATATTCTGCTGTTCTGCAGCAAGTAAGAATTTAATTGTTCTATCTCTACCCTTTTCTGCCTTCTGCAGAGACTGCTCTCTCCGCAACTCCTTGCTTCACTTATCCCTATCCACCCAAACCGCCCACTCCCCCAGGTACGTTTCCCTGCAATAGCAGGAGATATAACACATGTCCCTATATATCTCATTCCTCGCCTCCATCCAGGGACTCCAGCGGTCCTTCCAGGAGAGACAGAAGTTAATGTGCACCTCCTCGAACTGCATTTGGTGTGGCCAGCTAACAATAGTTTGCCTCTGGATCTGTGGCTTCCTATTAGAAAATGTTGCAGAATGTGACCAATTGTTACTGAATGAATTTAATCCACATCATGTGTGACACCTTAATACAAAGCTTGAATAGATATTTAGAATTGTATTATATAGTTATCAAAAAAGTTTCGAAGTGAGGTTGGCTGATCACTTCAGGATTTCATCGGAATCTCTGCAAAAGATTATACTTCAACAGAAAAATGTAATTTAAGCGCATGGACAAAAAAATGTGAGAATGCTTTATTATTTTCAAAAGACAACTCTTTTGTTTAGTTTGGTTTTGTTTAGAGATACAGTGCGGAAACAGGCCCTTTCGGCCCACAGAGTCCGCACCGACCAGCGATCTCAGCACATTAACACTATTCTACACACACTAAGGAAAGTGTATGCATTTATACAAAGCCAATTAACCTACAAATGTGTACGTCTTTGGAGTATGGGAGGAAACCTAAGTTCTCGGAGAAAACCCACGCAGTTCACAGGGAGAACGTACAAACTCCGTACAGACAAGCACCCGTAGCTAGGCTCAAACACGGATCTCTGGTGCTATAAGCGCTGTGAGGCAGCAACTCTACTACTGTGCCATCATGCCGCCCACAACTCTGTTGTGGACATCTTTGTGTCTCACATGTTTTCACCATCATTAATAACAAAGACTTGTTTTTGTACATTTTTACCATTTAATATTCAAGCCATCAATAAGACATAGACACAAGAAGCCACAGACGCTGGTTTTTCAAAAAACTCAGTAACTTAGTGTGTTAGGAAGCATTTCTGGAGAAAATGGATAGGTGTATTTTTCAGTGTGAAGAAGGGTCCCGACCAAAAACATTGTCTATTCATGTTCCCCGAGATGCATGCCAGACTTGCTGAGTTACTCTCTCACTTTATTCTCATCAATAAGACATTTTATATCGAAGTCTCGTGATGAGACTACGTGAAGAACCTGCCAGCCCGCATGCGCGTCAAATACGTCGTCGCATGGTGCGGGATTCGGAGGCATTCGAAAATGCTCCGGCAGGTAAGCTGTTTTTCTTTGCAGGAACGGCCCGCTGGCTCCAAAAATAGATGCAGCGGGCGCGGAGAGGCTGACAGGCACGACCTGTACAGCTACCGCCGTTGAGGCTCCGGAAGGGAACAGGCGGCCGGCCTCGGAGTAAACTGGCAAGCGCGACGTGCACGGTAAGCTCGGCCAAGGCTCCAAAGGAGCAGCCTGTCACACCAGGCTCGGAGTAACTGGCAGGCGCGACCTGCACAGTAAGCTCCAAGGCTCAGTAGGAGCAGAAGGCTCCGAAGGAGCAGCTTGTCCCACCGGGCGCAGAGACGCTGGCAGGCGCGACCTGCACAGCAATGTCTGTTTAAAGCTCTGTAAGGGAGCAGTGTGGCAAGTGTGGGGCCGAAGATGTGGACAGGCATGGCCTGCAAAAGGAACTTCGCTGAAGCTCCGATAAGGAGGTCGACCCGGGCTCGGAGACGCTGCCAGGTAAGGTCTGCTTACTAACCTCCGTGGAAGCTCTGAAATGGAGCAGCCTGGTGACCTGGGCTCAGAAACACTGGCAGCATAGTCTGTTTAATACCTTCCACTGGCTCTGAAAAAGAGCAGGTTGGCGACCCGGGCACAGAGAGGCTGGCAGTGTGGCCTGCACAGCAACCTCTGTGAAAGCTTCCAGAAGGAGCTGCTTGTCTACCCTGGTTCAGGGTAGACCAACTTGAAACTGGCTGTCCAAATGGATCATATTGGCCAGGGAAGCACTGCATCAACATCTATGATTCAGGTTATCAGGCTGCCCACAAGGGTGAAGAAGGTGCATTTCATTGATAGAGGCAGTTAAACTCAGATATTTGAAGATATCTCCTGCTCAGAGGCAGGGAGTTTGAGTATTCCCTCAACACATGCTAAATTCTTTCAGCTCGGCTAAAAAGAGTTGCAGCACGCTGGAACATCATTTGCCTTCCTCTCGGGGATAGCTAAACCAGTAAAGGCCAAACTGGCATGTAGCATTATTAGCTGACTTGCAGGTTCGTGTTGTAAAAGTATAAATAAATAAATAAATAAATAGATAAATAAGAAGCAAAAGCTCCATAAGGGAGCAGTTTGGTGACCCAAGTTCAGGGTAGGCCAAGCCAAAACGGCAAAATGTTGGGCAGGAAGGTACTGCCTCAACATCCATTGAGGATATCATCTGTAGGCCTGATTGAGAGACTGGTCGAAGGGAATGTGTTGCACACTGGCGACCGAGACAGGTAGTTCCAGTCAGAGGTCTGCGGCAGCAATACCTGGTTCAGGGTTGCATTATGATAGCTCCCACTCTGAGGTGTTTTGAGGATTTTTCGTGGAGACTCTGACTGTGAGGTAGTTGACAGTGAACTCGAATTCCCACATCAAGTGGATGATATGCTTCAACTCAAGTCTCATAAGAATCTGCTGGCACTTGTGACTACATTTGCCATCCCTTCGGGGATAGGAGAACCGTTAGAGAAAGAACTGGCAAGTGGCATATGTTATTTTTGACTTCTCATCAGTTGATTCAGAAGTTCATGCAGGACACTGCTGGATAGTATGCTAGTCCTGATTTCTGCCAGACACTGGAGGTCCGGGTTAATGCCACCAGTTGGGGCTATCTGAAGGCAAAAACAAAGTCAAAAGGCTTTAAACTCCAGCGAGTTCAGAGAATTCTCAAAGAAGGATTACGGCATTTGCAAGGTCAGTGGAGGGAACTCAGCTGTCTGAATTGCAGTAGACGCCTTCGCACTTTTGTGTAATGCACAGTCTAAACTCAAATTGTGTTAGGATGGTATAGGCCTGAGACCAACCCAATATATGTTAATTTTGTGCAAGGCTAGTATGTGCAGTCTGCAAGTATCTCTTTGGAGAAGACTTGGGCTAGCAAGTAAAAGACTTGCAAGAGGAATTCAAGGCTGCGGCGGGTGTAGTAATGACACCTTTTGTGGGTAAGACTCCCGTTTACTTGCATGCATATCATCCCTACCAAATGAGTGGCAGATTTGGTACACTGAGGCTGGTTGGAGCACCAGGCCTACACAATTAAAACCAAGCCAGAGGGCTTTTTATTCGTAGGTTTTAGCACCCACCATGGAGGCAGCGCACTCCACATACTCAGTATTGTTCCCCAGCTGGCCACGATGCCTGAGCCAAGGGGACAGAGTAAAGGGCCTGTCCCACGAGCATGCGGCTGCATGCTGCAAGCGCGACCAAACCGGAAGCGGGGGCCGCGCGGTCGAGTGATCCCCGTACACGGCCTGTCCCACGAGCAAGTGACTGCATGCGGCGAGCGCGACCAAACCGGAAGCGGGGGCCACTCGGAGGTCGAGTGATCCCATACGAGTTGACGTGAAGTTCGAGCGAAGTCCGCGGGAAGTTCGCGCTTGACATACGGCGTCAAGACGCTGCGTACGGCGTCGAGACGCTGCGCACGCCTGTCGAGGCGGTGCGTACGGCCTCAATGTGGCTGCGGGCTGGCAGGCCATTGCCGCGCTGAATTTTTGAACAGTATCAGTTTTTTGGAGCCCCGCGCGATGTCGGGACCAGCTCCGCACAACTCGATACGGCTCCGGCGATCGAAGTGGGACCGGCCCCGCGAGGATGTATGGCTCAAGCGACCACGTTAGGTCGCGCTTGCCGCATGTAGTCGCATGCTCGTGGGACAGGCCCTTAAAGTCTAGGGTCAGTTGACTCTATTGATCATCCGCCTAAGGCCATGTTTGGTGGTGTCAGTCTCAGGGGTTGCTGGATCTTGGTGGTGGGGGGGTGATAATCACCTTTTGTCTATTATTTTATTGGCAGCCTTGGTGGTTTTTATAGCAAGTGCTTTCTTAGAAACTGCCTTGATCACATCTACAGCCACCGTCTGTCTCGTCATGGACAGCAAAGCAACAATGAGGTGGAGGCCGTTGAGGTATGCGAATATTATTCCATCAGTCGCATGTGATGTGCTGACAATATTCAAGTCGGAGATAGGTTGAGACGGTTCAACAACAGGTGGGGACAGATAACCTCCGATCTTTCCATTTTACAAATTATAAACAGTTATAAGATTCAGTTTCTGGCTGATTAATTTCCTCCGCTGCAAGAGAAGCCAAGATTTCCGTACATACAGTCTAAAGAGGAAACTATGGCTTTCCAAGTTGAAACAGAGACATTTCACAAAAGGATGAGCAGGCTGCCCATGAACAAGAGGGGTATATTTCTAATATCTTCTCACGGTTGAAGAAAAGTGGAGGATGCCAAATCATTTTAGGATTTGGCTAGTCTGAACATGGGCTTGGTATAACCATTTTAAGATGGATCATTTTCATTCAGCAAAATAGCTGATTACAGGGGATTGCTTTAGGGCCTCAATCGATCTCGAAGATGCATACTTTTCCATATCAATACACGAGAGTCACAGGATATATCTGAGGTTTATCTGGCCAGGCCAGTTGTGGAAATTTTAGGCTCTACCTAAGGGGTTGACTTCAGCCCTAGGCTATTTACAAAGATTCTAAAGCCAATGTTGCCTTACTCAGATCTAAAGGGCATTTCGTCATGGAGTATAGAGGACATGCTTATTGTAAGGAAGATATCATGTGTCATAGTGTTAGCTATTTCAGCAACCAAGGCACTCCTAGCATATCTAGGGTTTGTTGTTCATCCAGGAAAGTCCATACTGGAATCTGCATTATCTATTACATATTTAGGTTTTGTCATAAACTCTGCAGATATATCTCGCACCCTACACACAGATAAGACTCAGGGTATTTATCAGTAGATGCCTCCTAAGATAATTCAAGACGAGGCAACATGAATTATAGTAGTGCCTACTCAACCATGGCTTCCATTGTAAATAAGTCTTCTGAAAGAAGCTCCTATATTTGCTCGAAGACACGAGCAGTGACTAGTTCAACCTATTTCTCGTGCATCTATCACTGCATGATTGTATGGAAAGTTTTGTGAAGAGACACATGCGAGCTACTTTTAAACAGAAGTAGCAGAGGTTTGTGGTTTTCTTTCAGTTTGGGTTAAAGAGAAGCGACTATGTAATAGCGCAATTAACACTGCTCGTACTGCTTTGTCGTTGTATCTAGTACTAAGTGGGACAATAAATGATTGGTTTTCACCCACTGTTGACTAAGGTTATGGAAGGTGTCTTTTATATAAACACTCTAAAGCCTAGATACAAAGTAGTGTGGAATGTGTAATCAGTATAATTTTTATGCAGATTATCATCAGCTGTATCCCTAATGTGGGAGCAGTTACTCTTAAATTAGTCATGCTTATGACACTGATTTCAGCACGAAGAGCACAGTCTTTACACAATCTCCGTCTGGATCATTCGGTCATATTTGACAAGAGGGTAGCATTTTATGTGAATGAGATCATAAAGCAAAATGGGTACAAGGCACGGTTGGGTACAAGTTGGAGTTGACAGCATACCCACCAGATCGGAGATTGGGGGTATTTATTATATTTACTCGGAATCTATGAGATGAAGGAAAAGTTTCTTTATAGTTATATAACAGTTTCACAAGAGATTGTTGGTGCAGACTATTTCAAGATGGATAGCGTGTAAGCAGCTGAAAGCAGGAGTGAATACAAATCATTTCACGTCTCACTCTAGCAGGGCGGCTGGATCGTCAGCAGCCAATAGAATGGATATTCCCCTTTGATCACTTTCTTGCAACAGCAGGAGGCTCAGATAAGCGCACTTTCAGAAGTTATAAAATTTCGTTGAACATGTCTGGACGGTTGCAGATAGAATTCTGAACAGTGTTGCATGAGCTATTGTCTAACCCAAAGGCAATTGGGACTGTGGTCCAATTAAGGGCGATGTACATGTATGTAAAGTTAGCATCATGTTGTTAATGGCCCATGTCTTTTCTACCATTTAAGGTTTATCTGTTTAGTGTTTTCACATACAGACTGCTTTACTGCATGAAACCACAGGGCTTCGAAGGCTTCACATAGTCTCATCACGAAACTTCGATATTAAATAGAAAGATTAAATGAGACCTTACCGTTTGAAGTTTGATCTTTATTTTATGAGAAGTTGGAGTGAGAGACTACGTGCCCTCCACTCCCAACCCTGAATCTCATAAAGATCATTTGGTAAGTCAAGCGTTATTAATCTTTCTATAGTTTAATTTGGTGCAAGTGGTCTGTGGTTTCATACTGTTGCTTTGAAGATTGATGCGCATGCGGGCTGGCGGCTTCTTCACGTAGTCTCTCACTCCAACTTCTCATAAAATAAAGATCAAACTTCAAAGTTCTCGTTTAATCTTTCTATTATACAACATCTTCCATTAAAATAACAAAGCCCTCCACACATGGTTTCAGGCAAGACATGATATTTAAGCTCCATAAAGGATACAGTAGTTGCAATCAAAGAAGTGTTAATGCTGGGCCCACTCGATATTTGTCTACCGTGTGTTTTCCTTGGAAAAAATGCCATGCATCAGAAAGAAAGTAATCTTCATATAAAATCTGATCCTATAACTGTTAAGAGGAACATTTTGCTAATTTGATTGATTTTTAAAAAAGGTAGTCTAAGGTTTTTGCAGATTAGTGTTATTTTTCATTTTCAGCCACTCATTACATTTACTTCCTAGACCAGCTTGAACAAGTCAATGAAAACAATTGCTGCCAATTTCCTGATGCTTTATTTCAATTGAGATGTAAAAGTACCTATTTATATTGGAAGCTTTTAAAAGATTAGAGAACAACAGGTAATTTTATGCCAGGTGGAAGAATGACCAGCTGCATCCACCTATTACTTGAGTCTGAAGAGTGTTCCCGACTCAACACTTTGCTGATCCGTGTTTTCCAGAGATACTGCCCGTCCCACTGAAATTTTTTTTTTGCACCAGCATCTGCAGTTCTTTGTGTCGACCTATCATTTGCCAGGCTTTGTCTCGTCCCCACCTCTCTTTTTTAGCTCTCTCTGGCCTACTACAATCAGTCTGAAGAAAGGTCACAACCTGAAATGGCGCCTGTTCATTTCCCTCCTTCGATGCTACCTGGCCTTCTGACTTCCAAAGGTCTCTGGTGGTGTTGCTGAAGGCTGCTGGAAGGATCTGCTAGTTCACAATGAAGCTGTTGCCTCAGTGCCAGAGACATGGGTTCCAACCCCGTCCTCGGGGGCTGTCTTAGTGGAGTTTGCAGGTTCTCCTTGTGATCTCGTGGTTTTTCTCCGGGTGCTATGGTTCCCTCCCACATCCCAAAGACATGTGGGTTTGTAGATTAATTGGCATCTGTATATTGCCCCCCGTGTGTAGGGAGTGGTGGCAAAAGTGGGATAACATAGAACTTTGCCCACGCAAAGGTCAGGCATTATTTGTGCCATCATCCAGCTTCCATTCCACTAAGAGAGTTTTACAAAATTTAGCTCAAGGTATGAACACAAACACCTTGAAAAAATCTATTTGAATAACAGTATGTAGAAATTTTACCAGCAGATGGTGTAGAACGACTTCAGGTAATAAAGTAGCAGGCTCATTCTGTGTCTAATCTACACTGCTGGGCACAGCACTTGTTGACTTAAATATTCAGATCATATTTTGACATCTGGTGTTTGTTCCATTTTGATTCCATAAATGAAAAATAAACAAATGAAAGTCGCTTGCTTTACAATCTGACCGACTACTTGTGAATAGGAATTGTCTTTAATGGAGAATGTTTTCCATACCATTCACAAACGTTGCTGCTTTTATACATATTTATTGAACTAATTAAGTAAAACAACTGTGATTCAAAGCCCCTTGTGCATAATGCTTTTGATGATACCTATACATCATACCTATTTGTTATTGCATATCCTCAGGAGAACAATAGGGTGATCACCATTTCAGCCAAACTATCGAAAATGACAAACAGAATCCAGCTGCTGTAGGTGCAGTAATTGAGAACTTTCTGTTTTTGTTACCCTCGGTTATATTTATAGTCAGCCTGAGATAATAAAGCCGTGTAAATTTTCTAGAATTGGCAGTTTCATCCCTTTGCATATTTACAGAGCAACTCTGCAAGAAGTTTCTTGGCTTATGTTTACCATGAAGTAAAGATGGCAGGACCCTAAGGATCATTGATTTACAGAGGGATCTTGAAGTAGAATAAATATACAGGAGGTATAGCTGCTGCCTCGCAGCCTCAGAGATCTTTGCTTGATCCTGACCTCGGGTGCTGTCTGTGGAATTTGCACGTTCTCCCTGTGACCACGTGGATTTCCTCCGGGTGCTCTGGTTTCCTCCCAGATCCCAACAACGTGCAGGTTGGCAGGTTAACTGGCCTCTGTAAATTACCCTCCATGTGTAGGGAGTAGATGAGAAAGTGGAATTTACACACAACAAATGTGAACGGGTGTTCGATGGTCGGCATGGACTCGATGGGCCGAAGAACCAGTTTCCATGCGGGATTTTTAAACTAAACTAAGTGGCAGGTTGATTTTAAAGTTGTGAAAATTAAAATAGATTGTCTGGCATTCCAGTGTAAACAATCCAAGTTTGTCCAACCTCTCCTTTTAGCTAATACCCTCTAATCCAGGCAGCATTCTGGTAAACCTCTTTTCAAATCTTGTTTGAACTGGTTTTCAATGAAGCTTGGTAGGCAATAAATCTCTCATGTGGCCTTTCTTGTAATGTTATTTCTGCAGCATTACTTCAATATAGTTTATATCAAAAAGTTTCAAGAAGGGCATTTGGAGTGAGAGGCCTTGTTTTATTCATTGCACCAGTTGTGATCTGGGAGCTGAAGAGATGGGAGCGGAGTTAATTGAATGGAACCTGCCGCCATGGTGCCAGTACAACCATAATGAACTGAATGGCATCATTATTATGATATAAAATTCCACTGCTAGAAATCCATCTTTGGCGGATGACATTAACCATGAGATAATATCACTTTAGAGCAATGTAACCTGCCTCTGAAATTAATGCCATTGATATTGGAGCAGAAGCACCATTTACCAATGCGATTACATAATATATTTATTGTAACCGACCAGTAAGTAATTTCTCAACACCCACAACACTCAGTTCCAATATTGGATTAATTCTCTTTACTCAATTAAAGTATTATTTAAGAATCCCAAAAGAGTACTTTATCCATGAGTCGCAGCAAAGCTTTGTATTTGCAGCACTTTGGCAGATATATTTAAGTGCAGTTGCATATTGAAGAGCATATTAAGGGCGGCACAGTGGCACAGCTGGTAGAGCTGCTGCTGCACAGCAACAAAAGCCCAATTTCGATCCCGACCTTGGGTGCTGTTTGTGTGATGTTTGCACATTCTCCCTGTGACCACATGGGTTTTCTCCGGTCGTTCTGATTACCTCCCGCATCCCAAAGATATGTGGATATGTTGGCTAATTGGCCTCTGTAAATTGTCCCTAGTGTGTAGGGAGTGGATGAGGAGGTGGGATAATGTGGAACTAGTGTGAACGGGTGATCGATGGTTGGCGTGGACTTTGTGGGCCAAAAGCTGTTTCCATGCTGTATCTCTAAAACTAACACTGAGAATTGTTTCAGTACAGTATTAACTTTCACAAGAGCACAGAGAGCTGCAGGGCACATGGAGGCAATCTGCAAGCAAGCAAAGGTGAAATTAATAACAGAGGTTGACTTGGATGCACTCCAAGTTGAATATTTAATTACAAACGTACATAGATGACATTCTTTCTGGTCAAAGGTTCACTCAGCGGGGATAATTGTGAGGAACACAAAGATATTAGGCACATCAAAAATGGATATTTACATTTAAATTATTTACATGCACACTCAGCCGATCCAGGATATTGGGGCATATTTCAGAATCATTGTCACCATGTTTCTTATTGTATATCAGCATCATTATGAATTCCCATTATCGAGCAAGTCAAGAGTCAGAGTGTTTAATTGACATTTATTACTTGCAACAGAACAATGAAGGGCGGTACAGTGGTGCAGCCGGTAGAGCTGCTGCCTCACCACGCCATGGACCCGGATGCAATCATGACCTTGGGCGTTGTCTGTGTGGAGTTTGCACATTCTCCTGGGGACCATGTAGGCTTCCTCCGGTTTCCTCCCACATCCCACAGACGTGTGAGGTTTGTAGGTTAACTGATTTCTGTAAACTATCCCATGTGTGTGGGGAGTGAATGAGAATGTGTGATAAAACATGGAACTGGTGGGAAGGGGTGGTTGATGGCTGACAATGGGTCAAAAGGCCATTTGTATCTTTCAATCAATCAATCAATTCAATCATTCATTTTATCAACAATCTCCACCTCACACTCTGGGAATCCAGTAGTTAATCCTCGCCTCCCCAACTTCCTTTACATTTTTCCAAATCTCTTCAGAGCCATTGCCTCATGCAAACCTTGAGAACGTGGAACATGGAACATTGAACAGTACAGCACAGGACCAGGCCCTTTGTCTTACAAAGTCTGTGCCGAACATAATGTCAAGCTAAACAAATCTCCTCTGCCTGTGCATGATCTGTAACCATTCTTTCCCTGGATATCCATGCACCTATCTAAAAGCCTCTTAAATGCCATTATCGAATCTGCCTTCACTTCTGCCCTGGCAGCATGTTCCTCGCACCCACCACCCTCTGTGTAAAAAAAATCGTTCCCCACACATCTCCTTTAAGCATTGCCCCTCTCACCTTAATCTATGCTCACTAATCCTTCCATGACATTTTCACCATGGGAAAAAGTTCTGAAAATACAATCTAAATTTGTTCACCTTTCCTTGTAGCTAGTGCCCTCCAATCCAGGCAGCATTTTAGTAAACCTTTTTTGCACCCTCTCTAAAGTTTCCACATCCTTCTTGTAACAGGTTGACCAGACAGCACACAATACTCCAAATGCAACCTAAGCAAAGTCTTTTTGTTGAACTGTTTTCAATTGCTCTTTGGTTTTCCGAGCCATTTTGGATTTATTTTTAATATCATAACTAATATAAATTAATGTTATTACTGGACAAAGCAGGGGATTCTTGGGAGCAACATAGAGTTTGGCAGTGAGAGCCATAGCAGAGCCAAAAGCAACAGGAGTTATGTATTTAATTGCTTAAACTGGTCCTTCGATTCAGTTAATAGCTAAAAAAGGCCCTTCAATGCTTCAACTTCCTTGGAAGATAGAGGGGATTTAGTATGTCAATTAATACTCTCATGAACTTCTACAGGTGTGCAGTAGAAAGCATATTGACTGCATACATTACAACCTGGTTTGGCAACGAACACCCAGGAATGCAGATAATAGAAACTGGTGGACACCTCCCTGTCCACCACCTGCATCGACCTCCCCACCATCGAAGGGATCTATAGGCAGTGTGTCCCAAAAAAAAGGAGCCACCATCATCAAAGGACACACTACCTTGGCCATGCACTAATTTCATTTCTACCATTGGGAAGAAGGTGCAGGAGTCTGAAAACCGTGACTACGATGTTCAAGAACAGCTACTACCCAACAACCATCTAGCTTTTGAACAGAGCGCAATACTAACTAAACGAGGACTTCAGGCTTTTTGCACTAGTACTGGGTTATTTAACTTATTGTTTTTCTTTGTTATGTTACATGAATATTGTGATTACAGGCCTGTTAAGTTGCAGTAAGTAAGAATTTCAAATTTTTTTTCATTTTTTTATGACAATTAAACATTCTTAAACACTTAGAACATAGAACAGTACACCATGAAAATATGCCCTTCGGCCTACAATGTTTGTGCCAAACATGATGCTAAGACCAACTCTTATTTGTTTGCACATAATCCATATCCCTCAATTCCCTGAAAATCCATGTGCTTATCCAAAGGTGTCTTAAACGCCACTATCATATCTGGCTCCAATAGCACCCTTGTCAGCATTTTACAGGCACTTTTACAACACCCTCTGTATAATAAACATGCCCAGCACATCTCCTTTAAATATTGCCCTTCTCACCTTAAAGCTATGCCCTTGAGTATTTGATTTTACCATACTGGGAAAAAGATTCTGACTGTCTACCTTATCTATGGCTTCCTTGAGGTGAAAGAGACCTGAGGAACACAAATACTGTCGAGGAGATGTTACATTTAGGAACCATGCCTTTGGGCTGTACTCATCAGGAGCAGCAGGGCACACAAAGGAATTTTGAAAATAAACTGTTTTACATCAGAGGATTTTGGCAGCTGGTGAATGTGCAAAGTATTTATGGTACAGAGTCATTATATAACATGACAAGTACTTTAATTTGTATACATACAGAGACCAAAGAGATGAGTACTGTAGGCTCCGAATTATAAGTTAAAACTAAAAAACAACATGGCTACCCACATGCCACGAGGTGGTGGTGGAGTAGAAAACCTGACATGGATTTGGATGAGGTCATCAGCAGCAAAACCAGACACGGATCAAATCAGCAATGCTGTTTGATCTGGTACCCAGCCGTGGCGTCGAAGGACGAGAAGCCGAAGCAAAGAAGTGGAAGCCAAACAACCGAATGGAAACGACGCCGAAAAGCCAAATAACCGAAAGCGTACGACGTCGAAAAGCCAAAAAACCGAAAGGGCAGGACGCCTAAAAGCCAACTAACCGAACGGACGCAATGCCGAAAAGCCAAATAACTGAACGGACGCAACGCCAAAAAGCCAAATAACTGTAAGGGTGGGACGCCTAAAAGCCAAATAACCGAAAGGGAGCAACGACTAAAAGCCAACTCACCGAACGGACGCAACGCCGAAAAGCCAAATAATGGACATGGCGTCACCGGGGGGCCGGGACTTGTCAGTGGTTGGTCCAGACCCCGCGTCCATCACATCACTGGCCGGGGGAGACGGGAGGGTGGGGGCCATTTTCCCCACACAAGACCGCCTGGAGCTGGAGGGTGACTGGGCACTCTGAACCCGAGCACCAAGGTGTAAGCGGCCAAAGGAGCACATACCTCGGGACAGCCCCCACTTGTCCCCGGAGTCAGCGCTGTCCAGCCACGGCCACCCTCCGCCTCTTCTCTCCCCCGTGCGGCCACACTGTGACGGGCTATGGGTCGGCAATGCACACACACACGGGGACGAAAACCCGGCAACGTCCCCGTCAGCTGCAGCAGAGTTGGGGACAGTCTTGCCTCTCCGCTCACCCAGAGTCACTGACCGCGATGCCACCGGATCCTGACCCCCACACCCAGTGTGGGTGTCGGGGATGAATCACCCCGTGTGTGGGTCAGGTTCAGTGGGTCGGGGGTTGAATCACCCTGGTGTGGGGGGTCGGGTCTGGTGGTGGTGCATCGCAGTCAGTGACTCTGGGTGGGCGGAGGGCCCAGACTGTCCCCAACTCTGCTGCAGCTGACGGGGACATTGCTGGGTTTTCGTCCCTGTGTATGTGTGCGCTGCCGACCCATAGCCCATCACAGTGCGGCCGCACCAGGGAGACGAGGCAGAGGGTGGCCGTGGCCGGACAGCGCTGACCCCGGGGGAGAGTGGCGCTCCTTCGGCCGCTTACACCTTGGTGCTCAGGTTCAGAGTGACCAGTCACCCTCCAGCCCCAGGCGGACTTGTGTGGGAAAATGATCCCCACCCTCCCGTCTCCCCCGGGCAGTGATGTGATGGACGCGGGGGTCTGGATCAAACTTTAATATGTCCCGGCCCCCAGCGACATCAACTCCGTTATTTGGCGTTTCGGCGTTGTGCCCTTTCAGTTATTTGGCTTTTAAGCGTCCCGCCCTTTCGGTTATTTGGCTTTTCGGCGTTGCGTCCATTCAGTTATTTGGCTTTTCGGCATCGTACACTTTCGGTTGTTTAGCTTTTCGGCGTCGTTTCCGTTCGGTTATTTGACTTCCACTTCTTCGCTTCGGTATCTCGTCCTTCGATGCCACGTCCGCACACGGTTTGATCTACATCCCGCTTCTTGGGCTTTTGCCCAAAGGGCAAGCATAAAGCATGCAGGAGTAATATGTATATAAAGCTATAAAAATTAACTATCATCTACAGTAAAGCAATGAAGGATATACTGCAAGTAATATAAGTAACGTCGGTTATAGTTAATTAGAGTCCAAGATCTGCATCTAGACATAATCCCCGTATCTAGCCACAGGCTTGCTGACCCATCCTGCACATGTACAGTACAAGCCTTCAGCCGTGCCCCTCACAGGAGATGTCGCCACAGGCACGGCCTCCATCGGGAGTTTCTTAGCAGACGACAACTCAACCAGCACCCGCTTTGCAGGGGATTTGTCGACAAGCTTTACAGGGGTCTTCGTCATCGGCACCAGCCCCATTGGCAGTCCTTTTGCAGGTACAGAACCAAAGTTCTGATTGCAGAACTGCTCACCGTCTGCTGTCACATGTCCCTCATTCAGATAGTCGTTTTCATCCTCAGTCCATAACACATAATTTGCGTCATCTGTATAGACCTCCGCCAGATTGAATCAAATAAGACCTTGGTTCCGGACACACCTCCTTGACCGTGCCCATACGGTCATGCCCCTTCTGGGTTTGGAGACTGAACACCTGGCCCTCCGACAATGGTTGGAGAGGATAACTAGAAGGGTCGTAGTACGCCTTCTGCGTCGGTCTTTTACACTGCAGACGCGTCCGAACCTCACAGTCCGGGCTCGCAGACTTGTGGCTGGAGCAGCTGCTTCGAGACTGGAAGAGTAGTCCTGGTCTGTCCGGACATGAGTCGCTGAGCCGGCGAATCGAGTGTGGGATCACGTGGAATGTTGCGGAGATTGAGAAGATCCAAAAACACGTCAGACCTGGCCCTGCTGGACTTCTCCATGAGCTCCTGTGCACTGCGGACAGCTCGCTCAGCCAGCCCGTTCGACTGGGGGTACTCCGGACTGCTGGTGATGTGCCTAAAATCCCATTACTTTGCAAAGTCCTTGAAACGCTGACTTGTGAATTGGCCACCATTGTCAGACATGAGGGCTTGAGGAAGACCATGTACCGAAAAATGGCCCGCCAGTTACTTGACGACCGCGGCAGCGGAAGCTGTGGGGAGCAGATCGATATCAAACCACCTGGAGTAAGAGGCAACCAGGACCAAGTATTGGTTGCCACGCCAGTCGGAAATGTCAGTAGCCACAATAGACCACGGCAAGTCAGGAACTGGGTGCTGCAAAAGGGGCTCTTTCTGTTGATGTGGAGCCATGCTGTTGCACACATCGCAGGACTGCACCCTTTGGCATATATAATCTGACATGGCAGGCCAGATAAACATGCTCTTTGCTCGTTGCACCATAGCTTCAGAACCAGGATGACCTCTGTGTACGACGTCAAAGTACTTCTGTTGGAGTGAAGCCGGGATCACTGCCTTATGGGCCTTTTTGATAACCCCACCTTCAATGGCCAGTTTGTCTCGGACAGAAAAATAAGGCCGAACAGCAAGCGGAAGCGAATGCTGATTGCCAAATCTGCAAGTTCCTGCCGCCTTCTTGATAGCACAAACAAAAGATTCAATAGTTTCGTTCTCATTCTGGTATCTTGAGAAAAATGTCACACGTTCAATGAGTGGATTAGCTTGAGGTTCTCACAACTGTCGAAATTTCTCTTCGGCAGGTTGATGAGTTATTGCATCAGCATACACAAACTGTTGTGCTCGTTCGTAAGCTTCGTCTCCTGCGAGTAGAAGGAGCATGCTTGCACGGACCATTGCCGGCTTGTCATGAGAAGTTGCAGCAATGAACAAATCATACTGTCCCTCAAAGGTACGCCACCACTGTCCAATTCTGCTATCGAAAATGAGTGGGTCAGGTTTTCTGAAACCTTCAGCCATGTCTGAGACTATGAAAAGCCTTGTAAATAACAGCCAAACCGAAACCGAAATCCCACTTCTGACACCATGTGCAAAGTACTTATGATACAGAGTAATTATATATCATAACAAGTACTTTAATTTGTATACATACAGAGACCATCGAGTAGGCTCCGAATCGTAAGTTAAAACTAAAAAACAACATGCTACCCGCATGCCACGAGGTGGTGATGGTGTAGAAAACCTGACATGGATTATGAATCAGGTCATCAGCAGCAAAACCAGAAATAAATCAAATCAGCAATGCTGTTTGATCTACAGTGAACTTTGCAGTTATCTCTCCTCAGGTCAAATTACAATCTAAGGCAAATAAATTGTAGAACTAAAATAGTTAATTTTAACAAAATTACCAAGATGTATTAACAAGCTGATCAGATAATTTTTGGAAAAAGCTAATGAAGTAAATCAATTAGGGACACACATTTGGAATTGTAGATACTGGAATCTTACCTGGAGATGGGTCGCAGCCCATTAACGTTGTCTATCCATGAACTTTATAGATGCTGAAATGAGAGCATGGTTAGATCTTTGAAGATATTTGTTGCATTTTTGAGGCAGCACCTCATATAGATGGTGGGGAGTGCCAATACCTGTGATGGACTGGGCTGTGTCTACCACTCTCTGTAATCCTAGATATTTAGGTTGCTAGATTACCATGATGCAGTCTGCTCTCTGTACATGTGACAATTAAAAAACACAAACTAACTAGCCAGATGGTAGGGCAGGTGATATGTTGTAGTTGGCACATGGGGGATTTTATGGAGATGAGTGAGATCACACAACCACATCTGCAGAGAATGTCCATAGCTGGAGGTAACGAGCTCATGGTCTGAGCTTTGAACAATGCAATATGTCAAGGAGGAAGAAAGTAACCCAGTCATTTTTAAACACAAGGCAGATATACCATATGGGTAAGATACCATGGTCAGTGGCAAGGGCAGGGTAGTGTGACTACAAGTCAGATGGAGAAGATTAGTGGTGTGGCTGGAGCTGGGGATCATAAATATGTGTCCATGTGTCCAGGATCAGGTATGCAGCAGGGCTCAGAAGATCAAAATATGCATGTATGCATGCATGCATGCAAGTGAGTGCCCATGTGCTGGGTGGGGCTTACGTGTCTGGCCACACATATGTGAGTATAACTCTCCTTCAGAAGAGCCTGGTCACCAGGTAACTTGGTTCCCCCTTGTCACTGGATGAAGACCCTGCCCTGTGAAGCCTAGGTGGTGGCTGATGCACTATAACCACCCCATGCACAGACAATGTGCCCTCCGCTGTGTGAAGTTGACGATGTGAATGCCCCTGTCCATCCAGAGGCACAGTGGACATGGTCTTCACTACACAAGAACTCCAGGAGGAACGCAACAGCACTTGAGGTCAAGGTCAAATGCGGGTCTCAGTTGCTGTGATGCAACTCTGCCAGCTGCGACACTGTGCCACTATTATGACAAGACAAACTGAATTATAAGATTCTGATTTTTGACTGAAATAATCAATAGACAATCATAGAACAGTGGAGGTAAAATGGTCAAAAAATGTGATAATTTAGTTGGTGCCACATTGATGGACTGAAGAAGCAAGTTGCATCACCATTTGGTTTGGGAAACAGCTTTGCCCAAGACAGCAAGAAGTTGCAGAGTTGTGGATATAGCCCAGTACGTCACACAGACCAGACTCCCACCATTGACTCAATCTACACTCCATGCTGCCTCAGGAAAGCAGCCAACATAATCAAAGACTTGTCCCACCCCAATCATTCCTTCTTCTCCCTGTTCACATCGGGCAGAAGATATAGAAGTTTATAAGCACGCACCACTAGATTCAGGAGAGAGCTTCTTTCCATTTGTTATCAGTCTCTTGAATAACCCTTCCATTAGTTATGATACTGTCCAATTCACCTCTACCCCGATTGTGGATATTGGACTTTGTCTCTGAGACTGGTGCTTTACAATGCCGAGAACCATATTCTGCATTCTGTACCTTTCCCTTCGCTCTACCCACTGTTCTTGAGTTTGGGTGGGTTGTATTTATCTAATAGTATTATCTGATTTGATTGGATAGTATGCAAAACACAGCTTTTCACTGTACCTCAGTACACACATAATAATGATAAACCTAAACCCAAATTTCAGGTATTGATACAAACATTTAGTTTGTTTAGTTTAGTTTAGAGATACAGCATGGAAATAGCCTTTCGACCCACCGTGTTGCCCAATGACCACCCGCATGCTAGGTTTATTCTATACACTAGAAACAATTTACAGAAGCCAATGAACCTATAAACCTGCGCAACTTTGGAATGTTGGAGGAAACCGGAGCACCTGGAGAAAACCCATGCAGTCACACATGCTTTCCAGACAGCACCAGTAGTCAGGATCAAACCCAGGTCTCTGGTGCTGTAAGGCTGTAACTCTAGTGCTGTACCACTGTGTTGCCCTTTAGTCTTCAAGACTCATCAGTTTTTAGTATGGTTTTGAAGCATGGGTATCGTTCTTGACCAGATATTATTTTAAGTAGGCATGTTGACTTCAGGAGAGGAAAGATGAGGATCCACGATCTTGTCCTCATCGATGGAATGGTGGTGAAGAGAGTCAATGGCTTCAAGTTCCTGGCCATGTATATCTCTGGAGAACTGTTCTGTGCCCAGCACATTGATGCAATCACAAATGCCTCTACTTCCTTGGAATATTAAGGAGATTCAATATGTTGATTCATGTTTTATTGAACTTCTACTGGTGTACGATAGAGAACACACTAACTGGTTGCATCAAGGCCTGGTTTGGTATCTCAAATGTTCAGGACAAAGGAGATTGCAGAGAGTGGTTGATACTGCCCAGTCCATCTCAAGAACTAACCTCCCCACCATCGAAGGGATCTATAGAAGGGGCTGCCTCAAAACGGCAGTCAGTATCATCACAGCACCGTAGCATGTTTCTACCATTGGGAAGGAGGTACAGGAGTCTGAAAATTGTGATGGCAAGGTTCATGATCAGCTTCTTCCCGACAGACACAGGCACTTGAATACCACACAGCACTAACCTTTGCAATTATCATCTTCCATGGACCGTGTTTTGGTTGCACTACAGACTTTTTTTTGCACTAATATTACAGTTATTAATTTATTGATGTTTAAAATTATTATATATTCCAACAAAGGGTGGTGGGTGTATGGAACGAGCTGTCAGAGGAGGTAGTTGAGGCAGGTACTATGGCAAGGATTAGGAAACATTTAGACAGGTACATGGATAGGACAGGTTTGGAGGGATATGGGCCAAGGTCAGGCAGGTGGGACTAGTGTAGGTGGGATATATTTGTTGGTGTGGGCAAGTTGGGCCAAAGGGCCTGTTTACACACTGTGTCACTTTATGAGTCTATCTGTGTGTATTACCTTTACAGACCTATTAAGTAAGAACATGGTTCTGTTGTGGGTATATACGACAATTAAGCACTTTTGACTTGAGGTTCAGAGGTTAGTCACTCACGTGATTGGTGTCAGAAAAAGTTGAATTTCTCTGGGTTTTAGTTCAGTTTAGTTTAGTTCAGAGATGCTGCACGGAAACAGGTCCTTCGGCCCACCGAGTCAACGCCAACCAGCAATCCCTGCACATTCATATTACCTACACACACTGGGGACAATATTTTACATTTGTGCCAAGCCAATTAACCTACAAACCTGTACGTCTTTGGAGTGTGGGAGGAAAACGAAGATCTTGGGGAAAATCCACGCAGGTCACAGGGAAAACATACACATTCCCTACAGACAAGCACCCATCGTCAGGATTGAACCGGGGTCTCTGGCGCTGCAAGGTAGTAGCTCTACCGCTACGCCACTGTGCCGCGTAGCCATGGATAGTATCCATCCACCCTCCTTCTGCCAAGATAAATAGGCTAAATGTAACCATTATATATTCCTCTTCTTATTTTGATGCTAAAGTCCTTCATAGATTTCTTCCACATTTCTTCGTCAGGTGTTAATCTGCAGAGATCTCCCTGAAAGGTGTGAATGCAGCTCATCGTTAATCAGCCAGAATTACATTCGACCAACACAGCAAAGGGTTTCTCCAACCAATGAAGGTAATTTTGGCAAACCTGTCCTGACAGGAAAGCCAGATACAAATGTCAGGTGCGAATGGAATTGTGAATTAGATTGTGCAATTGAGAATCCAATGACCCAGTATTGTAGTTACTGTACCACTCGCTACATCAATAGATATTGACACCACTTTCCAGTGCTACAATTTGCAGTGAAATGTTTATGAAGTGGGCAACATTGACAAGGGAGACACATGTGTTGGAATAACTCAGCAGGTCAGGCAGCATCTCTGGAGAAAATGGATAAGCAACGTTTCAGGTCTGGACCCTTCTTCAGACTGAATGCATAATAGCATGCAGAATTAGCTTTTTACTGTATCTCTGTGCATGTTTCAATAATAAACTAAACCCTCCTCACCTGTATCCACCTATCACTCACCAGGCTTTGTCCTGCCTCCACATCTCTTCCGGCATTCTCCGCACTTCTATAATCAGTCTTAAATAATGTCCCAACCCATTGCATTTGCCTATACATGTTCTCCAGAGAAGTGCAGGAAGGAACTGCAGATGCTGGTTTACATCGAAGATAGACTCAAAATGATGGAAAAACTCAGCAGGTCATGCAGCATCTTTGGAGAAAAGGAATAGGTGATGTTTCGGGATGAGTTGACCCCCTTCTTCAGACTGAGAGACCTGGGAGAGGGAAAGGGTTCAGAACAAATCAGAGCCAGCACTGATGACCAAGGAAAGGTGGAGCCCACAATGGTTCATTGTTGGCTGTGGGAGAGATAACGCAGGGATATAAGGATGCAAACAGCGGAACTAACGTATCCTGGGGAGTCGTGCGTGCCCGATCCACCCGCCAAACAGCGGCGCCAACGACTGGAACGCGCCACGGTAGCCTGATTTGCCGGAGAAGCCGGGCATCTGTCCGGGCCGAAGGAGTGGTGGCGGCGATGGGAGCCTCAATATTCATACCGCTGGGTTGTAGGCTGCCCAGTCAAGCATCTTCAGAGATGCTGCCTGACCTGTTGAGTTACTCCAGCACTGTGTCTTTTTTGGTAAACCAGAACCTGCGGTTCCTTGTGACTATATCCTTGACAAGGAACTGGATGGTGTACACCAAACAAATGCTGCATAGTTTCCTGTAAATTGGGGATACCAGTATATTCTGCTCAATTTATCCTAATATAATTTCATATTAACCGTAGGATGAGCAGACTAATTAAAAATTAGAACAAACAGAAATGTGACTGCTTTAAGAAATTAATGTATAAGCTTATTATGCAGTCTGCACATTAGTATGAACATCACCTTGCTCAATTGCAAAAAACTTGGTCACAGCAGGACATTAATGAGGGAAAGGGTTAGCTAACCAGGGAGCAGTACTAGGTAAGAATTCTAAACTCCCTGTAAATTATAGAGGGAAGGCATGTCCTGGTGAAAATCGCAGCTGAAAATTAAACGAATCCCTGTTTCGACAGTGGAACTGAGCAAACACTGAACCATTCTACCTTTGACCGTATTGAAATACCAATGCACTTGATAATCAGTAGGTGTGTAAGGATTAATTACAGTAGCACGTTATATTTACTGTTAAGTGTCCCCATTTGCAGCTTGGACAGATGATTCCATTAAGCTTTTGCGCTGACTAATTGCTCGCTTGCTGCTCGCATCTGCAGCTGCTCGATTTTAGAAAAGGAATTGTCACCGTTTGGGGAGTGAGAGTAACAGAGGAGTTGCTCTGCATTTTTATTGATTTTAAGCACTGCAGTGATATTGTGATGGCACGTCGAGCAGTGTCTCCCGCTGCAGCGTGGATCTTCTGCAGAAAGCACAGGCACACCAGTGTTCATGCCGGCTGATTTTTTTGGATACTCGCCATTACTTGTATTGTGCAGGCAGGTTTTCCATCACAGTACCTGACAAGCTGATGAAATGGCTTAAAGATGATTCAGTTTAAACATCGGCTGGAAGTGCGAACGCTGTTTTAACTGGGTCAGGAGTTGGAGGGAGAAAGGCAGTCATCAGGTGGAGAGATGGGGAGTTGAGGTCGGGAAGAGGTGCTGGGAAAATGAGGGAGGGGTCGAATGAGATTAGCCAACATAATCAAAGACATAATAAAAAAGAACTGCAGATGCTGGTTTATACCAAAGATAGACAAAAAGTGATTGAGTAATTCCACGGGTCAGGCAGCATCTCTGGAGAAAATGGATAGGTGACATTTGGTTCGGGACCCTTCTTCAGACTGATCAGAAGACTGATGGCTGATTTATCCGAAGTCTTAAATCCTGTGCAAAAGCTCAATCCCCAGATTTTTCACAAATATTTCTGCCTCCGCTTTGTTCTGATCTGCAAAGATTCACTATTCTCCTGAAAATGAGAATGTTCTGTACCTTTGTTATAATGACCTGTCTCTTATCATAAAGCAATTTCCATCATTTGAGACTCTCCTACTCTCGACATATATTCTGTCACGCTCATGTGTTTCAATAAGATCGACACTCATTCTTTGAAACTCCAAAGAATACATCATTGACAATCAATACACCATCACACAAACCAACCTCCCTTCCACTGACTCAATTTATACCTCACGCTGCCTCGGCAAGGCCAGAAGCATAATCAAGGACAAGTCGCACCCTGGCCACTCCCTCTTCTCTCCTCTCCCCTCGGGCAAAAGGTATAGAAGTGTGAAAACGCACACAGTCAGATTCTTCCCAGATTTTTCCCAGATGTTATCAGGGAACTGTACCATCCTACCACAACCAGAGAGCAGTGCTGAATTACTCTCTACCTCATTGGTGACCCTCGGACTATCTTTGATTGGACTTTACTGGCTTTATCTTGCACTAAACGTTATTCCCTTATCATATATCTGTACAGTGAAAGGCTCGATTGTAATCATGTATTGTCTTTCCACTGACCGGTTAGCACGTAACAAAAGCTTTTCTCTGTACCTGAGCACATGTGACAATAAACTAAACTGAACTGAACTGAAGTACAGATGAATCCTGAGTCCAAGTCCACAGCTCTCTGAAAGTGACAGCAATTGTAGATGGAGTAATAAAGAAGGCATATAATATGCTTGCTTTCATTGGTCATGGGATTGAATATAAGGGTCATATTGCAGCTTCGTAGGACTTTGGCTGGGCTACATTTGGAGTATAGTGTGAAGTTCAGCTCACCCCATTACTGGAAGGATGTGGAGGTTTTAGAGAGTGTACAGGTTTACCAGAATAACCATATAACCATATAACCATTACAGCACGGAAACAGGCCATCTCGGCCCTTCAAGTCCGTGCCGAACATTTTTTTTTTTTTTTTTCTAATTAAAAAAAAAAAAAATACTTCCCCCTAGTCCCATCTACCTGCACACAGACCATAACCCTCCATTCCTTTCCCGTCCATATACCCATCCAATCTATTTTTAAAGGATAAAATCGAACCAGCCTCCACCACTTCCACTGGAAGCTCATTCCACACAGCTACCACTCTCTGAGTAAAGAAGTTCCCCCTAATGTTACCCCTAAACTTCTGTCCCTTAATTCTCAAGTCATGTCCCCTTGTTTGAATCTTCCCTACTCTCAATGGAAAAAGCTTATCCACGTCAACTCTAACCAGCTCATAATTTTAAAGACCTCTATCAAGTCCCCTCTTAATCTTCTGCGCTCCAAAGAATAAAGACCTAACTTGTTCAACCTTTCTCTGTAACTTAGTTGCTGAAACCCAGGCAACATTCTAGTAAATCTCCTCTGTACTCTCTCTATTTTGTTGACATCCTTCCTATAATTAGGCGACCAAAATTGTACTCCATACTCCAGAATTGGCCTCACCAATGCCTTGTACAATTTTAACATTACATCCCAACTTCTATATTCAATGCTCTGATTTATAAAGGCCAGCACCCCAAAAGCTTTCTTTACCACCCTATCTACATGAGATTCCACCTTCAGGGAACTATGCACAGTTATTCCTAGATCCCTCTGTTCAACTGCATTCCTCAATTCTCTACCATTTACCATGTACGTCCTATTTTGATTTGTCCTGCCGAGATGTAGTACCTCACATTTATCAGCATTAAACTCCATCTGCCATCCTTCAGCCCACTCTTCCAAATGGCCTAAATCTCTCTGTAGACTTTGAAAATCTACTTCATTATCCACCACACCACCTATCTTGGTATCATCTGCATACTTATTAATCCAATTTTCCACACCATGATCCAGGTCATTGATGTACATGATAAACAACAGTGGACCCAACACAGACCCCTGAGGCACCCCACTAGTCACCGGCCTCCAACCTGACAAACAGCCATCCACCATTACTCTCTGGCATCTCCCGTTCAGCCACAGTTGAATCCATCTTGCTACTCCACCATTAATACCCAACAATTTAATCTTCTTAACCAACCTTCCATGAGGAACCTTGTCAAAGGCCTTACTGAAGTCCATATAGACAACATCCACTGCTTTACCCTCATCTTAGTTTGTGTTTTGGGGGGGTGGGGGGTTGAAACGGGGTTTGCAGTCTCTCCCCGCGGGCCAGCGGCTGCGTCTGCAGGACTGGTGGGCGGCAGCGTCGACCACCCCGGGCCGCGGTGTTTGAGCCGCGGGACTGATTTGTAACATCGCCCGGGGGGTATCGCCTCAGCGCAGAGGGAGAAGAGGAGGGAAGAGACTGCAGACCTAAGACTTTTGCCTCCATCACAGTGAGGAGATGCTGGGTGGACTCACTGTGGTGGATGTTAATATGTGTTTATTGTTGTTTTTATTGTATTATATGTATGACTGCTGCAATTTCGTCCAGACTTCGGTCTGAATGACAATAAAGGCATATTTATCTATCAATTTCCCTAGTAACCTCTTCGAAAAATTCTAGAAGATTAGTCAAACATGACCTTCCAGGCACAAATCCATGTTGACTGTTCCTAATCAGACCCTGCTTATCTAGATGCTTATATATATTATCTTTAAGTATCCTTTCCATTAATTTGCCCACCACTGACGTCAAACCAGCAGGTCTATAATTGCTAGGTTTACTCTTAGAACCCTTTTTAAACAACGGAACAACATGCGCAGTACGCCAATCCTCCGGCACTATTCCCGTTTCTAATGACATTTGAAATATTTCTGTCATAGCCCCTGCTATTTCTACACTAACTTCCCTCAATGTCCTCGGGAATATCCTGTCAGGACCTGGAGACTTATCCGTTTTCATATTTTTCAAAAGTGTCCGCACCTCCTCTTCTTTGAATCTCATAGTTTCCATTGCTTCTCTGCTTGTTTCCCTTACCTCACATAATTCCATATCCTTCTCCTTGGTGAATACCGAAGAAAAGAAATTGTTCAATATCTCCCCCATCTCTTTTGGCTCTGCAGATAGCTGTCCACTCTGACTCTCTAATGGACCAATTTTATTCCTTGTTATCCTTTTGCTATTAATATAGCTGTAGAAACCCTTCGGATTTACTTTCACCTTACTTGCCAAAGCAACCTCATATCTTCTTTTAGCTTTTCTAATTTCTTTCTTAATATTCTTTTTACATTCTTTATACTCCTCAAGCACTTCATTTACTCCATGCTGCCTATAATTTTTGTAGATCTCTCTCTTTTTCCAAACCAAGTGTCCAATTTCCCTTGAAAACCATGGCTCTTTCCAATTTTTACTATTTCCTTTCAACCGAACAGGGACATAAAGATTCTGTACTTAAAATTTCACCTTTAAATGTCCTCCATTTCTCTTCTACATCCTTCCCATAAAACAACATGTCCCAATTCACTCCTTTTAAATCCTTTCGCATCTCCTCAAAGTTAGCCTTTCTCCAATCAAAAATCTCAACCCTAGGTCCAGTTCTGACCCTCTCCATAATTATATTGAAACTAATGGTATTGTGATCACTGGACCCGAAGTGCTCCCGACACTTACCTCCGCCACCTGCCCTGTCTCATTTCCTAACAGGAGGTCCAGCACTGCCCCTTCTCTAGTAGGTACCTCTATGTATTGCTGCATAAATCTATCCTGCACACATTTTACAAACTCCAAACCATCCAGCCCTTTTACAGAATGTGTTTCCCAGTCTATGTGTGGAAAATTGAAATCTCCCACAATCACTACCTTGTGCTTACTACTAATATCTGCTATCTCCTTACATATTTGCTCTTCCAATTCTCGCTCCCCATTTGGCAGTCTATAATACACCCCTATAAGTGTTGCTACACTTGTCCCATTTCTCAGTTCCACCCAAATAGCCTCCCTAGACGAGCCCTCTAATCTATCCTGCCAACGCACTGCTGTAATATCTTCCTTGACAAGCAATGCAACACCACCACCTCTTGCCCCTCCAATTCTATCACCCCTGAAGCAACGAAATCCTGGAATATTTAGTTTCCAATCACAGCCCTCCTGCAACCATGTTTCACTGATCGCCACACCATCATACTTCCAGGTGTCAATCCAGACTCTAAGCTCATCCACCTTTGGTGCCTGGAAAGAAAGAGAGATGTTCCCATTAGAGTGAAGGGCAAGGCAGGTGGGCGTAAGACAGCTTGGATGACTCTTGCATTCCCCCTTTCTGTCCGTCCCCCACCCTAGTCATCCTACTAGTTTCACAGTCTGTATCTCTTCGCTATCACTACCTCCACAGCCAATAATAGTGCCGGCTCTGATTTGTTCAGTACCTTTTCATACTGTACCTCTAATTTCCATCGCCCCTGACTCTCATTCTGAAGGTAAAGGGAGAGGCTGGGCAGCCTAGGACTATTCCTTGGAGTGCAGGAGGATGAGGGGTGATATTATAGAGAGTGTATAAGATCATGAGGGGAATAGATAGGAATAATCATAATCATAATCATAATAGTACTTTATTAGCCATGTATGTTTTGCAACATACGAGGAATTTGATTTGCCATGCAGTCATACCAATAAAGAGCAACAAGACACCCAAATAAGTTTTTAACATGAAAATCCACCACAGCGACTCCCCCACATTCCTCATTGTGATGGAAGGCAAAAAAAGTTCCCTTCATTGTTCTCCCGCAGGCGGGGACCTCGAGCCTTCCGTTGACTGGGCGATCTTGGCTCCCGCAGCCGGCGGTCAAGCCCTCCGCATCCGGGCGATCAAGCTCCCGCATCGGGGGCATCTTTGCTCCCCCGCGCCGGGCGATCGGACCCCAGGTTGGGGCTCGTCGAACGTCCTGCGACTTTGGAGCTTCCCGACATCGGTCTCCACCCGAGACTGCAAGCTCCTCGATGTTGAAATCCGCAGGCCGCGGTTGGAGCGTCGATCCCAGGCCAGTGATCGCAGACTCCGATGCTAAGTCCATGGCTCCGCGATGGGGCTCAAAGTCAGTCTCGAGCAAGGCCGCCAGCTCCATGATGTTAGGCTGCAGAACGACCGGAGATACGATCCGGAAAACAATCGCATCTCCGGCAAGGTAAGAGATTGAAAAAAGTTTCACCTCCCCCTCCCCCACCCTCCACATAAAACAAACCAGAGAACATTAACACATACTTTTAAAACACACTAAAAATAACCAAAAATACGAAAAGACAGACAGACTGTTGGCGAGGCTGTCATCGCTGACGGAGCCACCTGGTGTTTTAGCTAAAAGTTGTGTGAAGCTCATTATGTCTTTTACACAGAGTAGGGGAATCAAGAACCAGATGACAATAGGTTCAGGTGAGAGGGGAAAGATTTAATGGAACCTGAAGTCAACCTTATACACAGAGGGTGGTGTGTATATGGAACAAGCTGCCTAAGGAGGTAATTGAGGCAGTTTAAAACAATATTGAAAAGACATTTGGACACAAGGTTTTGTAGGTGGTAATAAGCACAGTTGGCAAACCGATGATCTCCTTTCTCTCAACAAACCTCCCAGTACTGATGTTTGTAAACTCCTGTGAAGACTCTTTGGAAGTATGAGATTACAAATGCTGAAATCTTGAGAAAAACAAAGTGCTGGAGGAACTTGGCGAGTCAGGCAGTATCTATGGACAGAATGGACCGATGAAATTTCAGAAAGAGTCCTTATTCTTGACTCTTGTGGCCTTTCCATTTCCATCCATGGATGCTGCCTGACCTGCTGAGTTCTTCCTGCCTTTTTGGTTTTTGGGAGGAATCTTTCTTGGCTATGAAAGTCATCTTTACCCAGCAGCCTGTTGACCAGCCTGCTGTCTACGCCAACAACAACCACATATTAAGTAAAGTCCCTTGCGTTTGAAATGCAACATTTGCATACGTATACATGTCAGAAAATACAAATGTCCCAGTATAAATAAACACCATGAGCGCCAGGGAATGACTCCAGGGGGTGACCCAATTTGCTGATTCAGTTCAGACACTACGACATGGAAGGAATCATTAATTCTATATCGACTAGTTATGAAGGTAGAAGGTTTGGTGTGTGTGGGGGGGGGGGGGGGGGGGGGGGGAGGGGGGGAGGGGGAAGAGATGCCCTGGATATTAGTTCATGGAGGTGAGACAAACTTTAAGCCAGGAGAGCAATAACTTATAGCTAAAATTTGTGTGAAGCTCATCATGAATATTTTGACATCTCATTCAGCCTGATTGTCAGGTTTAGCTTCCAGCTGGATGCAAGGTAGCCCAGAGCACACTACAGCTCCAGATAGGAATACAACAGGGCACCAGGGAGAGATGCAGCAGATGCAGGAACAGCTTCTTCCCCTGTTTTCAGGCTTCAGAACAGTCCTTCCTTAATCTGGAGTACTGCCGATTTGCCTCTACCCCATTGCGGACATTGGACATTGTCTCGAGAACAGATGCACTACAATGCTGGGGTGGCACGGTGGCGCAGCGGTAGAGTTGCTGCCTTACAATGTTGGAGACTCGGGTTCGATTCTGACTTTGGGTGCTGTCTGTACGAAGTTTATACATTTACCTAGTGACTTGCGTGGGTTTTCATCGAGGTCTCCGGTTTCCTCCCACACTCCAAAGACGTACTGGTTTGTAGGCTAATTGGCTTGGTATAATTGTAAATTGTCTCTAGTATGTGTATGGTAGTGTTAGCGTGCGGGGATTGCTGGTTGGCACGGACTCGGTGCGCTGAAGGGCCTGTTTCCGCGCTGTATCGCTAAGCTAAAAACTAAACTAATGCTCAGAACTATAGTCTACACTTTGAATCTTCCCCTTTGCACCAATGTATTGTACTTGAGTATGATCTGTACTTGAGTATATCTGATCTGTTTGGATCGACAATAGGTGCAGGAGCAGGCTATTCGGCCCTTCGAACCAGCACCGCCATTCACTGTGATCATGGCTGATCATCCACATTCAGTACCCCGTTCCTGCCTTCTCACCATATCCCCTGACTCTGCTATCTTTAAGACCTCTATCTAACTCTCTCTTGAAAGCATAGAGAGAATTAGCCTCCACTGCCTTCTAAGGCAGCAAGTTCCACAGATTCACAACTCTCTGGGTGAAAAGGTTTTTCCTCATCTCTGTTCTAAATGGCCTTCCCCTTATTCTTAAAATGTGGCTCCTGCTTCTGGACTCCCCCAACATCGGGAACATGTTTCCTGCCTCTAGCGTGTCCAATCCCTTAATAATCTTACATGTTTCAATAAGATCACCTCTCATCCTTCTAAATTCCGGAGTATACAAGCTCCATTCTATCCACATATGAGAGTCCCGCCATCCCGGGAATTAGCCTCGTGAACCTACGCTGCACTCCCTCAATAGCAAGAATGTCTTTCCTCAAATTTGGGGACCAAAACTGCACACAATACTCCAGGTGTGGTCTCACCAGGGCCCTGTACAACTGCAGAAGGACCTCTTTACTCCAATACTTAACTCCTCTTGTTATGAAGACCAACGTGCCATTAGCTTTCTTCACTGCCTGCTGTACCTGCATGCTTACTTTCTGTGAGTGATGAACAAGGACACCCAGATCAAGTCAAGAGAGTTTATTGTCATGTGTCCCAGATAGGACAATGAAATTCTTGCTTTGCTTCAGCACAAAGCAAGAATATAGTAGGCATGAATTTGTACTTCCTCTTTTCCCAACTTGACACCATTCAGATAATAATCTGCCTTCCTGTTTTTGCCACCAAAGTGGATAACCTCACATTTATCCACATTAAACTGCATCTGCCATGCATCCGCCCACTCACGCAACCTATCCAAGTCACCCAGTATCCTCATAGCATCCTCCTTACAGTTCATACTGCCACCCAGCTTTTGTGTCATCAAATATTTGTGTCATCAAATATGCAAATATATATATTTTTTTGTTATATATTATGTGTTATTATCTTTACGGACTTGTTAAGCTGCAGCAATTAAGAATTTCATTGTTCAGTTGTTAGTACGTATGACAATTAAACAAAATTAAACAAACAGACTCTCTTGACTAATTCAGATGGTGGAAAGTCCCATGCTCTCTGGGATGCTTAGATTTACTGTAACCCTAGTACTTAATGACATCTGTACAGCGCAGCAGATTCGCATATAATTTCCACAATCTGGAAGGAAAATAATGTTCATTTTTCCACACCCGATTCATGCAATCATCAGTTTGAAGAAGGGTCCCGACCCAAAACGTTCAATCCTTCCACAGATGCTGCATGACCCATTGAGTTCCTGCAGCACATTGTGTTTTTTACCCAATCAAGAATCTGACTTTAATGTACTCAGGATGTTGGAATTCTGAAATAAATACACATAATAGTGGAAACACCTAGCAATGTCGGTGGAGAAGGACACAATTTAATATTTTAGGCCACTGGCCTTTCATAAAAATGAAGCAAAAATAGGACACAAGAAGAGATACGTTACAGAGTTAAGAGATGAGATAAGATGCAGTGATAGGGGAGGGGCAGAGAGATGGGAATGTCTGTGATGCAGTGGAAACCAGAAGAAACTGTGATATAAGGGATGATTCATGCTGAATGAGTTTAGTTTAGAATGGAATGGAATCAGACCCTGTGGCCAAATGAGCTAACACCAGCCATCGATCACTAGTTCTATGCTATCCCTCTTTCGCATCCACTCTACACACTAGAGGCAATGAACAGAGGCCAATTAACCAACAAACCTGCACCTTTTTGGGATTTGGGAGGAAACCGGAGTATACGGAGGAAATCCACGTTGTCACAGGATGACAGCACCCAAGGTCTGGACTTAACCTGGGTCTCTGGCACTGTGAGGTAGTGGCTCTACCAGCTGCACAACCTTGGTGAAGGTCTGTTGATCATGGCTGATCTGAAGGGATGTGTAAAGAGAAAACGATGAATGAGGGAAGAAAAGAAAGAGAAAAATATTGTAACTGAGGTTCAGAAAAATATAAATTTGAATTGTAAGTGAATACTGAAAACGTTAAAAATGTGTCTGTGGGGAGAGAACTAAGTTATGTCATATGTTGATAATCTTACAGCAACACTAGTCAGTTCTGAAACAAATTAGAAAGGTTGGTTATCAAAAATTGTGAAATTCATCATTGCCTCTTGATAGACAACACAAAGTGCTGGAGGAACACAAGTGGATCAGGCAGAATCTGTAAAGCATACCCTTTATTTCTTTCCATTCCTTCCCTTTGCAGCTTAAATCATCTTTGTTTTCTAACTTTTTCTTGTCCTGCTGAAAGATCATTTACACTCAACATTAATGTTTTTTCCACGGATGTTCCCAACTTGCTGAGTATTTTCTGCATTTACTTTTCTTTATGGTATCTGGGCAGTAGCCAAATAATCTTTAATCCTTTGTGACAGAGCCCCTCCCTCAGATGCCACTCTGATCCTCATCATTGGCCGGCAAGCCAGGAGATGATCGAGCTGAGGCCACAGCTAAGTCTGTAACAGGGTGTCCAATTAGTTGATATTAGCCCACCTAAACTTCATCAGCATCCTCCTTATAAACCCAGATGTTCCAGCCAGGGGGGGGGGGGGGGTGTGGAGGAAGAAGGTAAGAGAAGAAGGAGAGAACGAGGAAGAAAGAGAAGAAAAGAAGAAAGAAGGGAGAGAAAGTGGGGCGCCTTTCTGCTAGCTGTGTTCCTCTGTTGCAGGTTTGGAGGGTGACTGAGCCACTGGGACAAACTCAAGACCATCAGTATCACCTTGTGGTCAAGACTGAGCTGCCGGGACAAACCCTTGACAGCCATCACCCCTCCGAGGCCAAGACTGAGTGGTCAGGGCAAGTCTGAGATTGCCAGTGCCTCTTACCTGCCCACAGAGAGTGAAGGACTGCTCCTGAACAGGTGCCATAATAAGCCTGAGACCACCAGCGCCTCCTCTTCAAGCCAAAGGATGCCAGGATAAGCCTCAGAATGCCAGCACCTCCTCTCGAGGCAAGGGTGAGCTACTGAGACAAGACCAAGATCGCCAGATTCACATCACATTCGCAATGACAATGAGGGACAAGTGTGTCCAAGCAGTCCTGGGCCTTCTCGTCATTATAAATAAACCATATTGTGTGAGTTCACCTACTGCGAGTGTCGGTGTAGTCACTGTTGACCTGGCATCATCCCCAACGCCACAACTTAGCAAGTTTCAACTCTGTCCACAATGGCATATTCGGTATAGAGTTGTGCCAGGATTGTATTGGTAATGGTTTTAGTTTATTACTAGACTAAGTGGGACCTGTTGGGTCCCATGTTCACACGGGAGGGCTGGTCCCCCAACGCAATATTCCACCTCTCCACCAATTCCAATATTAGTGGCCAGTGGGGGGGGGGGGGGCTGTCCTTTCTGGAGCAGTAGTAAGGGTGTTGTGGGCCGAAGGAACTGGCTTCCAGAGGGCTAGTATGGACATTTTGGGCCGAATGGATTATTGGGCTGGCAGCTCAGTCACTCAAGCCTGATGTGGTGGCAGCTCACTCACGGCTGGTGGGCTGGCAGTTGACTCACGGTTATTCCTTGAAATTCCATCTCAAGCAGGGTGCAAGGCCACCAAATTCAAATCCATTTTCCTACCATTTCAAGCAGGGTGCAAGGCCACTGAATTCAAGTGCAGATTCTTACCACTTCAAGCAGGGTGCAAGGCCACCAAATTCAAGTGCAGTTTCATACCACTTCAAGCAGGGTGCAAGGACACCAAATTCAAGTGCAGTTTCATACCACTTCAAGCAGGGTGCCAGGCCAACACATTCAAATGCAGTTTCATACCATTTCAAGCAGGGTGAAACCACCATAAATCCACACAAAACACCACACTCACAGTTCAGTAGACATTCAGTGTGTTCAGGTGA
This sequence comes from Malacoraja senta, assembly GCA_038087875.1. Taxonomy (NCBI): domain Eukaryota; kingdom Metazoa; phylum Chordata; class Chondrichthyes; order Rajiformes; family Rajidae; genus Malacoraja; species Malacoraja senta. The sequence goes on from CM075978.1 coordinate 27,475,253, forward strand.
TTCACAGCTCAGACAGTCGTGACCTCTCCCTCCCCCATCATGCAGAGACTGAGCCACACCCACACTTTTATAATCCCCCCCGCTCCCACCGGAAAATATGTGGCCTTCATGGCGTGATTGACAGGAGAGAGATTCTCAACATTTTTTAAACACTAATAACACGTTTATTTTTCATTGTTGGGAAGAATCCTCTGCACCTGATGAGCGGAGGGGGACTGAGTAAGATGGCCACAAATCACAGCCGTAAGTGGTAGCGTTTTATCTAAAATCAATATAGAGTGCAAACAGGAAGTTGTCAAGTTTAGACCACCAACCATTTACAGTGCTTTTTACTTCAACCCAAAACCCCACCAACCATTTGCTGTGCTTTTTACATCAACCCAAAACCCCACCAACCATTTGCAGTGCTTTTTACTTCAACCCAAAACCTCACCAACCATTTGCAATGCTTTGTCTTCAACCCAAAACCCCACAAACCATTTGCAGTGCTTTTTGCTTCAACCCAAAACCCCACCAACCAGTTGCAGTGCTTTTCGCTTCAACCCAAAACCCCACCAACAATTTGCAGTGCTTTTTAATTCAACCCAAAACCCCATCAACCATTTGCAGTGCTTTTTGCTTCAACTCAAAACCCCACCAACAATTTGCAGTGCTTTTTAATTCAACCCAAAACCCCACCAACCAGTTGCAGTGCTTTTCGCTTCAACCCAAAACCCCACCAACCATTTGCAGTGTTTTTGCTTCAACCCAAAACCCCACCAACCATTTGCAGTGCTTTTGGCTTCAACGCAAAACCCCACAAACCATTTGCAGTGCTTTTTGCTTCAACCCCAAAAAACCACCAACCATTTGCAGTGCTTTTTGCTTCAACTCAAAACCCCACCAACCATTTCCAGTGCTTTTTACTTCAACCCAAAACCCCACCAACCATTTGCAGTGTTTTTTACTTCCTCAAAACCCCACCAACAATTTGCTGTGCTTTGTACTTCAACCCAAAACCCCACCAACCATTTGCAGTGCTTTTGACATCAACCCCAAACCCCACTAACAATTTGCAGTGCATTATGCTTCAACCCAAAACCCCACCAACCATTTGCAGTGCTTTTTGCTTCAACCCAAAACCCCACCAACCATTTGCAGTGCTTTTTGCTTCAACCCAAAACCCCACCAACCATTTGCAGTTCTTTTTGCTTCAACCCAGAATCCCACCAACCATTCGCAGTTGTTTTTGCTTCATTCCAAAACCCCACCAACCATTTGCAGTGCTTTTTGCTTCAACCCAAAAAAACCACCAACCACTTGCAGTGCTTTTTGCTTCAACGCAAAAAACCCACCAACCATTTGCAGTGCTTTTTGCTTCAACCCAAAACCCCACCAACCATTTGCAGGGATTTTCGCTTCAACCCAAAACTCCACCAACCATTTGCAGTGCTTTTTGCTTCAGACCAAAACCACACCAACCATTTGCAGTGCTTTTTGCTTCAACCCAAAACCCCACCAACTATTTGCAGTGCTTTGTGCTTCAACCCAGAACCCCACCAACCATCCACAGTTGTTTTTGCTTCAACCCAAAACCCCACCAACCACTTGCAGTGCTGTTTGCTTCAACCCAAAACCCCACCAACCATTTGCAGTGCTGTTTGCTTCAACCCAAAAACCACACCAACCATTTGCAGTGCTTTTTGCTTCAACCCATAACCCCATCAACCATTTGCACTGCTTTTTGCTTCAACCCAAAAACCCCACCAACCATTTGCAGTGCTTTTTGCTTCAACCCGAAACACCACCAACCATTTGCAGTGCTTTTTGCTTCAACCCCAAACCCCACCAACCATTTGCAGTGCTTTTTGCTTCAACCCGAAACACCACCAAACATTTGCAGTGCTTTTTGCTTCAACCCCAAACCCCACCAACCATTTGCAGTGCTATTTGCTTCAACCCAAAACCCCACCAACCATTTGCAGTGCTTTTCGCTTCAACCCAAAACCCCACCAACTATTCGCAATGCTTTTTGCTTCAGTCCAAAACACCACCAACCATTTGCAGTGCTTTTTGCTTCAACCCAAAACCCCACCAACCATTTGCAGTGCTTTTGGCTTCAACGCAAAACCCCACAAACCATTTGCAGTGCTTTTTGCTTCAACCCAAAAAAAACACCAACCATTTGCAGTGCTTTTTGCTTCAACCCAAAACCCCACCAACCAGTTGCAGTGCTTTTCGCTTCAACCCAAAACCCCACCAACCATTTCCAGTGCTTTTTACTTCAACCCAAAATCCCACCAACCATTTGCAGTGCTTTTTTCTTCAACCCAAATCCCCACCAACCAGTTGCAGTGCTTTTCGCTTCAACCCAAAACCCCACCAACCATTTCCAGTGCTTTTTACCTCAACCCAAAACCCCACCAACCATTTGCAGTGCTTTTTTCTTCAACCCAAAACCCCACCAACCAGTTGCAGTACTTTTCGCTTCAACCCAAAACCCCACCAACCATTTGCAGTGCTTTTTGCTTCAACCCAAAACCCCACCAACCATTTGCAGTGCTTTTTGCTTCAACCCAAAACCCCACAAAACATTTGCAGTGTTTTACGCTTCAACCCAAAACCCCACCAACCATTTGCAGTTCTTTTTGCTTCAGTCCAATACCCCACCAAACATTTGCAGTGCTTTTTCCTTCAACCCAAAACACCACCAACCATTTTCAGTGCTTTTTGCTTCAACCCAGAATCCCACCAACCATTCGCAGTTGTTTTTGCTTCAATCCAAAACCCCACCAACCATTTGCAATGCTTTTTGCTTCAACGCAAAAACCCACCAACCACTTGCAGTGCTTTTTGCTTCAACCCAAAAAACCCACCAACCATTTGCAGTGCTTTTTGCCTCAACCCAAAACCCCACCAACCATTTGCAGGGCTTTTCGCTTCAACCCAAAACCCCACCAACCATTTGCAGTGCTTTTTGCTTCAGACCAAAACCCCACCAACCATTTGCAGTGCTTTTTGCTTCAACCCAAAACCCCACCAACTATTTGCAGTGCTTTGTGCTTTAACCCAGAACCCCACCAACCATCCACAGTTGTTTTTGCTTCAACCCAAAACCCCACCAACCATTTGCAGTGCTGTTTGCTTCAACCCAAAACCCCACCAACCATTTGCAGTGCTGTTTGCTTCAACCCAAAAACCACACCAACCATTTGCAGTGCTTTTTGCTTCAACCCATAACCCCATCAACCATTTGCACTGCTTTTTGCTTCAACCCAAAAACCCCACCAACCATTTGCAGTGCTTTTTGCTTCAACCCGAAACACCACCAACCATTTGCAGTGCTTTTTGCTTCAACCCCAAACCCCACCAACCATTTGCAGTGCTATTTGCTTCAACCCAAAACCCCACCAACCATTTGCAGTGGTTTTCGCTTCAACCCAAAACCCCACCATCTATTCGCAATGCTTTTTGCTTCAGCCCAAAACCCCACCAACCATTTGCAGTACATTTTGCTTCACCCCAAAACTCCACAAACCATTTGCAGTGCTTTTTGCTTCAACCCAGACCCCCACCAACCATTCGCAGTTGTTTTTGCTTCAACCCAAAACCCCACCAACCATTTGCAGTGCTTTTGGTTTCAACCCAAAAACCTCACCAACCATTTGCTGTGCTTTTAGCTTCAACCCAAAACCTCACCAACCATTTGCAGTGCTTTTTGCTTCAACCCACAACCCCCACCAACCATTTGCAGTGCTTTTCGCTTCAACCCAAAACCCCACCAACCATTTGCAGTGCTTTTTGCTTCAACCCCAAAACCCCACCAACCATTTGCAGTGCTTTTTGCTTCAACCCGAAACCCCACCAACCATTTGCAGTGCTTTTTGCTTCAACCCAAAACCGTAGCAACCATTTGCATTGCATTTTGCTTCAACCCAAAACACCACCAACCATTTGCAGTGCTTTTTGCTTCAAGCCAAAACCGTTCCAACCATTTGCAGTGCTTTTTGCTTCAACCTAATACCCCACCAACCATTTGCAGTGCTTTTTGCTTCAACCCAAAACCCCACCAACCATTTGCAGTACTTTTTCCTTCAACCCAAAACCTCACCAACCATTTGCAGTGCTTTTTGCTTCAACCCAAAACCCCACCAACCATTTGCAGTGCTTTTTGCTTCAACACAAAAAAAACACCAACCATTTGCAGGGCTTTTTGCTTCAACCCAAAACCCCACCAACCATTTGCAGTGCTTTTTGCTTCAACCCAAAACCCCCACCAACCATTTGCAGTGCTTTTTGCTTCAACCCAAAACCCCACCAACCATTTGCAGGGCTTTTCGCTTCAACCCAAAACCCCACCAACCATTTGCATTGCTTTTTGCTTCAGACCAAAACCCCACCAACCATTTGCAGTGCTTTTTGCTTCAACCCAAAACCCCACAAACTATTTGCAGTGCTTTGTGCTTCAACCCAGAACCTCACCAACCATCCACAGTTGTTTTTGCTTCAACCCAAATCCCCACCAACCATTTGCAGTGCTTTTGGCTTCAACCCAAAAACCTCACCAACCATTTGCTGTGCTTTTACCTTCAACCCAAAACCTCACCAACCATTTGCAGTGCTTTTTGCTTCAACCCAAAACCCCCACCAACCATTTGCAGTGCTTTTCGCTTCAACCCAAAACCCCACCAACCATTTGCAGTGCTTTTTGCTTCAACTCCAAAACCCCACCAACCATTTGCAGTGCTTTTTGCTTCAACCCGAAACCCCACCAACCATTTGCAGTGCTTTTTGCTTCAACCCAAAACCGTACCAACCATTTGCATTGCATTTTGCTTCAACCCAAAATACCACCAACCATTTGCAGTGCTTTTTGCTTCAAGCCAAAACCGTTCCAACAATTTGCAGTGCTTTTTGCTTCAACCAAATACCCCACCAACCATTTACAGTGCTTTTTGCTTCAACCCAAAACCCCACCAACCATTTGCAGTGCTTTTTCCTTCAACCCAAAACCCCACCAACCATTTGCAGTGCTTTTTGCTTCAACCCAAAACCCCACCAACCATTTGCAGTGCTTTTTGCTTCAACACAAAACCCCACCAACCATTTGCAGTGCTTTTTACTTCAACTTAAAAAGCCACAAACCATTTGCAGTGCGTTTGACATCAACCCAAAACCCCAACAAACATTTACAGTGCTTTTTGCTTCAACCCAAAACCCCACCAACCATTTGCAGTGCTTTTTGCTTTTTGCTTCAACCCACAACCCCACCAACCATTCGCAGTTGTTTTTGCTTCAACCCAAAATCCCACCAACCATTTACAGTGCTTTTGGCTTCAACACAAAACCCCACCAACCATTTGCAGTGCTTTTTGCTTCAACCCAAAACCCCCACCAACCATTTGCAGCGCTTTTTGCTTCAACCCAAAACCTCACCAACCATTTGCAGTGTTTTTTGCTTCAACCCAAAAACCCCACCAACCATTTGCTGTGCTTTTAGCTTCAACCCAAAACCCCACCAACCATTTGTAGTGCTTTTCGCTTCAACTCAAAACCCCACCAACCATTTGCAGTGCTTTGTACTTCAACCCCAAACCCCACCAACAATTTGCAGTGCTTTTTACTTCAACCCAAAACCCCTCCATCCATTTGCAGTACTTTTTACTTCAACCCTAAACCCCATCAACCATTTGCAGTGCTTTTTACTTCAACCCACAACCTCACCAGCCATTTGCAGTGCTTTTTTTACTTCAACCGAAGACGCCACCAACTATTTGCAGTGCTTTTCGCTTCACCCCAAAAACCCACCACCATTTGCAGTGCTTTTTGCTTCAGCCAAAAACCCCACAAACCATTTGCAGTGCGTTTGACATCAACCCAAAACCCCAACAAACATTTACAGTGCTTTTTGCTTCAACCCAAAACCTAACCAACCATTTGCAGTGCTTTTTGCTTCAACCCAAAACTCCACCAACCATTTGCAGTGCTTTTTGCTTCAACCCAAAATCCCCACCACCCATTTGCAGTGCTTTTAGCTTCAACCCAAAACCCCACCAACCATTTGCAGTGCTTTTTGCTTCAACCCAAAAACCCCACCAACCATTTGCAGTGCTTTTTGCTTCAACCCAAAACCCCACCAACCATTTGCAGTGCTTTTTGTTTCAACCAAAAAACCCACCAACCATTTGCAGTGCTTTTTGCTTCAACCCAAAACCCCACCAACCATTTGCAGTGCATTTTGCTTCAACACAAATACCACCAACAATTTTCAGTACTTTTTGCTTCAACCCAAAACCCCATCAACCATTTGCAGTGCTTTTTGCTTCAACCCAAAACCCCACCAACCATTTGCAGTGCTTTTCGCTTCAACCCCAAACCCATCAACCATTTGCAGTGCTCTTTGCTTCAACCCAGAACCCCACCAACCATTCGCAGTTGTTTTTTCTTCAACCCAAAACCCCACCAACCATTTGCAGTGCTTTTGGCTTCAAACTAAAACTGCACCAACCATTTGCAGTGCTTTTTGCTTCAACACAAAAACCCCACCAACCATTTGCAGTGCTTTTGGCTTCAACTCAAAACCCCACCAAACATTTGCAGTGCTTTTTGCTTCAACCCAAAAAACCCACCAACCATTTGCAGTGCTTTTTGCTTCAACCCAAAACCCCACCAACCATTTGCAGTGCTTTTTGCTTCAACCGAAAACCCCACCAACCATTTACAGTGTTTTGTACTTCAACCCCAAACCCCACCAACCAATTGCAGTGTTTTTTACTTCAACACAAAATCCCACCAACCATTTGCAGTGTTTTTTACTTCAACTCAAAACCCCCCAACAATTTGCAGTGCATTTTACTTCAACCCAAAACCTCACCAACCATTTGTAGTGCATTTGACCAACCCCAAACACCACTAACCATTTGCAGTGCATTATGCTTCAACCCAAAACCCCACCAACCATTTGCAGTGCTTTTTGCTTCAACCCCAAACCCCACCAAACATTTGCAGTGCTATTTGCCTCAACCCAAAACACCACCAACCATTTGCAGTGCTTTTGGCTTCAATGCAAAAACCCACCAACCATTTGCAGTGCTTTTTGCTACAACCCAAAAAAAACACCAACCATTTGCACTGCTTTTTGCTTCAACCCATAACCCTACCAACTATTTGTAGTGCTGTTTGCTTCAACCCAAAAACCCCACCAACCATTTGCAGTGCTTTTTGCTTCAACCCAAAACCCCACCAACCATTTGCACTGCTTTTTGCTTCAACTCCAAAAAAACACCAACCATTTGCAGTGCTTTTTGCTTCAACGCAAAACACCACCAACCATTTGCAGTGCATTTTGCTTCTACCCATAACCCCACCAACTAATTGCAGTGCTGTTTGCTTCAACCCAAAAATCCCACCAACCATTTGCAGTGCTTTTTGCTTCAACCCAAAACCCCACCAACCATTTGCAGTGCTTTTTACTTCAACTTAAAAACCCCACAAACAATTTGCAGTGCGATTGACATCAACGCAAAACCCCAACAAACATTTGCAGTGATTTTTGCTTCAACCCAAACCCTCGCCAACCTTTTGCAGTGCTTTTTCTTGAACCCAAAACCCCACAAACCATTTGCAGTGCTTTTTGCTTCGACCCAAAACCCCACCAACCATTTGCAATGCGTTTTGCTTCAACCCAAAAAAACCACCAACCATTTGCAGTGCATTTTGCTTCAACCCAAAACACCACCAACCATTTGCAGTGCATTTTGCTTCAACCCCAAACCCCACCAAACATTTGCAGTGCTATTTGCCTCAACCCAAAACACCACCAACCATTTGCAGTGCTTTTCGCTTCAACCCAAAACTCCACCAACCATTTGCAATGCTTTTTGCTTCAGCCCAAAACCCCACCAACCATTTGCAGTGCTTTTTGCTTCAACCCAAAACTCCACCAACCATTTGCAGTGCTATTTGCTTCAACCCAGAACCCCACCAACCATTCGCAGTTGTTTTTGCTTCAACCCTTAACCCCACCAACCATTTGCAGTGCTTTTGGCTTCAACCCAAAACCCCACCAACCATTTGCAGTGCTTTTTGCTTCAACTCCAAAACCCCACCAACCATTTGCAGTGCTTTTCGCTTCAACCCAAAACCCCTCCAACCATATGCAGTGCTTTTTCCTTCAGCCCAATACCCAACCAACCATTTGCAGTGCTTTTTGCTTCAACCCAAAACCGTACCAACCATTTGCATTGCCTTTTGCTTCAACCCAAAACACCACGAACCATTTGCAGTGCTTTTTGCTTCAACCCAAAACCCCACCAACCATTTGCAGTGCTTTTTGTTTCAACCAAAAACCCCACCAACCATTTGCAGTGCTTTTTGCTTCAACCCAAAACCCCACCAACCATTTGCAGTGCTTTTTCCTTCAACCCAAAACCCCACCAACCATTTGCAGTGCTTTTTGCTTCAACCCATAACCTCAACAACCATTTGCAGTGCTTTTTACTTCAACTTAAAAACCCCACAAACCATTTGCAGTGCGTTTGACATCAACCCAAAACCCGAACAAACATTTGCAGTGATTTTTGCTTCAACCCAAACCCTCGCCAACCTTTTGCAGTGCTTTTTCTTGAACCCAAAACCCCACAAACCATTTGCAGTGCTTTTTGCTTCAACCCAAAACCCCACGAACAATTTGCAATGCGTTTTGCTTCAACCCAAAACCCCACCAACCATTTGCAGTGCTTTTTGCTTCAACCCAAAAACCCCACCAACCATTTGCAGTGCTTTTTGCATTAACCCGAAAGCCCACCAACCATTTGCAGTGCTTTTTGCTTCAACCCAAATCCCTACCAACCATTTGCAGTGCTTTTTGCTCTAACCCAAAACCCCACCAACCATTTACAGTGTTTTGTACTTCAACCCCAAATCCCACCAACCAATTGCAGTGCTTTTGACTTCAACCCAAAATCCCACCAACAATTTTTTTTATTTTTTAGTTCAACTCAAAACCCCCCAACAATTTGCAGTGCATTTTACTTCAACCCAAAACCCCACCAACCATTTGCAATGCTTTTGACATCAAGCCCAAACCCCACTAACCATTTGCAGTGCATTATGCTTCAACGCAAAACCCCACCAACCATTTGCAGTGCTTTTTGCTTTAACCCAAAACTCCACCAACCATTTGCAGTGCTTTTTGCTTCAACCCAAAAACTCCACCAACCATTTGCAGTTGTTTTTGCTTCAACCCAAAACCCCACCAACCATTTGCAGTGCTTTTCGCTTCAACCCAAAACCCCACCAACCATTTGCAGTGCCTTTTGCTTCAGACCAAAACCCCACCAACCATTTGCAGGGCTTTTTGCTTCAACCCAAAACCCCACCAATCATTTGCAGTGCTTTTTGCTTCAACCTAGAACCCCACCAACCATCCACGGTTGTTTTTGCTTCAACCCAAAACACCACCAACCATTTGCAGTGCTTTTTGCTTCAACCCAAAACCCCACCAACCATTTGCAATGCGTTTTGCTTCAACCCAAAACCCCACCAACCATTTGCAGTGCTTTTTGCTTCAACACAAAACCCCACCAACCATTTGCAGTGCATTTTGCTTTAACCCATAACCCCACCAACTATTTGCATTGCTGTTTGCTTCAACCCAAAAACCCCACCAACCATTTGCAGTGCTTTTTGCTTCAATCCAAAACACCACCAACCATTTACAGTGCCTTTTGCTTCAACCCAAAACCCCACCAACTATATGCAGTGCTTTTTGCTTCAGCCCAAAACCCAACCAACCATTTGCAGTGCTTTTTCCTTCAACCCAAAACTCCACCAACCATTTGCAGTGCTTTTTGCTTCAACCCAGAACCCCACCAACCATTCGCAGTTGTTTTTGCTTCAACCCAAAATCCCACCAACCACTTGCAGTGCTTCTGGCTTCAACCCAAAACCCCACCAACCATTTGCATTGCTTTTCGCTTCAACCCAAAAACCCCACCAACCATTTGCTGTGCTATTTGCTTCAACCCCAAAACCCCACCAACCATTTGCAGTGCTTTTTGCTTCAACCCGAAACCCCAACAAACATTTGCAGTGCTTTTTGCTTCAACCCAAAACCGTACCAACCATTTGCATTGCCTTTTGCTTCAACCCAAAACCCCACCAACCATTTGCAGTGCTTTTTGCTTCAACCGAAAACCCCACCAACAATTTGCAGTGCTTTTTGCTTCAACCAAAAACCCCACCAACCATTTGCTGTGCTTTTGGCTTCAACCCAAAACCCCACCAACCATTTGCAGTGCTTTTTCCTTCAACCCAAAACCCCACGAACTATTTGCAGTGCTTTTTGCTTCAACCCAAAACCCCACCAACCATTTGCAGTGCTTTTTGCTTCAACCCATAACGCCACCAACCATTTGCAGTGCTTTTTGCTTCAACCCAAAACCTCAACAACCATTTGCAGTGCTTTTTACTTCAACTTAAAAACCCCACAAACCATTTGCAGTGCGTTTGACATCAACCCAAAACCCCAACAAACATTTGCAGTGATTTTTGCTTCAACCCAAACCCTCGCCTACCTTTTGCAGTGCTTTTTCTTGAACCCAAAACCCCACAAACCATTTGCAGTGCTTTTTGCTTCAACCCAAAACCCCACCAACCATTTGCAGTGCTTTTTGCCTCAACCCAAAAACCCCACCAACCATTTGCAGTGCTTTTTGCTTTAACCCAAAACCCCCACCAACCATTTGCAGTGCTTTTTGCATTAACCCGAAAGCCCACAAACCATTTGCAGTGCTTTTTGCTTCAACCCAAATCCCTACCAACCATTTGCAGTGCTTTTTGCTTCAACCCAAAACCTCACCAACCATTTGCAGTGCTTTTTGCTTCAACCCAAAACCCCACCAACCATTTACAGTGTTTTGTACTTCAACCCCAAATCCCACCAACAATTTGTTTTTATTTTTTAGTTCAACTCAAAACCCCCCAACAATTTGCAGTGCATTTTACTTCAACCCAAAACCCCACCAACCATTTGCAGTGCTTTTGACATCAAGCCCAAACCCCACTAACCATTTGCAGTGCATTATGCTTCAACGCAAAACCCCACCAACCATTTGCAGTGCTTTTTGTTTCAACCCAAAACCCCACCAACCATTTGCAGTGCTTTTTGCTTCAACCCAAAAAACCCACCAACCATTTGCAGTGCTTTTTGCTTCAACCCAAAACCCCACCAACCATTGGCAGTGCTTTTTGCTTCAGACCAAAACCCCACCAACCATTTGCAGTGCTTTTTGCTTCAACCCAAAACCCCACCAATCATTTGCAGTGCTTTTTGCTTCAACCTAGAACCCCACCAACCATCCACAGTTGTTTTTGCTTCAACCCAAAACCCCACCAACCATTTGCAGTGCTTTTGGCTTCAACCCAAAACTCCATAAACCATTTGCAGTGCTTTTTGCTTCAACCCAAAACCCCACCAACCATTTGCAATGCGTTTTGCTTCAACCCAAAACCCCACCAACCATTTGCAGTGCTTTTTGCTTCAACACAAAACCCCACCAACCATTTGCAGTGCATTTTGCTTTAACCCATAACCCCACCAACTATTTGCATTGCTGTTTGCTTCAACCCAAAAACCCCACCAACCATTTGCAGTGCTTTTTGCTTCAACCCAAAACACCACCAACCATTTACAGTGCCTTTCACTTCAACCCAAAACCCCACCAACTATATGCAGTGCTTTTTGCTTCAGCCCAAAACCCAACCAACCATTTGCAGTGCTTTTTCCTTCAACCCAAAACTCCACCAACCATTTGCAGAGCTTTTTGCTTCAACCCAGAACCCCACCAACCATTCGCAGTTGTTTTTGCTTCAACCCAAAATCCCACCAACCACTTGCAGTGCTTTTGGCTTCAACCCAAAACCCCACCAACCATTTGCATTGCTTTTCGCTTCAACCCAAAAACCCCACCAACCATTTGCAGTGCTATTTGCTTCAACCCCAAAACCCCACCAACCATTTGCAGTGCTTTTTGCTTCAACCCAAAACCCCACCAAACATTTGCAGTGCTTTTTGCTTCAACCAAAAACCCCACCAACCATTTGCTGTGCTTTTGGCTTCAACCCAAAACCCCACCAACCATTTGCAGTGCTTTTTCCTTCAACCCAAAACCCCACCAACTATTTGCAGTGCTTTTTGCTTCAACCCAAAACCCCACCAACCATTTGCAGTGCTTTTTACTTCAACTTAAAACACTCACCAACCATTTGCAGTGCTTTTAGCTTCAACCCAAAATCCACCAACCATTTGCAGTGCTTTTTGCTTCAACTCAAAACCCCCACCAACCATTTGCAGTGCTTTTAGCTTCAACCCAAAACACCACCAACCATTTGCAGTGCTTTTTGCTTCAGCCCAAAACCCCACCAACCATTTGCAGTGCTTTATGCTTCAACCCAATATCCCACCTACCATTTGCAGTGCTTTTAGCTTCAACCCAAAACCCCACCAACCATTTGCAGTGCTTTGTGCTTCAACCCAAAACCCCAACAACCATTTGCAGTGCTTTTCACTTCAACCCAAAACCCCACCAACCATTTGCAGTGCTTTTTGCTTCAGCCCAAACCCCCACCAACCATTTGCAGTGCTTTTTGCTTCAACCCAAAACCCCACCAACCATTTGCAGTGCTTTTAGCTTCAACCCAAAACCCCACCAACCATTTGCAGTGCTTTTTGCTTCAACCCAAAACCCACCAACCATTTGCAGTGCTTTTAGCTTCAACCCAAAACCCCACCAACCATTTGCAGTGATTTTTACTTCAACCCAAAACAACCACCAACCATTTGCAGTGATTTTTACTTCAACCCAAAACAACCACCAGCCATTTGCAGTGCTTTTACTTCAACCCAACCACATTTTCATTTTCAAACCACATTAAGGGCACTCAAGGTTAGTAAAACCACACTCACAGTTTAGTACACATGTGTTCAGTGTTATTCACAGCTCAGACTGAGTGTCATGACCTTCTCATTTCCCCCATCTTGCAAAGACTGACTGAGGCACAACACTTCCAGGTTGAGGAGCCATCTTGAGGAACGGCTGCAAAACAGCAGCCATCCGTTAATTGTACTTTTTTACCAAGTTTTTTAGTTTTCTTTAAGTCTTTGTTTTTATTTATTTTGCCTTCTGATGTGGGGGATCAAGGAGAAATCACTTCCCGGTCCCTACCTGGTCGGTGAGGCAGCCTTCTCTCCGGCTGCCCAGTCGACCCGTCCTCGCGGCCTACCAGCGGGTGTGGAGCGGCGTGGAGCGGCGTTTTCTGGCGGGGACTGCACAGCACCCTCAGCGCGCTGGACCGACGCGCTGGAGCTCCGGTGAGCTGGACCGCCGAGCTCAACACCTCCGGGCTGCGGGACTGTGGAGCGACCATCCGCGGGCGGCGGCGCCGACTCCAACACCGGGAGCCTTGAGCTCCAAATCGGCGCGGCCTTGTCGGCTTCAGGTGCTGCGGACGCCTGCGGGAAATCGGCCGTTCCAGCCGTAGTTGCGGCCTCCGGTGAGGGATGCGGCCGTTCCAGGTGGCCCAGCTGCTGGAGGACTCTCCCGACGCCGGGGCTACATCACCCAGCGCGAACGGCCAGGATCATCGGGCCTCCGTAGAGGCAATAGCGGGGGCTTCATTTGGCCTGACTTTTTTGGGTGAACTGGGGCTGGGGACTGGACATTGTGCCTTCCCCCACAGTGGAAATCACTGTGGGGGGATGATTTTTGTATGTAATTGTTTGTAATTGTATTTGTTAGTCTGTGTTCAAGATGGCGGTCGGAGGGGAGAGTGGACGCTGGCGCGGTTTCGTTGCCGCTGCTCTCTCCTCAAATTGTGCTTCTGATTTTCTTTTTTGTGTTTTTGGAAGGAATTCTGTCCCTGATTTGTGTATTGGTCTTTATAACTTATTTTTTAAATTCTGATTATATGTTTCCTATAAATCTCTGTAAGGTGTCCTTGAGACCTCGGTATAAGGCGCCCATAAATAAAATTCATTATTATTATTATAGTCCCTCCCCCTCCCACCAATAGGGGCAGTGGAGAGAATGTCAACATTTTAAAAACATTATTAACTCTTTTATGTTTCATCGATGGGAAAAATCCTCTTGTCCTGCGCAGCGGAGGGTTATCTGAGTAATCTGGCCAAAACTCACAGCTGTAGGTGGCAGCGTTTTTTCTAAAATCATGAAACAGAAAAACAGGAAGTCAAGATCTTACTTTTAGTAATATAGATTGTCATGTTTGCCAAGATTTGTAAAAAAATATTTTTTGTGCTATCTAGGCAAATCATACCACAGGTGAGTGCAAAGAAGCCATACATAAGTACAACAGGTAGTGCAAAAGAGAAAATAAACAGTACATAGAGTATAATGTTACCGCTACAGAGAAAGTACAGATGACAAAACGTGTACGGGCCACAAAGAGGTAGGTTGGGAGATGGGAATAAATCCTTAGCTTATGGGAGGTTTGCTCAACAGTCTGATGACAGTGGGGAAGAAGCTGTTCCAGAATCGGTTGGTATGTGCTTTCAAGCTTTTGTACCTTCTACCCGATGGGAGAAGGGAGAAGAGAGAATGATCGGATATAGGTGCATTTGATTATGTTGGCTGCTTTCCTGAGGCAGCGTGATGTGTAGATGAATTTAATGGTGGGGAGTCTAGTCTGTGTGAAGGACTAGGCTACATCCATAACTCTCTGCAATTCCTTGGGGCAGAGTTGTACCCAAAGCAAGCTGTGATTCGACCCGATAGGATGCTTTCAACAGAGCATCTGTAGACATTGGCAAGAGTCATTGGAGACCTCAATGTAAAGATTGGCAAAAATCCTTGAAAAATGATTTCAATGCAAAACCTCTGAGGCAGTACCATGAAGAATAGAAACTCTAAAATTGTTGTTACATCTGGAACAAGTTTTTCAGCAAATTATATTAAATAATGAATAAATATCTGGATGCTTTTCCAATATGAAAATCTGGCAAGAAAGGGTTCAGGGACAAATTGAAACTCAAAAACCATTTGAGACAATAACTGGAAGGGTGAAATGTAATCATATAACCTCCCTGAAATTTGGCAAAATTGAAAGTTAAGTTAGAAAATACAGAAAGAGCTTGAGTTGTGAGAGGGTCCCGACCTCAAACCTTGCCTACCCATGTTCTCCGGAGATGTCTGACCTGCTGAATTACTGCAGTTTTTTTTTAAAGGGTTTGAGTTTGCAGATGATATCAGGTAAAACTACAGATATAAAAACGATCTGTTGTTAATGACAAGATTTGAACAATTTGGGAATGTGGTACATGAACCTGAAGTCACCATAGGCCATTTGTTTATCTCAATGCATGTTGCAGGGGTGGATAGCACAGAAAGTCAAGGGGACATTGAGAATATAAATAAAGACATTGGCGTTTACTCAATACTGCACTAGAACATAGAATTCCTACCGTTAATGAGCTTTGATTTGATTTCTTGGTTTAAAAAAATTGGAGTTCTATTTTCTTGGTTGTGCTGGCTATGGCTGAGGCACATTTTAGGTATCTTGACGGAAGATATGCAAAGAACTGCAGCAGACAGCTCATTTATGTGTAGAAACAAAAGTTGCAATAATCAAAGGCAAAAGGGGCAGTGTTTATCCTACTGTGCTTTCTCAGAAACAACATGCACGGATTCTGAAAAACAAAAAAAAAGATCAATTCAGCTATTCTTTTTGAAAGAGAGTTATTTCTGGATCATACCATGCCTTACAGTAAATGTCTTCCCAATTATCTGTGAAATTCTGAATTCAGTGAAAACACTGATCTTGTTTGATCTCGTTTATTACAAGCGAGTGACATTGGCACGTAGCAATGAAGCCAAAATTAAAATTCTACTAGCAGCACACAACAATGTTTTCATGCTTCATTTGTGTTTACTGAGAAACCTCGAATGCACACCTGTTTCTACTCTCAGTAATCTGTTTAAGACTGCTAAAGGGACAAGAGCCAAGCAGTAAGAAATTCAATCATTATTGGAGACACGCTTCATCCTTTAATATGCATGAGAGGCAAACCTGCCACATTGATCTGGCCAGTACAAAAGGTAGACAAAATTGCTGGAGAAGGTGAGGCAGCATCTATGGAGCGAAGGAAATAGGCAACGTTTCGGGTCGAGACCCTTCTTCAGAACAAATGGTACATTTTAAAAGCATTAAAGGAACAGTTACATTTTCCTGACACGGTGGCACTTTGCATGGATTTTTCAGCTTTCTAACGCAGAGCTGCTATTTAGAAAAATATATTGTCATCTTTCAGGGACCAGAAACATCAAAAAACATTAGTCAGAGACCACGAAGAATTATAATGGTGGCAGGTATTGGTTAGTAATCACTGCATTGACAAGAACAATTGACTTTATTTAAATCTGCCCCTGATATGCAAAGAGACCTTGTATCTTTTTAAGATTCAACTGGGCATACAATATGTGTCCTAGCTTGGTGTGAGAAGGATATTTCCAATGTCATATTAGATTGATTTTTCTTTTTTTTAATGCAGTTATGTTCCTGATATTTCTTCATAAATCTGAGCTAGGATGCCTCAATATTAGTAAATGTAGAAAGGACTCAAGTGGAACTTAAGTCAATTCTTCCACTCAGGCTCAATAGTCAAGCTGTATGATTTTATGATTGAGCTGGATTTTGCATGTCTCTGTAACTTCCCTTCAAAATTTTAAAGGCCCCAGTTTGATTAATGCTCATCTTCTTAACCCAAAAGGAATGACAGTCAAATTTATGGAATTTAATCTCACATTTTAACCTTTTAAAATCCTATCATTAGTCTGTTGTGTGCCCCTTCCAAGGATAAGATCTTTTTTCTGAGATGCTGGACTTAAAGCTGGTTGCAGAACACTGAGCCGTATCTGACAATTGAAACATTGCCTTCGCATATTTGAACACCAAGCCCTTCTGATAAAGAGCTACATTCCAGCACAGAAACGGGTCCTTGAGCTCACCTTGTCCATGCCCATAACGATCTAAACCCTTCCTATCCATATATCTATCCAAATGTCTATAGAAAGGTGTAACTGTATCAACGTCCATGGCTTCCTCTTCCTCATTCCAGGTACAGACTATTCTCTGAATGAAAAAGTTGCTCTTGAGGTGATCTCTTAAATATTTACCCTCTCACCTTTAGCTGAGAGGGTAAATATTTTTAGTTTTAGTTTTGGAATATTCTAGTTTTCTAAAAACTATTTTTAGAATATTCTCTAGTTTTAGAATATTCTCTCCTGGGAAAAAGACTGTGGGCGTTCATTTTATCCATGCCCCTCATGAGCTTGAATGCTTCAATTAAGTCATCCCTCAACCTCCTGCACCCCAAAGAAAAAAAGCAGCAGCCTATCCAGCCTCTCCCTATAACTCAAGTCCGCAAAATTCAGGTAACATCCTTGATGGTGGATGCTGCCTTCTTGAGGCAGTACCTCATGTAAATGCTGGACTTAAAACTGAATGTAGAACACTGAACAGTATCTGACAACTGAAACGTTACCTTCACATGTTGGAACAAAAAAGCCCTTCAGATAAAGAGCCAATATTGTAATAGTCGTTTTGATTATTTAATTACCTGCTCACAGGCATTTATGATGCTTGTGCATAGGAATGCGAGCACAATTGGCCCTCCACAATATCTTGCTACAAAAAACAATCACCACAGTTAGTCTGCAATCATGACTGCATTGAAAATTGCAGCAGCCGCCTCACAAGCACAGGCTTTTATATATGAAACCAGCTAACAAGCACCTCTGCTGGAATTTACCAGACTGTAGTTGGATGCAGCTGAGTAATGAAAGCCTCTGGTGCTGTCTAATCTCTCCATCACCCCCCTCCGCTTTTATTCTCTAGCCAGAAAATCCTTCCCTCTTCACTCCTGACATTACTAATTTTGTGTAACAATGATCAACCAGAGGAGGAATTACTTCCCGAATCAGAGCACAATATGTTAATGAACCAGAATATTGCCTGGATTATGGAGTATTAGTCACAAGAGGAGGTTGCGTAAACTTGGATTGTTTTCAATGGAACACTGAAGGTTTAGTGGAGATCAACAGAAGTAAATAAAATTACGAGAGGCAGAGGAAGGGCAGACAGTCAGAATTGTTTTACCCAGGGTGGACATGTCAAAGAGGGCACAGCTTTAAGGTGAGAGGAGCAAAGTTTAAAAGAAATATGCATGGCAAATGTTTTACACAGAGAGTAGTGGGTCCCTGGAACGTGCTGCCAGGGGTGGTGGTGGAGGCATATATGCAATGGTGGCGTTTAATAGGCTTAGATAGGCACATTGATATTCAGGGAATGGAGGGATATGGATCACACGCTGGCAGATGAGATTAGTTTGTCTTGGCATGGACATTGTGGGCCGAAGGGGCTGTTCCTGCGCGGTACTGTTCTGTGTTATGAATAAAGAACAAAGGACAATGGCAAAATAACAATCGCTGTTCATTACATGTTTTACTTAACTCTGCCTGCTCGGCAATGCAATATGAAGCAAGGATTTCTTTGTATTAAGATGCCTGACAGGAACGAGAATTAAAGCTTAAAATTGTCATGTGTGCCTGCTCCAAGAGAGTGGAGCTATTGTGCAAATTGATGCTAACATTTCAGTTTGACAAGGGCATTTATTTCAAAAAGGAAAATTATCCACTGCCATTTGAATTACTTATCTTCTACAGCTGAATTTCTTTTGTGCTAGAGGGTATTTGGAGATGATTACACTTTCTTTTTAAACAACTGTGTCTCCGATACGCAGTCACCAGAGATATCACAAATCATGTCCCATCACATTTCTCTCCTATGGTTTCAAACATGCATAAGCAAGCACATCATTAACAGTTTTTTTTCTTCATAACCATCTGTTCCATCCAGCTATCTGTTTGATGGACAATTCATCCACTGGGTCTTGTCCTGCTTTGCTGATTAATTGGAAAGTTGGTTCAGGAAACTCTCCTGTTCTGGAGGGACGGGAACGCAGATGAGGTGGAGTCAAACGAAGGGCAACAAAAATAACTTCAAGGTTGAACACAGCCTGAATATTATTGTTACCTGACGAGACGTGACATGGGTTAATAATGCAAAAAAACCCATCTTTGATCAGAGCAAATAAACAGAGTGGTAATAAAAAGATAAGTGGATGCAAGAAACTGCAAATGCTGGTTTACAAATAAAGACACAATGTGCTGGAGTAACTCAACGGGTCAGAGAGCATCTGTGGAGAATATGGATAGATGACATTTTGGGTCAGGACCTTTGCGGAGATATGAGAGGAGATCTGGTCCAGTCATGAACTGAAAGCTGTACACTATTCATTCCAAATACAGCACTGTACTTCCAACCAGCAAAAAGATTCATGGGATTCAGTGTTGCAGTTCTGTTTAATGCCACAACACGGATGGGCAGATAATAATAATAATAATAATAAATGTTATTTATATAGCGCTTTTCAGGACTCAAAGTCGCTTACCAAAAGGCGATTTTTAATATCCAGCAATTTATGGTAAAGGGTTTTAAAATTTAACAGAATACTGAATGAATTATGGAATATTAGCTATAAGGAAGGGTGGGACATACAGTAAACCCTCGTTAAAACAGATCATTTAGGACCAATGGAGTCCGTTATTACTGATTGACTGCTATAACGGAGTAACGTATTATCATTGTACGCAGTAGAAACAAAGTATTGCAGAGGCTGGTTAATGCACAAAAGGACCCTAAGTGCTGAAGTAACCTATCAGCATGTCTGGAGAACATGGATCTCTGGAGAACATGGAGAACTGTGTCCCGGGGAACCACATGCACGGCGTGAGTGTCCTGGGAAGCCGCGAGCGCGGCGGGAGTGTCCAGGCGATCCCCGCGCGGGGTGGGAGTTTCCCGGGGAGCCACACGGGCCCGATTCACCTGCCGAACAACGCGGTGCCGTCAACCAGAGCGATGACCGATGACTGAAATGCGCCCCGGTAGGCCCAACCCGCCCCACAGGCTTCCCAGCGGACTGCGGAGAAGCCGGGCGGCGAGGCCTGACTGGGTCAAAGGGCGGCGCTGATGGGAGCCTCGGCAGCAGCTTGAGCCTCGACGGCAACAGGAGCCTTGGCGCTGATGGAGCCTCAGCGGCAACGGGAGCCTTGGCGGCAGCGGGAGCCTCGTCAGCGGCAGGGACCTCGGCCGCTGCTGGAGCCTCTGTGGCAGTGGAATTTTGAGGAGGGGGGAGCAGGGAAGACAATGGGGACCCTGGCGTGGTGGGACCGCCGTGAAGAACAATGGAGCATCCGGCATGGGGGGACTGCCATGAAGAACAATGGGGACCCGGCGTGGGGGAAGCGCTGTGAGGGACGTTGGAAGAACAAAGGGGGACCAGATGTGGGGGAGGGGGGGGGGGCTCTTTAGTTTTAGAATCCTCTGCCCAGGGGATAAGCCTGCGTTCGTTTGTTTGTTTGTTCATTCCGGTTTAGGCGCCAGCCAACAGTCGCCTGTCCTTTTCTTTTTTTTTTGCACTTTCGATTTCAAGTTTTTGTGTACTTTGGTGGATCGAGACAACAGACGGTTGGTTTAATTCAGATTTATTCGCAATATGA
>CM075978.1:27496064-27715157 GCA_038087875.1 Malacoraja senta
AGCCAGGCACTGGAAACAGGGGTCGCATGACGGCAGCGGCCGACGGCCACGAATCGGTGGTAAAAAAATTTACCCATACTGATGAAAACTCCTGTAGACCCCTTGACGGTCAACGGCCGAGGGAACTGTCGAATAGCATCTACCATTGCGGAAAGAGGCTCAGCACCCTGTGGGGTGAGCCGATGCCCCAAGAACGAAATGGAGCGCAGGCCAAACTGGCACTTCGCGGGGTTAATCACCAGGCCATGTTCACGCAGGCATTCGAACAAAAGGCGAAGGTGCTTAACGTGTTCTGCCTGTGAACTGCTGGCCACCAGAATGTTGTCCAAATAAATGAAGACAAATGGCAGGCCCCGCCCGACCTGATCCATAGCCGCTGGAACGCCTGAGCGGCGTTCTTTAGGCCGAACGGCATTCAAAGTCATTCGAAAAGGCCGAACAGGGTGATGATGGCCGGCTTGGGGATGTCATCGGGGTGGACTGGGATCTGATTATAACCTCGGACCAGGTCCACTTTCGAGTAGAAAGTGGTGCCCTCGAGGTGCGCCGAAAAATGCTGTATATGGGGCACCGGGTAACGGTCCGCCATGGTTACAGCGTTGAGCCGCCTGTAATCACAGCACGACCTCCACCTCCAGATACCTTCGGGACCATATGGAGCAGAGAGGCCCACAGACTATCGGACCGCCGGACAATGCCCAAGTCTTCCATCAATTGGAATTCATCTCGGGCGAAGCACAGCTTGTCCAGTGGCAGGTGGCGCGCACGTGCGTGCACCGGTGGGCCTTCAGTAGGAATAATGATGCACTACACCGTAACGGGAGCTGCCGCGCTGAAAGTGTAAAGAGCTCGGGGAACTCGGAGAGCTGAGCGGCGAAAGGGCCCTTGACCTCCGCAATGTCGTCGGGTTGCGGGTCGGGCGGGGGTAAGCTGCGCGGAGTCTTGGGGCAGAAGTCTGACAACGGACCATACGACCGCCACACATGTCGACGATAAGGGAGAACGCGCGCAGGAAATCAGCCGCTAAGATCGGCTGGGCAACGTTAGCGATGATAAACTTCCACCTGTACGGGTGGGAGTCGAAGATGAAATTAAGGGTCCGCGTACCGTACGTTCGAATGTCACTCCCATTCACGGCCGAGAGGATGGGTCCATCTTACCAGCATGGGTATCGCGGCCGGTCAGGGGAAGGATACTGACGATGGCACCGGAGTCCATGAGGAAACGGTGGCCAGTGTGGTGGTCACGGACTTGAGGCGTTCGTTCAAGCCGATCGCGGTTATCTCTACAGGCGATTGGCCGAGGCATTTCCCAGAAACGTGCAGGGAATTCGGCAGCGTCGAGCCTCTGCACCGAAACGTAGGTGATAGTTGCACCAGTGGTGTCTACTACGGTTCTCGGGACGTTGCGGCGGCTCCTCAAAGGGGGCTGGTGGTGGGCTCTCCTCGCGTGGCCGCCGTGGCGGTAGTCGAGCCGGTGCAGCCGGGCGGATTAAAGCGCAGACCTCCTGGTGCCTTGTCATCCACAGCTCGTCGGCCCTCTCCGCGAGCTGTTGAGGATCGTTGAAGTCAGCGCCGGCGAGCATCAGGCGGACATCATCAGGCATCTGTTCCAGGAAGTCGTTGTGACCGCGGCACGGTCACAACGACTGAGCCCGAACGTGTGCAGCAACAGGGCCTTGACGCCATCGTACTTCTCCGTTGCCGGTGGGTCTCGCAGGTAGGGCAGCAAACGGGAGGCAGACTCCTGCGGCAGGGTTCCCACCACGTGGAAATACCTCGTCTCGTCAACGACGATGTGGTGCAAATGGAACCACGTGCGCAAACCATACCTAGGGCTGATCAGGCCAAAACGGGGGCAGTCTGAGGCTGACCATGTCCTGCTGGGCGCCCGCAGCGCCGGCGGGAAGGTAATTGTCCTGCATGTTCTTACCGTCTAACTCCTGTTAGACGAGTCGGGGTCATCAATTTGGCGGATCAAGACAACAGACGGTTGGTTTCAATCGATCATGGTCTTGACAATTCCCACTGACAAACACAACTGACCACAACGGTGGTCTCACAACGACTGAAGGGAGAGCCCTGAAAAACGCGCGAAAACCCGACCCCTCCCAGAGTCACGTGCGCGCGGATTCCGATCGCAGGGTTCAATACTTGCGAGCACCAGCAGGTGCCGCTACAGTACCTTGTTTGTTGTGACTGTTGGCAGATCAATTTCCCTCCTGGGGTTGAATAAAGGGTTATCATATTGTATTGTCTCATAGGTGATGTTTCGTGTCGTGATCCTTCAGTCTGCTGAGCTACTCCATCACTTTATGCCGTTTAATCTTAAAACTAACGCTGATGCCACTGGTCTGCACCACCGACCCCTTCTTCACCAATTGCCTCAAGGTCCGGTTGACGGGGCTGTTGTTACGGCTCATGTTGTAGCCCCTGGTCGGCCATGCTTTCTTCAGTTGGCAGCCGTCAGTAGGTCTGTCCATTATAACTAAAATCTGTTATTAAGAGGTCCGTTAAAATAAGGGTCTACTGCACTTGAATTGTTTTCTCTGGAATGCCGGAGGTTGAGGGAGAGACCTGGTAGAAATATATAAAATTATGAGAGACATGTAGATAGTGTAGACAGTCAGAACCTTTTTTCCCCCAAAAGGATTAGGGGACATAGCTTCAAGATGAGTTGGGCAATGTTTAAAGACGATGTGCGGGGCATTTTTTTTACACAGAATGCGGTTGGTGCCTGGAATGTGCTGCCCTCTCCCCTTTCAAAAGGTTTAGAAATGTAACAACGCACACCTCCAATGCAATATGAGCTTTTCACTGTACTCTGGTACACGTGACAATAAACTAAACTCAACTCAGCTCAGAGGTGGTGGTGGAGGCAGATATGACAGTGGCATCTTAGAGGTTTTTAGATAGGCACACGGATATGCAGGCAATGGAATAGTCTTTTTCACGTGCGGTGAGAGGAGATTAGATTAATTTGGCATCATGTTTGGCCGCAGGTCCTGGTTCTGTGCTGTACTGTTCTGTGTTCTAACCAATTTCATCTAAGATAGAAAAAAGTCACATAGTACTGGAGTAACTCAGCGAGTCATGCAGCATCTCTGGAGAACATGGATGGGGAATCTCCAGAAGGGTCCCGACCCAAAACGTCTCTAGAGATGTTTCTCCAGAAATGCTACCAGACCCGCTGAGTTACTCCAGCACTTTATGTATTTTTTTGTAAACCAGCATCTACAGTACCTTGTATTTTCATTTTAGATAGTCTCAGCCTGCAGGGATGTGTCTGAATTTATCAGTGGTTTGGCTTGGAGACTAATGCTGTTGTCGACGATGCTGGTGTAAGAAGGTTTTCCTGATCCTGGAAAGCCAGCAGATTGAATGTTAATGCCATTGGGGTGACACACGCCACCTGCAACACAAAATTAGAGATTTTCCCATCAGCCTGGGAATTGTGTGACACTGGGTGCCAATAACAACTGCTCCCTCTCTGTAAATCACCACATGTTGAAGGATGCAAGTGAAAACGAACAAAATATTTTGATGAATAATTTGCCACTGCTTCATGACAATCTGTCTGAATATTCATGCAGAAATGGTGGAATGATATTCTATTTATTTCAGAGCTGGGTCCCATTTGTATTGTGTGTCATTCTGCCAAGTGATGCAGCTGGCAATAGTGGAATTCACTTACTGAGGTTTGAGTGACAATCGCAAAGAGTCTTTGGTATAAAATCTGTCAATTTGGTGTCAAATACTCTCTGAATGAACTGCTGAGCTACAAATATTAACTTACGATACCTTTAGGATTGAATAGATTAATATGCAGTACGAACTGCAACTGTTTCAATCGAAAGAATTGCATTGCTGGGAATAAAAATGCATGCTGCCCTATAATGTTTCAATACGGTGGCACGGTGGCACAGCAGTAGACTTGCTGCCTTACAGCGCTTGCAGCACCAGAGACCCGGATTCGGTCCCGACTATGGGTGCTGTCCGTACGGAGTTTGTACGTTCTCCCCATGACCTGAGTGGGTTTTCTCCGAGATCTTCGGTTTCCTCCCACACTCCAAAGACGTACAGTTATGTAAATAAATTGGCTTGGTAAATGAAAAAATTGTCCCTAGTGTGTGTAGGATAGTGTTAATATGCGGGGATCACTGGTCGGCGCGGATATGGTGGGCCGAAGGGCCTGTTTCCACGCTGTATCTCTAAACTAAACATGAAAAACCATGCAATGAAAATTAAGATAATGCCTAGAATTTCTAATAAACCTAATGGGTGAGCCAGCTGGGTTTAGAGTTTTTTTTTAACTTAGTTTAGAGATCCAGGACGGAAACAGGCCCTTCGGCCCATCAGATCGACGCCGACCAGCGATCCCCGCATATTAATACTATCCTACACACACTAGGGACAATTTTTTACATTTACCAAGCCAATTTACCTACATACCTGTACGTCTTTGGAGTGTGGGAAGAAACCAAAGATCTCGGAGAATACCCACGCAGGTCATGGGGAGGAAGTCCATGACCACCATTGATCACCCATTCACATTAGTTCCATAAAAAAAGGAACAGTAAAGCACAAGAAAAGGCCAATATCTGTACCTAACATAATGCCAAAACCAATTCTAGACTCTGCCTGCACATAATCCATAATCCATATCCCTTCATTCCATGCATATCAATGCACCTATCCCAAAATCCCTTAAATGTCATTACCCCTGACACCCTTGATAATCAAGAATCTGTCAATCTCTACCTTAACAAAATATACATTGACTTGACCTCCATGATTTCCACAGATTCACCATCCTCTGACCAAAGAAATTTCTCCTCATCTCCTTCCTAAAGGAACGTCCTGTTATTCTGAGGCTATGATCTCCCAATAGTGGAAACATCCTCTCCACTATCTCAATCCTAGACTCTCCCAATAGTGGAAACATCCTCTCCACATCCACTCTACCCAAGTACTTTCCAAGCTTTTACCCAATGGTAAAAACATTGACTTCTCCAATTTTAGGTAACTCGTCAACAATCCCCCCTCCCCTCCCTTTTATCCGCAGTCTCTTCCTTGTACCCCATCTGGATGCTCACCCATTTCTCCCACTTCACTGCCCCTCTTTTCCCCTACCTCCAACCCCTTCCTCCATCCCCTTCCTCCATCCCCTTCCTCCATCCCCTTCCACCTAAATCCCTTCCTCCGGCTTCACATGTTGTGCTTCTTCTCTCCTTGTCTCACAATGTTTTGTTTTCTTCCCATCTCTGGTTTTCAACAACACAACTGCCAAATAAAACTCTGCCTCACCTGTATCCATCTATTATTTACCTGGCTCTTTCCCACCCCACCTCTCTTCCAGGTTTCTCCTTAACCCTCCCCCCCCACCCAACTACAGCCATTCCCAACCCAAAACATTGCCTGACCCAGCAGGCTCCCTGAGTTACTCCAGCACTTTGTGTCTTATTATAAACCAGCATCTGCAGTATATTGTGTCTGCCGAACTATTTCCCGGCTCGATTACGAACATTAAATTTTAGAGAGTATGAAATTCAATATGCAAGTGGTAGGATGATTTTAGAACTACTTTGAACATCGAATAGAGAAATGAATTGTTAATGTCTCTGGGTGTTAAGTAACAATGTTAAAAATGACAGCAAAGATTTTATAAAAAGTTTGTGTCAATCAATGTTTCAAATGACCTTAGAATTTCTCAATGAAGTGCAAGCTAGCAAAGTAATACATACCCACGGGGCGAGCTTATGGATTGTTGGCAATTTCATTTGCGTTTTTGCTACTGTTGCATTTTTCATTTCGTAAAACAAGGTTACATCGACTTTGTAAAACCAAGCAATGACCTTTTCTAATGGTTATTCTGTCCATCGCCACTTTTCTAATGGTATTTTTCTTATTTGATATGCTCTATAATCTGTTCTTTTCTTCCCCAAACCGGAACTTTATGTTTACATTATTGTGTGTTTTATGATTGTCATATTATGGTAAAAAAAAAAAATAGAATTCTATTATGTACATAAACATACAAATCTTTCAATATCAGAATCTTTAAAGGAACGAAGAAATGTACAAAATGAGCAGGAGGGATATGAGCCAAACATACAGCCATCATCCAAAGCATGCTCACTTCATCAATAACAGTTTGGTACAGCAGTTTAGACGCTCACTCCCGTAATAAACTACAGCGCATTGTCAACAAAGCATCCAAAATCATCAGCACTTCCCTCCCATCAATAGAATCACTCAATCTCAAACGGTCCGTGTCAAGGGTGAAGAAAATCATTTCTGATCCCTCCCACCCAGCTCACCACATCTTCCACCTGCTGCCGTCAGGAAGGCGCTACAGCTCACTGCCCGCCAAAACATCACGATTTAAAAACAGTTTCTACCCATATGCAATTCGAACTCTGAACACTCTATGACAACATCACATAGCCACCTCGTGCATGTACTGTATACTGTATGTTGTTGTGTTTTATGTTATGTTTGACGGGAATCAGCCTATTGTGTAACATCCTGTACTGAACATGAATTCCACCAGCTTGACTGTGTGGTCATTAAATAATTTGAAAATAATTTGAATTGAATTGAAAATGGGATAGATAAATTTTCCCACAGAAAAAGGTTGTTGATGGAGGCGATGGTAAAAGAGCTCTAGATCAACTCGTTGAGGTGGAGGCAGTGGGGTACAGAGGTGAGGTCTCTGTTGAGCACTGATCATTCTGTATTGGAATGAGGGAGTTTAGGTGGTATGGTGAAAACATGGTAGTGGTGAGAACTGAAGTCAGGGAGGAGTGCAGAGAGGTGGAAGGAGGCTCAGTAACATACTTTGGGGGGATGATGGGGGTTCAGGGAGGAGAGGAGTGTGGAAGTACATATAGGGAGTAGTGTGGGTTAAAGAGGGGTGAGCAGTAGGACCCAGTGGTACCATCATAGAGGTTCCCTGTTGGATGGGGGTGAGCAGTAGGACCCAGTGGTACCATCATAGAGGTTCCCTGTTGGAAGGGGGGAACAGTAGGATCCAGGAGAATCAGACCACGTGGTGTTGGAGCTGACGGTGTGGAGGCTCTTGGCCTGGAACCCGGTGGGTCGATGGCTCCAACCTGCTTTTGGGTGGGGGAGAGGTGAGGATCAGTGGGGTCAATGGTTGTGGCCTAAAGTTGGGATCGACTGCAGGTCTGGGTGAGTGAGGCCCTGCGCTGCGGAAGAGTTAGAGGGAGGGCCTGGCGCATGAAGGCCAGTGTGGAATGCAGGCCACAGAATGTTGCCTTCTAAATTAAATGTATTCACATATTTGCAAGCAGCTTAGTGCAATAAACGAAATAGCTCAGCAGATCGATGGTCAGCGTGGAATCGATGGGCTGAAGGGCTTGTTTTCATGCTGTATCTTTGAATAGAAACAATGGGAAAAGCTAGGATAACCAGCTGGTCGGATGGGGAAGCAGTTAGTGATGGGAGAAGCAGTTAATGTTTCAAATTAATAACCCTGCATCAGAATGGGTTAAAAATAAATGTCTTGCACAAATAACAAAGTGAATGAATTTACATTTTGACCTTTACTGTAATGTTAGTTCTGACTAAATTAGTTTAACACCTCCAAACTATTTGTTTGAAATATCAGAAATATTTGGGATATTAGTTGGATTTAGTCCAATTTAACATTCAACTTGAAATTCATTCAATTATATGGTCAGAGTTGGCATTTATATTACCTTTATATCTTTTCTTTTCCTTGATTAATTTTCTTGACAAAGGACAGCAAGATAGATAGTCATAGTCACACAGCATGAAAACAGGCCCTTTGTCCCTCTCATCCTTGTCGACCAAGATGCCCCATGCCAAGTAAGTCATATTTGCTTGCATTTGGACTATATCCCTTTAAACCTTTCCTATCCATGTACCTGTCCAAGTGCCATTAAAATGCTGTTATTGTATTATTGTACCTGCCTCAACTACCTCCTTGCGGCTCATTCCATACACTGACCTCCCTTTGAGTGAAAAGGATGCCCGCAGGTGCCTTTCTCCTCTCACCTTAAACCTATGTCCTCTGGTTCTAGATTCTCCAGCCCTGGGTAAAACACTTTGTGCATTCACCCTATCTGTTCCCCTCATGAGGTCACATCTATAAGATCAACCCTTAGCCTCCAGCGTTCCAAGGAATAAAGTCTCAGCCTACCCGAACTTTCCCTATAGCTCATGCCCTCGAGTCCTGGCAACATCTCTCAAATCACTCTTTCCATCTTAAAGATATCAAAGTGGGATATAGAGACAAAGGGAACTACAGATGCTGGAATCTTGAGTAAAACAAAATGTGCTGGACGAACTAAGCACTTCAGGCAGCATCTAGAGAGGGAATGGACAGGCGACTTTGCGGGTTGGGACCCTTATTTCTATTCAGACCAGTCCCAATCCGAAACATCACCTGTAAAGAATCCCATTTAAACCGTCGACCTAGAACAGTTCTCTATATTTTTCTGAGATATGAATTTGAACACAACTTGATGAAGATGTTAATTTCTTTCTGCAGGATGTAAATATTGTGGATGAAATGGGATTGGGCATCTCAGGTATTTTGTAAGATATAAACCAATAGTTTTGTGCTGGGAGAACTCAGATGAGACAATTGGCATATTTAGGAGAATAACAAGGGAATTTTGCTTGGACGTGCCCAGACAGACAGTGAATATTGAAATCAGGTTATGTCATTAAAATACATTTCTCCTGTAATGTAAAAGGTAATAGACTCACTTATATCACCTCCCAGTGTGATTTATGTGGTTTTGGCATGGAAAAGAACAGGAGCTAACATAATCTTGGCAAAATAATAAGAAATTGCAGATGCTGGCATTTTGAAAAAAACACAAAGTGTGAGAACAACTCATCAGATCAGGCAGCATCTGTGGATGGAAATGGACAGACGACATTTTGGGTCAGGAAGAATGGGCCTAATTCCAAATATTGCCTGACCATTCCCGCCACAACTGTTGCCTGACGCACCGAGTTCTTCCATCACTGGGTGCTTTGCTAAGATAATCTTACTCCACTGCTAGATATCCACCTTTAGATTACCCTTGGCATAGCCCACACTGTTCTTACCCAATATATAGGTGACAATTGGCAACCTTTCACATGGACATTTCTCAGGTGACTTGCATGTTGTTTTTTCAGCCTAACAAGTGTCTCGAAGAACAACACAGACATAATCTTGTTTACTTTTTCCTAATACTGTATGCAGTTAATTCTTCTCTGTAGTTACTTCCAGGAAGAACAACGCTTTCCTTTCTATCTGGAAATAATAGTAGTTACTGTATTTACAAGTTGTGAGGATTGGGGCCAGAGGGCCCACTTACTTTTGTCGATAAAACACAAAGTGCTGTAATACCTCAGCGAGTCAGGCAGCATCTGTGGAAGGAACAGATAGTCGACATTTTGGGTAGGGACACTTCTTCAGAGTCTGAAAAAGGGTCTCATCCCAAAACATCGTTGAGTATGAAGAAAGGTCCAAACCGAAAAATTGCCCATCTATTCCTTTACAGATATGCCTGACCCATTGAGTTCCTCCAGCATTTTGTATTTTATGCAAGATTCCTGCATCTGCAGTTCCTTTTAATTTTGTTTAGTTTTGTTTGGAGATACAGCGCGGAAAGAGGGCCTTCAACCCACCAGGTCCGCACCGACCAGCGATCCCCGCACATTAACGCTATCTTACACACACGAGGGACAATTTCCATTTATATCAAGCCAATTAACCAACAAACCCCTGTACATCTTTGAAGTGTGGGTGGAAAACCCACGCAATCACGGGGAGAATGAACAAACTCTGTACAGACAAGCATTCATAGTCAGGATTGAACCCAGGTCTCTGGCGCTGTAAGGCAGCAACTGTACTGCTGTGTCACCGTGCTGCCCTTGTGTCTACGATGATCTTTGCATTAGACGTGGCTTCTCTTCTCCATGTGGCCTTACTGCTAGAATTGTTATTAAGCTGTGTAGTTGACTGGGATATATATTGAAAACCCAGCTGAATTTTATTTCCCAAGTTAAAGTAAGAAGCTTCCTCTCCTCCAGGCTCTAGAGATGAGTTGAATTCTCAGTGTACAGCAGCTCCTCACAGAGTGTTTTATCTCCTGGAGATATGTAAGATGCTGCATGGATAATCGTATCATGATCAAACAATGCTTGAGGTAATGTCATTAGGCAAAGTGTGAATACAGCTAAAATATATTCATGAATAACATCCTGTTGTTCAAAAGAATTACTTACTAATGTCAGTCTGGTCTCACTTCAATAACTTGTGTTGTTAAACATCAAACATGTGCTGCTCATGGCATCTCTTTACATCTTTGCTCATCGTGTCTTTAAAAGTGCAATAACAACACAACATTCCGCAGTAAGTCAGTTTGCATCTACGATGCAGATGTAGCAACCATATAATTCAATGCAGTCAATGTTGAGATATAAAGTCAGGTGCTAACACAAATGAGTATGACACCTGCAATATTGAATGTATGAACCCTAAGAATGCATTAAGAGTTTTTGCACGTTTTTGTTAAGGTTGAGATTTACGTTTATTTTATTATTGTCACGTGTACCAAAGTACAGTGAACGGCTTTGTATTGCATGTTATCCAATTAAATAAGGTAATACTATATATCAATACAATCAAGTCAAACTCAAGTACAATAGGTTGAGCAAAGGGGAAGATATGGTGTGCAGAATATACTTCTTAGCATTGTAGTGCACCTGTTCCTTAGACAAAGTCCAATGCCCGCAAGATTGTAGAGGTGAATTGGACTATAACCTAGCTTATGGAAGGACCATTCAGAAGCCTGCCAACAAAGGGGAAAACGCTGTTCCTGGGTCTGGAGGTTCTTGCTTTCTAGATTCTGTATCTTCTGTACGATGGAAGTGTGAGAAGAAGGAATGACCGGGATGGGATCCTGTTGGCTGCTTTCCCGTGGCAGTGTGAAGTGTAGATGTAGTCAATGATGGGAAGACTGGTCTGTGTGATGGACTGGGGTTTGTTTGCTTATATTTTTTATTATGAATAAAGTTTATTTTTAAAAATATAAAAGGATCAACGGTGAGACAGAGAGTACAATGCTAGGAACAAAAATACTTACAGGAAGTAACATTTGGATATTCATGCATAACTATACATTTGAGGTTACAGTAAAATTTGCTTATAAATAACAGTCAATGTCATTAACCTTAATATAATTATAGCAGCAAGGACCATGAGTCTGCAGGCATGAAAACCAGAGGGGGGTATAAATGGCTCCTTGCAATATTTAATTTCACATAACCAAAGTAATTATTACTGTATAATGCAGTCTCTGAGGCGTGTGTGGAGGCTCAGAGAGGTTAGACCATAGGACGATACATTGATAAGAAGAGCACGGAAACATGCCCTTCAGTGCACAATATCCATGCCAAACATGATGCCAAAATAAACCCATCGTTTCTGCATGCACATGATCCATATCCCTCCATTGCTTGCATATCCACATGCCTCTCAAAGCCTCTTAAACATCACTTCAATTTATGCTTCAGCCTGCAGGGCAGTAGTGTGGAAAGCTGAAGAACATGTAACAGGGGTCAAGAGTCAAGGGTCTTTAATTGTTATATGTACTGACAACATTACAGTGGCATTCTTACTTGCTGCAGCTTAACGGGCCCATAAATGTAATAACACATTGATAAATATATAATAATCAAAAATGTAGTCAATTAATAACTACAATACTAGGTAACCATAAAAGTGTAAAAAACAAATTCTGTAGTGCAACTAAAGGCATTCTCCATGGAAGATCATAGTTGATGAGGTTAGTGTTGTGCTGTGATCAAGAGCTTGATGGTGAAAGTGCAAGAAAATAAATGTGGGTGTGATGCTTGGAGTAGTGACGAGTGTGCAAGAGTGCAAAATGAATTTACAGCAAATTCTGCTTTCAGTGTTGAATAGGTCTGGTGGACAAATTAGTTTTGTTTTGTGCTAAAGCATGGAAACAGGTCCTTGGCCCAGCGAGTCACCCGTACACACTAGTTCCATGTTATCCCAATTTTGCTTCCACTCCCTACTCGTTAAGGGGAATCTTACAGGCGGCCAATTAACCAACAAACACTCAAATCTTTGGGGAATTGGGATGCAGTTTAGTTTAGTTTATTGTTGTCACATGTACCGAGGTACAGTTTTTTTGTTGCGTGCTATCCAGCCAATGAAAGACTATACCTGATTACAATCAAACCATCCACAGTGTACAAATACACAATAAAGGGTATAACATTTAGTGCAAGATAAAGTCTAATTACAAATAGGTCAAAGGTCTCCAATGTGGTAGGTGGGAAGTCAGGAATGTAATCTCACTGGTGAGAGGACGGTTTAGTTGCCTGATAACAGCTGGGAAGAAACTGTTCCTGAATCTGGAGGTGTGCGTTTTCAAACTTCTGTACCCCTTGCTTGATGGGAGAGGGGAGAAGAGGAAGTGACTGGGGTGAAAATGGTCCTTGACTATGCTGGTGACCTAATCAGAGGACCTGGAGGAAACCCACATGGCCACAGGAAGAACGTACAATCTGCACACGGTCAGCACCTGAGGTTAGGATTGAACCCGGGTCACTGGCACTGTGAGACAGCAGCTCTATCAGTTGTGCCACTGTGCCGACCTATTATTGGCAACAATGATGAAAACAGTCAGCTCCGTATGCCAGTTTACCCACTTCAGATTCATGTCTGGTGTCTGGAGGAAGAGACGGATTGCATTTGGCAATGATCTTTGGCAAACATTCTCCTTGAGCGTCACCCCTACATTGGGAGCATTGGTCTTCAAGTGCAGAGTGGTGGGCCCTGTTATGCCATTCCCAGTCTTGAGTGA
This sequence comes from Malacoraja senta, assembly GCA_038087875.1. Classification (NCBI taxonomy): domain Eukaryota; kingdom Metazoa; phylum Chordata; class Chondrichthyes; order Rajiformes; family Rajidae; genus Malacoraja; species Malacoraja senta. The sequence continues at coordinate 27,508,948 of CM075978.1, forward strand.
GAGAGACTGTCATTGGCGAGCAATGGGGTATATAGTGTTGAATGGTTTGTGATGCAAGTGAGGCACTGAAAGAGAGGCGGTGTTCAACAGTGCACCAAACCTCCCACATTGTAGTGGTTTCCTCCTCCGTTTATGATTATGCTTACGGATACTGCGTGGAAACAGGCCCTTCGGCCCACCCAATCTTCGGTGATTATCGATCACCTGTCCACACCAGCTTTGCGTTATCCCACATTTGCAGCTACTCCCTGCACACTAGGGGCAATTAATTTATAGAGGCCAATTGTGTTCTTTCCAGCTTAATGACATCTTTCCTGTAGCAAGGCGACCAAAACTTAACAGAATAATCCAAATGCGGCCTCATCAACATCTTGTACAATTGTAACATAACATCCCAAATTCTGTACTCTGACTGATGAAGGCCAATGTACTAAAAGCCTTCTTGAATCCATATCTATCTGTGACACCACTTTCAGGGAAGTACACCTGTACTCCTAGATCGCTGTGCTCTATAACACTTACAGTACTCCCCATTCTCAATGAAGGTCCTGCACTGGTTTGACTTCCAAAACTGTAACACCTCGATGCGTTAGTCTCCATTAGCTATTCCTCAAGCCCGCTTTCCTAGCTGATTAAGATACTGCTTTAATTTTTGATAACCATCTTCTCTATCTATGATACTACCTATTTTAGTGTCATCTACAAACTTACTGATCATGCCTTGTACATTCTCAACCAAATCATTGATATAAAATACAATCAGCAATGGGCCGAGCACCAATCCCTGAGGCACATCACTAGTCACAGTCCTTCAGTCTGAAAAACGATCCTTCCACCATCACCTTTTGCTTCATTCCAGGTAGCCAATTCTGTATCCAGTTAAAATAAAAAGTCACAAAGTGCTGGAGTAACTCAATGGATCAGGCAGCATCTCAGGAGAACATGGATAGGTGACAATTCAGGTCTGGACCCAATCTGAAGAAGGGTCCAACCTGAGATGTTCATATCCATGCTCTATGGAGACGTTTCCTGACCCACTGAGTTTACTCAGATACTTTGTGTTTTTTGTTTGTGAACCAGCATCTGAAGTTCCTTGTGTCTGTATCTAGTTAGCTTGCTCTCCCTGGATAGGACCTTCCAGAGCAGCCTGCCATTCAGAACCTTTTCAAATCATTTGCTTAAGTTAAGACATTTTAATAAAATAATGACGAAGCTGGTTCCGTGACTTGGAACATCACAGAATGAAATACAACCAGTATAGTACTTTGAAAAAAATAGTCACTATTGTCATCGGTATTCCAAGCAGCACATCCAGCTCTGTCTAATTTTCAGGTACATGTACTGCTCTTCTCTCTGCACAGTATGTTCGATCATTGTTTGCTTTTACATACAAGACAGTGACATTATTTCTTGTATGCAGTTACAGTACCTGGGAGTGACATTAACAACATGTTGCTGAATCTGAGGTAACATAGACAAAGATTACATTTCCAAAGTAAAAATACAGTTTGACAAATTAAAAAAAATAGCCTGCCTAATGCAATCAATGCCAAATCCTCAGTTTTTTTTATAATACTGGTAGCCTCACAAATATCTTGAATGCATTGCACTCATGAAAATTAATTAGCTTCCTCTCAGTCATATGAAACCAGTACCAGCTGAATACCTGTGGTACTTGACAGGAGATCTTAGAGTTGATTTCCAATGAGGAGAACAAGAGCAGAATACAGAGACTTGTGCAAATGTCAGGCCTGGAGTGTTTCAACTCCCATTCCTCAATAACCATGGAACAGAATTGTAAAATTGCTCAGTGCCTTGCTCTTTCTCCGATGCCTTATAAATGACTCTCTCTCTAGTGCGAACTCAATATCCATTTTGATAGGTAGGCTTTCCACTGGATCGTGTTGGGAATAGGAAGCCAGCCTGTTCATGGGGCATAATTTCTGGCCTGTCCAATAGAACATACAGAACAGTGCTGCACAGGAACAGGCGTTATGGTCCACAATGTTCGTGCCGAACATGATGGGAAGTTTAATTAAGTTCTTCTGCCTGCTTGTGATCCATATCCCTCCATTTCCGGTATGTTTATGTGCCTATCTAAAAGCCTCTTAAACAACACTACGATTTCTGCTTCCACCACCATTCCTGACAGCACATTCCAAACACCTACCATGCTGTATAAAATCTTGCACCCCACACAGAACATAGAACATTGCAGCACAGGGACCGGCCCTTCGACCCGCATGTCTGTGCCAAACATGTTGCAAAGGTCAACATTTATGTGCCTGCACATAATCCATATCCCTCCAATCCCTGCAAATACATGTGCCCATTCAAAAATCTCTTCAATGTCTAAAATTATAAATCTCCAGAATCAATAACAGTGGGGCGGCACGGTGCCATAGCGGTGGAGCTATTGCTTTACAGCGCCAGAGACCTGGGTTCAATCCTGACTACGGGGGCTTGTCTGTACAGATTTTGTATGTGCTTCTGGTGACCTGTGTGGGCTTTCTCCGAGATCTTCGGTTTCCACCCACACTCCAAAGACATACAAGTTTGTAGGTTAAATGGCTAGGTATGAATATTAAAAAAAGTGTCCCTAGTGTGTGTTGAATAGTGTTAATGTGCAGGAATTGCTGGTCGGCGTGGACTCGGTGGGCCGAAGGGCCTGTTTCTGCGCTATATCTCTAAACTAAACTAAACTAAACTAAAGTGATAATGCAACTTTTGAAAAGGATGTTCCATTCTCAATTGGCAGAGAGCTCTGTCAGTTTGCTACAAGATTTTCCTTTGGTTTTATCTGGAGCAGTGTGAGCAGTTCTGGTCGCCCCATTGCAGGAAGGATGTGAAGATTTTGGAGAGGGTGCAGAAATATTTAATAGCAGGCTACCTGATTTAGAGGCTATTGGCTATAAGGAGCGGTTGGATAATCTTGAATTGTTTCCTCTTGAGCATCAGAGGTTAAGGGGAGGCATGGTAGAAGCATAACAAATTATGAGAAACATACGTTACTTAGATAGTTAGAAACCTGTTCCCATGGTAAAATCTCAAAGACTAGAAGGCACAGCTTTAAAGTGTGAGGAGGAAATTTTAAAGGAGATGTGCGGGACAAGGTATTTTACACAGAAAGTGTTGGGTGCCTGGAATGTAATGCCAGAGGTGGTAGTGGAGGCAGACATGACAGGGGCATTTAAGAGGCTTTTAAATAGGCACATAGATACGCAGGAAATGAAGGGATATGGATCATGGGCAGGCAGAGAAAATTAGTTTAACTTGGCATCATGTTTAGCATGGATATTGTAGGCTGAAAGGCCTGTTCCTGTGCTGCACTGTTCTGTAGATAGACACAAAATGCTGGAGTAACTCAGCGGGGCAGGCAGCATCTCTGGAGAGAAGGAATGGGTGACGTTTCGGGTCGAGACCCTTCTTCAGACTGATGTCAGGAGAGAGGGAGATACATAATTAAGGATGTGTAAGGTGTGAAAACAGGACAAAGGGAACGGAGATCAAGGAAAATGTAGAATAGATCATTGTTAGCTGGGAGAAGGTAACAACAAAGCACACAAAGATAAAATGTAGTCAGAAACAGTCAGACTGGTTGGAGAACTGGGAAGAGGGATGGAGAGAGAGGGAAAGCAAAGGTTACTTGAAGTTAGAGAATGTTCATACCGCTGGGGTGTAAGCTGTCTAAGGAAAATATGAGATGCTGCTCATCCAATTTGCGCTGGGCCTCACGCTGACAATGGAGACGGCCCCGGACAAAAAAGTCAGTGTGGGAATTGGAGGGGAAGTAAAACCATTCTGTGTTCTATGTTCTTTGTGGAGGAACTCGTTAAAGGAAAGGTTGCTGAGAATGACTTCTTCCCCACAGGAGTTTGAAAGCTTTGGTAAAAAACATTGCTCGGGGACAGGCATTTACTGGAGCACCAGCTGTGAATTCAACTGCATGAACTTCACCTTCCTTGACAGCATCAGAGAGCAGTCCTTCCCCCTATCATTTGTACTTCTCTCAAGCACCCAGATCCCTCGAAACAAGTCCCCACAACACGCGACAGATATTTTCCTGCAAGCAATCATTGTAGGGCCCACACTGATAATCTCACTTTGTTCACAAACCATCCAAATATCCCAACTCATGCGAGAAGTGAGAAATGTTGTGACCGCAACACCCATATGCCTCCACTCCCTGCAGATCCACGTGCCTATCCAAAAGGAATGCCTTTAATGCCACTATCATATCTGCCTCTATCTCCAACCCTGGCAATGCGTTCCAGGCACCCACCACGCTCTGTGCCCCGCACATCTGACAATAGGCAATAGACAATAGACAATAGGTGCAGGAGTAGGTCATTTAGCCCTTCAATGTGATCATGGCTGATCATCCCCAATCAGTACCCCATTCCTGCCTTCTCCCCATATCCCCTGACTCCACTATTTTTAAGAGCCCTATCTAACTCTTGAAAGCATCCAGAGAACCTGCCTCCACCGCCCTCTGAGGCAGAGAATTCCACAGACTTTGTTTGTGTTGAATCTGCTTTAAAGATTGCTCCCCTCACCTTAAAGTTATATCCCTAGTAAATGATATTTCCATCCTGGTTTCATTGTTGCAATGGTGAAAAAATGCATTGTTATCTGTCGTAAGCAAAGTACAAAATGCTGGAATAGCACAGCGAGACAGGCAGCATCTATAGAGGGAACGGACAGGCGATGTTTAGGGTTGGATCCTATCTACCCCTTATCTACCTCTGCAGGCACCCTAACAACAGTAGTGTCTTTTCCTTTCAAACCTGCATGAGCAACCCAGCCACTTATAGTAGGATCTGCTTTCCTCAAGCCCTATAAGGTTACCCATCTATGAGTTATCTGCCTGTGCTGCAGGAGCAAGGTTATATGAATTGTATGCTGAGTAATTTCAAGGAAACCTGCTCTGTAATCCTGTCTTGTTAATGGAACATAACACATTTTAAACACTGAGTTATGAATCTGTGTGTGAGTTTTCCAAAACGCATCCACAAGATGGGCTTGGGATAAATATTCTTCAGCGAATGCTTGCCTTCATTGATCGGGATAAAAGTAAGAAAGTTATAATGCAGCTTTATAGGACTTTGGTTTGGGGGCATTTGGATTATAATGTACAGTTCCAGTCGTCCCCATTACAGCAAGGATATAGAAGCTTTGGAAAGGGTGCAGAGGAGGTTTACCAGATGCCTGGATTAGTGCATATTAGCTACAGGATGTTGGACAGATTTGGATTGTTTTCTCTGGAATGCCAGAGATTGAGGGGAGACCTGATAGATGTACATAAAATTATGAGCAGTTTAGCTGGGATAGACAGTCTCATTTTTCCTAAGATAGAAATATCAATACTAGAGAGCATATATTTAAGGTGAGAGAGGTAAAATTTAAGGGAGATGTGTGGGTCAATTATTTTACGCGGAGGGGGCGATGTTGGCGGCAGATACAATTGTGGCATTTAAGAGACTTTTGGATAGGTGCAGGGAAAGGAGGAAAGGTCTTGCCATCGTGATCACAACAGACATTGTGGGGCAGAGGGGTTGTTCCTGTGCTGTACTGTTCTATGTTCTATGTATGTTCAATGATCACCTGGTGCAGTTGCATGTAGCTTCTAAATTAAATCTCTAAATTAAATTAAAACTTATTTTCAATGTTTCTGATGCTAATACAAATCCATCTGAGTAATGCACTGGTGAATGTTTGCCAGCAAGAAACATGGTGCCAGGCCAATAACTCCACCCTCCATGTCAGCAAGGCAACGGAGTTAGTTATTGACTTTACGAAGCATGGTGGAGTACATGTTCCAAAAAGCATCAATGGTGTGGAAATGGAGGTAGTTGAGAACTTCACGTTATTGCACGTTAACATTATCAACAATCTGCCGTGGACCAACCACATTGATGCAACAGCCAAGAAGGCACAGCAACGCTTTTACTTCTTCAGGAGTCTGAGGAAATTCAGCATTTCTCCAGTGACTCTTACAAACTTCCACAGATGTACTATAGAAAGCATACTGTCAGGTTGCATCAGAGCTTAATTTGGGATCAGATCTGCCCAAGATCGCAAGAACACTTCACACCGCCTTGGAAAAGCAGCCATCATAATCAAAGACATGTCCCACCCCAGTCATTCCTTCTTCTCCCCACTTCCATCCAGCAGAAGGTACAGAAGCTTGAACTATATTCTGCACACAGTATCTTCCCATTTGCTCTACCAATTGTTGAATTCCTTCATCATTTTGAGTAATTTTTATTTATTTATTTAACACTGTGTTTGTCATAAGGTATTTGACGATTGTATTTATGTATAATAGCTGATCTGTTTGTATAGCATGCAAAACAAAACTTTTCACAGGTGACAATAATAAACCTAAATCAAAAGTAGGTTTTTACCAAACGAATACTATGTTAGATGTAGTTCAGGGTTCACTTCTTCACTCATATGGGACCAGAATCACTTTTGAATATTGTGCTGGCGAGGGAAATGACTTAATAGGTTTTAAACAGATTTGATGATCTAATGAATTTTGCATTAATGCATTCCATTTTTGCTTCTAAGCAGGAAAAAATCTCTGGTGCATAGTTCCACATCATATGTTCTGGTTATGTCACTCATCTCTAATCCTTTTACATAAACAATATTCATGTTACTCTTGGGTATAACATACTTTTCCAAACTTCTAATCATTTAGAGAAAATTTCTTCCAAGCAAATGTTTTATCATATTTCTTTCTGGCTTGAACTTTAATTAAATTCAATTAAACTTCAAACCAGTTTCCCACTTGGATTTTGTGCACAGGTTTTAAAGTGAGTTGCCTGCACCTTGGGACCATGTGTTGGATTATTTTCCAGTAAATGCAGAAGAGCCGATTTTCCAGTGACTTGGATAGAGTGGATGTGGAGAAGATGTTTTCACTAGTGGGAGAGTCTAAGACTAGAGGTCATAGCCTCAGAATTAAAGGAGATGAGAAGGAATTTCTTTGGTCAGAGGGTGGAGAATCTGTGGAATTCTTTGCCACAGAAGGCAGTGGAGGCCAAGTCAATGGATATTTTTAAAGCGGAGATAGATAGATTCTTGATTAGTACGGGTGTCAGGAGTTATGGGGAGAAAGCAGGATAATGGGGTTAGGAGGGAGAGATAGATCAGCCATAATTGGATGGCGAAGTAAAATAAGGGCCAATTACTTATGACCTTATGATCTTATGACAAACACAGTGTTAAATAAATGAAATAATATTACCCAAAATGATGAAGGAATTCAACGGGTCAGGCAGCATTTCTGGAAAACATGGATGGCCAATGTTTTGGGATGGGACACTTCTTCAGACTGATTGTAGTTGGAGGGAGAAAGCTGGAAAAGAGAGATGGGCACAAAATCATAAAATAGACGGATAAGGAGGATTGTGGATCTCGTGCAGGCAGTGAAGATAAGTTTAACTGGGTATCATGTTCGGCAAGGACATTGTGGGCTGAAGATCCTGTGCTGTACTGTAATAAATCATTGCCAGGCTTTGCCCACCCACCACTTTACCTCTTTTCTAGTTTCCTTGCAACCCCTCCCTCCCCTCCAATACAATCATTTTGAAGAAGGGTCCCCACCCAAAACATCACCTCTCCATGTTCTCCAGAGATACTGAGATACTCCAGCACTTTGTGTCTGTTTCTGTAAATCTGCATCTGCAATTCCTTGTGTTTAAATAAATGAATATACACGTTTGCACAATATATCAGCATTCTGGGAGAAGGCAAGAGTTGGAAGGAGTTCAAAAGAAACATTAGATTTGTTTCAATGCCTCTTTCTACTTAAATGATAATCCTCTTACTGAAATTTATCTAATTTATTTTGAACTATTTCAAATGCTTTTAGTGCTTTTCATTTGTGGAATGCCACAAGAGGTGCAGATTACTGTTGCCTATTCACAAATAAAGGTTATTTACTGAGCCAAAAATGTATTTATCCTATGTGTAGGAAGGAACTGCAGATGCTGGTTGAAAGATAGACACAAAACGCTGGAGTAACTCAGCAGGCAGGCAGCATCCCTGGAGAGAATGAAGAAGGGTCTCGACCCGAAAAAACACCCATTCCTTTTATCCAGAGATGCTGCCTGTCCTGCTGAGTTACGCCAGCATTTTGTGTCTATCTTTGATTAATACATTTTTCCTATTCGAGAAGCAGTTTATCTTGAATGAAATACTATTTAAAATAATGCAGTAAAAGAAATATTGCCAATGATCTGGTATTGAATTTTCTTCCTAATGACCATTATCTATGTATCCCTGTCAAAGGGTTAGTAATTAGTGACGTTATTATGCGAAACTCAGTGTAACAACTCATTTGACTATAGCACAGTTGTAAGATGAAAAATGTGAAACTCGCAATAAAATAATTGAATAGAATTGAAAGAAACAGCATAGAGTCATGCTGAAATAAACAGCATAGAGTCATTGAAAAAGGCCCTTTGGCCTGCATCGGCCAACATGTCATAGCTACACTAGTCCCACCTGCCTGCATTTGGTCCATATCCCTCCAAATCTGTCCAAAACATGTACCTGTCTAACCCGTCTAACTGTTTCTAAAACGTTGGGATAGTCCCAGCCTCAACTACCTCCTCTTGCCACTTGTTCCATACACCCACCACCCTTTATGTGAAAAAGTTACCCCTCAGATTCCTATTAAATCTATTCCCCTTCACCTTAAGCCTATATCCTCTGGTCCTCGATTCACCTACTCTGGGCAAGAGATTCTATGCATCTAAGCATGGAAACAGGAAATTTGGACCACTGAGTCCATGCCAACCTAGACCAACTCCACTCCCTACACAGAAGGGCCAATTTGCAGAGGTCAATTAGCCTACTAACCCACAGATCTTTGGGATGTGGGAGGAAACCAGAAAACCAGAGGAAACACGTGTGGTCAGAGGGAGAAGGTGCAAACTCCACACAGATAGCACCTGAGGTCTTTGGTGCTGTAGGGCAGCAGCTTTACCAGCTGTGCCACTGTGCTGCCCCATGAAACATGTGTGAACATAAATTGTGAAGTATTTGGTTCCCAATAATTTGGAAGTCTCCATTGAAAAAGTAATCCATCTGTTGCTAAATGAGGAAGTTATGAAAAATATTAAATTGAAAGAAAAATCTGATAAGTTGTATAAAATAACATGGGATAATTTAAAAAAGAACTAGGAAAAGAAGATTAAAAAAATTGATGGAGGCCTTTACTATTTGAAGCAGGGGAATTTAAAAATGTAGAAAAGTACATGAACAGGCCCTTCAGTCCACACTGTCTATGTGGAAAACAATAGAACTAATCTCCTCTGCCTGCACGTGATCCTTCCATCCTCTGCATTTCCATGTGCCTATCTAAAAGCCTCTTAACTGCTACTATCATATCTGCCTCCACTACCTTCCCCGGCAACTCATTCCAAACACCCACCACCCTCTGTGTAAAGAACTTACCCCACTCTTCTCCTTTAACCTTTGCCCCTCTTACCTTAATGCTGGGCCCTATAGTCTGACATGTCTTCCCTTGGAAAAAGGTTCTGACTGCCTACCATATCTATGCCTCATAATTTTATGTACTTCTATCAGGTCTCCCCTCAACCTCCTACCATCCAGAAAAAACAATCCAACTTTGTCCAACCCCCTTCCAATCAAGGCAGCAAATTGAAATGAAAGGGTAAAAATCTCAATAGCTGAAAGTTGCTCGTTGCTATATATGTAGCGAGCAAGAGGAAATTTACCCCCTCTGACCATATGTGTCTTCCTGGCAGAAAGTTCTGACAGAGAGTTAATGGTCAAAATAAGAGATTAAAATAAGGGCGACCTAGAAATATATAGCACTTTTCCATTTCACTCCCCCCAGAATGTCAAGAACTATTTGCTGGTGGTGATGTGCTTCTGAAAGGTATTCGCTTTTGCAATGCAGTGACGTTTATCGGCTGAGGTGACATGATGCAATCACAGCAAATTAAATCTAAAAGAAACCAATGACAATATATAAGATTGGATAAGTCTGCATGCTGATTGATTGACCAATGCGGCATGGAAACTGGCCCTTCGGCCCACTGAGCCAATACCTATCAACAACCACCCATTCACACTTGCTCTATGTTAGCCCACTTTCATATCCACACTAGGGATAAATTACAGAGGCCAATTAATCTACAAACCTGCACGTCTTTGGGATGTGGGAGGAAACCCGAGCACCCGGAGGAAATCCACATGGTAACCTGCAAACCTGCAAACTGCACACAGACAGTACCCGAGGTCAGGATCGAACCCGGGTCTCTGGCGTGTGAGGCAGCAGCTCTATGGGAATAAAGGAATAATGACTGCATGAATAGAAATAGATAAGAAAGCTGTGTTTCCCTAAGTTAGTAAAAAGCCTTTTTCTCCAAGGATCGCCACCTTGTCTTGGTGGAGAAGCTTGTGAGTACCATCAATGCCAGCGACGTTCCCTTGTGACTGCCACTGAAATATGATAACTCTATTGGCAGAAACAATGTTGCAGCAAATGCTATAAAAACAGGTTCCAAATGAGTCACCGCATGAAGCACTTTGGCAGTGAAAGGGAGAATATAAACGGTTCACAGCTCGTTCAGTCAAAGGGGGAATATGGTCACTTCACTGTGCCATGATTAAAAAGGTTTTTATTGTCAGTGGTCTAGTGAAAACTGTCTTATTTTCATATGGAAAAAAAAATAATGGGGAAGTAAAAATAATAAATGCATTAATCTAGAAAACAATAAAAAAAATCCAGTATCCTTATTTTGTTTTTGTAAAGGAAAACACTATTACTGCTAACTGTTATGTACACATCAGGTTATGCTATATGAACAGAGAATCACTGAGCTTTGATACTTAAATTGCAATGCAAAATGTATAGCTGTTTTGTATAAAACTATGTAAGCAATAAAATATTATACATGTTTTTTTAAATAAAATAAAAGGATAGTAATTGTTTAGAGGGATGTGGGACAAATATGGGCCAATGGGTCTAGCTTAAATGAGGCATCTTGGTCGGCATTGACAAGGTGGGCTGCAGGGCCTGTTTCCATGATGTATGACTCCATGAACCTGTGACTCTAATCTGTGTTGACAGAAGCTTGTGTTCCATGGGTATCAGTAGGGAGTACGGAATCACAGAATCTGAAGGCTGAGCAGAGAGAACCACCACGTGGTGACCTAGTTAAGAACCAACACATTTATTATGAAATTTGTCAGGTTTAATCCTAGAATGGAATGTATTCCTTGGGAGCAGCAAGATGAATCTCTACATTGAAGATAGACCCAAAATGCTGGAGTAACTCAGCAGGACAGGCAGCATCTCTGGAGAGAAGGAATGGGTGACGATTCGGGCGGAGACCCTTCTTCAGACTGGGAGTCAGGGGAGAGGGAGATGCAAAGGAAGTGTAAGGTGAAAAATGAGTCATCAAAGGGGGTGAAGGTCAAGGAAAATGTAGAATAGATCATTGTTAGCTAGGAGAAGTTGACAATGAAGCATTCAGTGACAAGATTAAACCAAGGGGACGATCAGACTGGTCGGAGAACTAGGAAGAGGGAGGGATGGAAAGAGAGGGAAAGCAAGGGTTACTTGAAGTTAGATAAGTCAATATTCATACTGCTGGGGTGTAAGCTACCCAAGCAAAATATGAGGTCCGTTTTCTCCAATTTGTGCTGGGCCTCACTCTGACATTCTAATGCCCTCTCACTATGACATGATGTTATGCTGTCCTTACATTATTATATATATATATATATATACGCATGTTTTTTGTCATATAACACAGCCAGTTGTTGCTGTGATTGTTTCAAAACAGTCAACATTTTAATAATGTTTTGCTTAGCGACATTTTAATTATGTTTTGCGCAATTAAAACAAAATACTGTTGGAATGATCCATAGCTTCTTGGATAAAAGAGATTTTGCTGAAATCAATGCAAAGAACTGCATCAAATGATGGAAGTCAGTTACTGCAACTAGCATTTATGCAACATCTTTAACTAGTGAGACATTGCAAGGTGTACCATAGGTTTACGTTTAGGTTTATTATTGTCACATGTACTAAGGTACAGTGAATAGCATTGTTTTGCATCATATCCAGAGATACTATTATCTATTCATAAATACAATCATGTCAATCTCAAGTATAATAGATAGAGCAGATGGGAAAAAACAAGTGCAGAATAAAAGTGATATCAGGCACTGACATTGAGCCAGGGAAAAATATCAGGTGAATTAGAAATTTTTAAAAGGACCCACTTGGAGGAATGAAGAGAATTAAGAATGTTTAATTGTAATATGTTAGGATAACAGTGAAACACAATGACACACAGAAAAATTTGCGATGATCAAAATTACAATAAGGTAATACTAGGTGACCATAAGAGTGTGAAATCCAAAGTCCATAGTACATCCAAAGACACAGTTCTTAGTTGTTATGGGTAGTGTTGTGCAGTGCTCAAAAGCCTGATAGTTGCTGGGAAGAAGCTGTTCTTGAACCTGATGGACAGCCTTTTTCCTGATGGTAGGTGTGAAATGAGAGCTTGACCAGGGTGGTGCTAGTCTTTGATGATATTGGCTGCCTTTTCGAGGTAGTATCTCCTGTAGATTATCTTTGATGGTGGGGAGGGCGTTACCCATGAAGGACTGGGCAGTGTCTACTATTCTCTGTGGTCTCTTACATTCCAGGGCATTCAAGTTGCCAAACCAGGCTGTGATGTAACCAGTCAGTATGCTCTCAACTGTACACTAGTAGAAGTTTGATAGTGTATTCATCAACTTACTGAATCTCCTTAATCTTCTAAGGAAGTAGAGCTTTCATTGTGATTGCAAAGAACATCACCTGAGCCCCGGGTGGGAACCCCGGAGCGTTACGCTGGAGACCCGGAGGGCTGCAACCCATTCATCACGAACTGTTCCATTCTCTTCACCCTACACCTTCGCCCAGGAAACGGCGAGAGTGGCGTTTACCATTAATCACCTGACTGGCAGAGCTTGGCTGTGGGGAACGGCTGAATGGGAGCGACGCACGCCGGTTTGCTCCTCTTTCCAGGCCTTCGCCGCGGAGCTTCGCAAGGTGTTCGGTAAGGTTTCGATGGGTCCGGATGCTGCGGGAGGTCTGCTGGGGTTGAGCCAGGGGAACCAGAGCGTCGCTGACTTCGCCTTCGACTTTCGCACCAGGGCCCGGGAGAGTGCTTGGAACGCCCCGGCCCAGTGTGACGCTTTCTGGCTGGGCTTGAATGACTATATCAAGGATGAGTTGGTGTCCCACGACCTTCCTTCTTCTCTGGATGGGCTTATCGAGCTAACGACCCGTCTGGACCGACGCATCCTGGCGAGACGTCGGGAGAGGCGACAGGGACCGGCGGACCGCCAGCTTTCCACCCCAGCTCGTTTTCCTCCGGAGACTGGACTACCCTCGTCGGGGCAACCGTCGAGGCAACCCGAACCCATGCAGGTGGGTCGCACCAGTCTCACCCCCGAGGAACGGGAACGTCGAACCTCTGAACTTTCCTCTGCCCGACGCCCTCTTTGTCATGCCCGTCTGCTGTTGTCTGATGGCCCTCACACCCTCGCCACCTTCATAGACTCTGGTTGTGACATTAATCTTATGGACAAGGAACTAGCCCGCCAGCTAGGCATCAGTTGTGTTCCCCTGCCTGAACCTGTTCCCGCCGACGCCCACGACGGCCATCGCCTGGGGACTGTTTCTCACCGGACGGTCCCAGTGCGCATGCTCCTGTCTGGTAATCACCATGAGACCATCCAGTTCCACATCCTGCAGTCTCCCCGTTTTCCCCTCATCCTGGGTTACCCCTGGCTTCGGCGACACAACCCCAACATCGACTGGAGGACGGGGGTCGTCTTGGGTTGGAGCCCTTCCTGCTACCAAGTGTGCCTGAAGCAAGCCTCAGCTCCTCAACCGGCCACCTGCTCCAGTGCTGCTCTGGATCTGACGGGGGTCCCAGCTGAGTACCATGACTTTGGGGAGGTTTTTAGCAAGTCTAGGGCCACCTCCCTTCCTCTTCATCGGCCCTATGACTGCGCCATAGACCTCCTGCCTGGTTCCGCTCCTCCTAGGGGTCGCCTTGACTCCCTCTCCTACCGACCTGGGTCCCGCAACGTGAAGCCCGATGCCCTCTCTCGACAGTTCTTGGCGAAGGAGGAGTCTGCCTCTGGCCCCAAGACCATCCTCTTGTCCTCGCACAGGGTTGCCTCCCTCACCTGGGAGGTGGAGGAGAGGGTCAAGGCGGCCTTCGAGAACCAGCCGGGACCCAGCGCATGCCCTCCTGATCGCCTGTTTGTGGTTTCTGCCCTGCGGTCCGATGTCCTTCAGTGGGCCCACAGCTCTCGACTCACCTGTCATCCCGGCATTCAGCGGACCAAGGAGATGGTGCTACGGAGGTTCTGGTGGGCATCGCTGGAGGAGGACACTCGGGAGTTTGTTAACGCCTGTCCCGTTTGCAACCAGCACAAGGTCTCACACCAAGCTCCTGCGGGTCATCTGCTTCCACTGCCTGTACCCCATCGACCATGGTCCCACATCTCCCTGGACTTCGTTACCGGCCTGCCCCCATCCAGGGGTCACACCACCATCCTGACCGTGGTCGATAGATTTAGCAAGATGGCTCACTTCGTGCCCCTGCCCAAGCTTCCGTCAGCCACGGAAACTGCCGAGCTCATGTTACTCCACGTCTTCAGGCTTCATGGTCTCCCCGTCGATGTGGTCTCCGACCGAGGACCCCAGTTTGCCTCTGTGTTCTGGAGGGAGTTCTGCACGCTTGTGGGGGCCACCGTGAGTCTGACATCCGGATTTCATCCCCAGTCCAACGGCCAAACTGAAAGGAACAATCAGGAGATGGAGACGGCGCTGCGGTGTATGGTGTCCAAGCATCCCTCCTCCTGGTCCCAGCAGTTGTTGTGGGTGGAGTACGCCCACAACACCCTGACAAGCTCGGCCACTGGGCTCTCCCCTTTCCAGTGTGCCTACGGGTTCCAGCCTCCACTGTTCCCGGCGCTGGAGAAAGAGGTTTCCTGCCCGTTCGTCCAGGCCTTCATTCGTCGCTGCCACGGGACGTGGACCCAAGCCAGGGCGGCTCTTCTCCGCTCCGTGGCCCGTTACGCCACGACTGCCAACCATCACCGCACCCAGGCCCCCACCTACCTTGCAGGCCAGAAGGTGTGGCTGTCGACCCGGGACCTTCCCTTGAAGGTGGAGTCCAAGAAGTTGGCACCCAAGTTCATCGTTTCCTTTGAGATCCAGAAGGTCATCAACCCAGTGGTTGTGAGGCTCAAGTTGCCTCGTTCCATGCGGGTCCATCCTACGTTCCACGTGTCCAGAGTAAAGCCAGTCCGGGAGAGCTCCCTGGTCCCCGCAGTCCCTCCTCCTCCACCTCCTCGTCTCATCGACGGAGGCCCAGCCTTTACGGTGCACCGCCTCCTGCGCTCCCGCCGTCGCAGGAGGGGTCTCCAATATCTGGTCGATTGGGAGGGTTACGGTCCAGAGGAGAGGTCCTGGGTTCCTGCTCGACACATCCTGGATGCCTCCCTCATCAGGGAGTTTCACCGGCGTCATCCCGACCAGCCGTCCAAGTCCGCCACTCCTAGAGGGGTCGCCGCCCCTGAGACTCTGTCCCCTCTTCCGTCTGAGGCGCCCAGTGACGACGAGTCGGAGCTTTCCTCTGATGCTAGGGAGGAGGATGCGGACATGGATGTCTCGGACGAATATTAGCCCTCCTCCGGTCCCCCTCCTCCCACCCAACTCTGCATGGGATTGGGTTTATTTTCTTTATTGTGTTTTTTTTTCCCTTTTGTTTTGGGACGTCAGGAACCGTCCCTTGAGGGAGGGGGGGGGGGTCTGTCACAGTCTGCCCTCTCCTGCCTGCCTGCCACTCCCCTCTCATCAGCCCAAGTCTCCTCACCTGTGGCACTCAGTTGCCTCTGATTACCAATTAATCCGGTATATAGACTCTCCTCACCGTTCCAACAGTGTCAGATTGTTCTCAGCATTCATGCAAGACTCTCCAGTGATTTCCCGACTGCCTACAAGGATTCGAACCTGCCAGCCCCTCTTCGGAACCCTCGCTCAATCCTGAGTCTCTGTGTGAGTACGATGTACCCATTCCTGTGTTCCAGTATCGGAATAAAGTTCAGTACCAACTATACCTGCCTGATTCTGTGCTGCTATCGTGTCCAAGCTATCCCCGTTACAAGGGCAATGTACAGAATTTCATCCTTGTTGAGTGTGATCAATAGTTAAAGGTAAAATAAATGGGTAGATATAGGTGACCAGAAGAGGACAGCACCATGCTGCGACTCATAGAGCTGCTGCCTAACGGTGCAATGATCCGGGGTCAACCTTGACCTTCATTGCTGACTATGTGGAGTGTGCACGTTCTCCCTGTAACTGTGGGTTTCTTCCCACATCCTAGAGATGCGTGACTAGGTGCATTAATTGGCCACTGTAATTTCCTCCTGATGTGTTGGTGAGGGGTAGAATCTAGTGGAAATTGATGGGAATGTGGAGAGAATAAAATGGGATTCATGCTGTTGGTTAGTTGAAGTATTGGAATAATCAAGAATCGAGAAAAATATAGGTCTTATGTTTCTCATCCGTTCCCTGCACATTCACAGCAATTTACACAGGCCAATTAACCTGCAAAACCCACATGTCTTTTGGGATGTGGGAGGAGACTGGAGCACCCGGAAACTCCTGCGGTCACACGGAGAACATGCAAACTCCACACAGACAGCATGCGAGGTCAGGCACCTGAAGTGACCTTTATCATGAAATGACTGATGTCCTGTGGTTAGATGGATATGTGTTTCAAGGGTTCAATGGTTCAATCGTTTCTTTATTAATACGTGTACCAAGGTACAGTGAAATACTTTTTTTTGCATACCGATCAGCAAGACTATCACCATACATAAGCACAATTCCCCAGTTAGTACAGAATACACAAAACAGCCCACTGATTCTATATGCAAGAGTCCCCATTTTGGTGCCATTTTACAGTCCCAGTTGCAGCTGGCCATAAAGGCCCATTACAGCTGTCACCTCTATTATGGCCGTCCCCCATTCATCGTCCCTCTCCTTGCATGGTTTTCTTCAACCCTTGTTCCCAGAGGGGCGCCCACTGCAGGCGACAGTGAGGGCGTGGACAGTAAGGGCCCCTGGTTCTTATTATTGGGCCTTTTGTCCAGCATCCGTTGCCGACCTCCACCATCCTCCTCTCCGATTCCCGGCCTTCAGTGGTTGGAAGCTCAGGACATGGTCATATTAGGAAAGATAAATTGAACCTTAGTGATGTGTGGAAAGATAAACCTGAAGTGAAACAACAAACATTGTGGCTAATCTCAAAGATTCTGGCCATCACATTATTTAAATAGGGACAATTTTGCTCAGCCAAGCGTCAAATTAGATCAACAAATCAAATGCAATGGAGGTCGAGAGAATTAACGTTGGGTTAACTGCAAGATTTTAATCATTAGTAAAACCTGCAGCGGTAACTTAAATTAGTAATTGATCACCATTTGAGCAATTTCCTTTCTGATTATTCATTTTATTTAAACTATTTGGCTTTTGAATTTGAAAATATAAATAGCCCAGACATTTGAGATACCATTTACGGAACCATGTGGCCGTAAATGTTCAGAACTTTCCAAATATAACAGTTGTCGTGACTGTTGTTGGAACGTCATGTTTTATTTCCTCAAATGGAGCAAATAGACAAAACAAACAATTCATGGTGCTTTATTTTGAGAGTAGAATAATATCTATGAATGTTTCCTAAATTATCTAAAACATATGCCTACAACATATTTGATAAAATTGCATTCAAGAGATTAATCATAAAAATAAGTTGCTTTTGTGATGCATTTCATTAGGAAGCGAAGAGAATAATCCCTGGAGCATTTAATGGGACCTTAGCTTCTCACCATGACCATGGCTTGCAGGGTGAAATGTAGGACAAATTAGGAGGAACTTTAAGCTGAGAATAATGAAAGAGGGTTATGCAGATCTATCAGTAGTAGTTGGACGGCACGATGGCGCAGCGAGCGGTTTCTATGTTTCTAAAATTGGCCCCAGTGTGTGTTGGTTATTGTGCGGGGATCACTGGTTAGCATGGACTCGGTGGGTCGAAGAGCCTGTTTCCACGCTGTATCTCTAAAGTCTAAAATCCAAAGTTGGATTAGCCAAAGGAGATGTGAGCAGTTATCCAGTTGTGCAAAGAGAAAGAGAAATCAGAGTATTTTTCACAGTGGGTATCAATCGACAGAGGAGATGCACAAAGTGGGAATGTGGACTATGCGGAGTAGAACAATAAAAGTACGAGACTGAGGCATTAACCTATGTGCACAGAGGCAGAGCAGTATTTACTTGCTGCCTCTGGATAGTTTATGAGCTGGGTGATTCTGTAAATAGCAGTTATGATTCAATGACATTGGGCAACAGACTTGATTGATTGAAATGATTGAAAGATACAGAATAGAAACAAGTCCTTCTGAGCTAAACCAATCATCGGTCACCCATTCACACCAGTTCTATGTTATCCCACCTTCAAATCCACTCCCTACAGACTAAGCACGATTTCCAGAGGCCAATTAACCTACAAACCCACAAGTCTTTGGGAGGTGGGAGGTAACAGGAGCACCCAAAGGAAACTCACGCTGTTACAGGGAGAAGGTACAAACTCCAAACAAACAGCACGCAAGGTCAGGATTGAACCTGGGTCTCTGGCACTGTGGGGCAGTGGATCCACTTGTTGTGCTGCCGTGCTGCTCTTGTTCCCCAGACTCGCTGACTTGAGGCAAAGACAGATGCCACAATATGACCCTGAGAGGTAACAACACATGCATTGAACATCCTTTACTGGAGAGACATTCTCATGACCACTGGGAGATGCCATGTTGGTATGGATGGAGGTAACAGGGCTAGCTCATGGATAAGAGAGAACTTGAGGAAGCCCCCAAGGATGCTGTCAGTGTAATATGAAGCTGAAGATAGACACAAAAAGCTGGAATAACTCAGCGGGTCAGGCAGCATCTTTGGGGAAAAGGAATAGGATCGAGACCTTTCTTCAGACCTCAGTTGCGTGCCAAAGAGATGAGCCCGGACCATGAGGCCCCAGGGAATGTGGTCTCCACACATGCTAACAATCTCCAAAGTGACTGATTCCATTGTTCCGTCATGGGTACATGAATATTAAACACTCTTGACTCTCACATTGTCTCTTGTCTCTTACATTTCCCTTTTAATAACACAACCTGTATTTCCTCTTTCAGGCTGTGCACATTTCTGAACATGCTCTGTATCTTGCATGTACTGTAACAATAAAGAAGGCACCAGTTGTTTACATGGTGCCCAGCAGTGAGTCTAAAATTGATCACAAAGGGAGTTGGAATTTACTAGGCAGAATCTAATTTAATAGAGAAATAGGCAGCGTGGCTCAATTCCCCATGGCTATTGCTACACAGAGAGTTGCAAGGCGGAGAACTGTTTTTGTCTTCTTTATATCTTCTTTTTATCCCCAATTATAAAGGGCTACTTAATAAAAGTAAGCATGCAGGTACAGCAGGCAGTGAAGAAAGCGAATGGCATGTTGGCCTTCATAACAAAAGCAGTTCAGTATAGAAGCAAGGAGGTCCTTCTGCAGTTGTACAGAGCCCTAGTGAGACCACACCTGGAGTATTGTGTGCAGTTTTGGTCTCCTAATTTGAGGAAGGACATTCTTGCTATTGAGGGAGTGCAGCGTAGGTTTACAAGGTTAATTTCCGGGATGGCGGAACTGTCAAATGCTGAGAGAATGGAGCAGCTGGGCTTGTATACTCTGGAATTTAGAAGGATGAGAGGTGATCTTATTGAAACATATACGATTATAAAGGGTTTGGACATGCTAGAGGCAGGAAACATGTTCCGGATGTTGGGGGAGTCCAGAACCAGGGGCACAGTTTAAGAATAAGGGGTAAGCCATTTAGAACGGAGATGAGGAAATACTTTATCACACAGAGAGTTGTGAGTCTGTGGAGTTATCTGCCTCAGAGGGCGGTGGAGGCCGGTTCTCTGGATACTTTCAAGAGAAAGCTAGGTAGGGCTCTTAAAGGGCCTGTTCCACTTTCACGACCTAATTCACGACCTCTGCCAAGTTTGCCCTTGACTCATACTCGCAGCATGGTCATCACGAGGTCATAGGAGGTCGTAGGAGGTCATAGGTAGGTCGTAGCAGGCCGTGATGCTAGTCATAGGTACTCGTGGCATCAAGTAGGTCGGGGCATTTTTTCTAGCATGATGAAAAATGTCCACGAGGTAAAAAGGTCGTCAATTAGTCAAGTCAAGTCAAGTCACTTTTATTTCTATAGCACATTGAAAAAACAACTCTCTTTGGCCAAAGAGCTTTACATTGGTGGAGGTACTAACGTTATACAACATTGGTTCATAGATTAAGTACATACAGAAATACATACATATAGCCCTCCCTCAGAGGACTTCAAGAAAGGCTTGATAGTAAAGAATTAGGTCGTGAAAGTGGGACAGGCCCTTTAAGACAGCAGAGTCAGGGGATATGGGGAGAATACAGGAACAAGGTACTAATTGGGGTTGATCAGCCATGATCACATTGAATGGCGGTGCTGGCTCGAAGAGACGAATGGCCTACTCCTGCACCTATTGTCTATTGTCTATTGTTTATTTTGCATTACTAGTTTTATACTTACAACAAAAACTGGGCAGCAGATTTTGGCTATCATCATTTTCCTCTGACAACATTCTTCATTACGCTCCAGGTTTTAGATAAGCCTCTCACCAATGCAACATTACTATGATTAGAGTCAGTCTTTTGCAGTCCTGTGTTAATTATTCTAACTGCTTTAAAGTTACATACGGTGCAATTCAACAAACAGTGATGTGTCAATCCAAATCACATTTGCTTACTTCTGCATTCACTCTTACCGAGAAAAACCCCCATCCTGTCCTCACAGCTTGCCCTAAGCAATTAACTGTAATCAACATTCAGCACACTCTGGTCACACTGGAGATCAAATTCGGTTTATTCCTACTGATCTGAAGTAAACCTGATTTTCTGCTGCACTTACATTGCATCTTCTTCCTGTGGGTGGACAGGCACCATGTTGCACAGTCAGACATAGAATGTAAACCATTTACATAGGACTTATTAGGATCAGCCTGATTTGCAAGCTGTCAGATTAGATGGACGGCATTTTCAACACGCGTTGAGAGTGGAGTAAACATATTTGCACCACTTGTGTAGCGCGCTGCCAATGTGGTACAAACATCCAATTAACAGAGGGTCTATAAATGAGCTAATATGCATGGCCTTGAGAATTCATCAGTGTGGGCAGATAGTGATGCTCATAAGCATTGCAATTGTAATTAGTGAATACACATTTGATTGATTTATGGCTTTTCTTCAGATCAATTAATACTTAACCAACAAAAACTGGAAATAGCAATATGCAATAAATATTGTAGACAAAAGGAACTGGATATGCTGATTTACAAAAAAAATTCTGAAAGTTACTCAACGAGTCAGGCAGCATCTCTGGGGAACATTTCAGAATATATATCAATTAAACTTTTGACTAGACTTTGGAGATATAGCGTGGAAACAGGCCCTTCGGCCCAAGGAGTCCATGCAGACCAGTGATCACCTCGTACACTTGTTCTATCCTACACACTTCGTACAATTTGCAGACGCCAATTAACCTATAAACTTATACGTCATTGGAGTGTGGGAGGAAATTGGAGCACCTGGAGAAAACCCACACGATTACTTAAACCAGGGAACATAATTCAGTGTAAGCCTAAATTATAATTAAGAATGATTAAGAATGTCTCTCGTGAGACAGAATCTCCAGCATTAAGAACGATGAGTACAAGATGGATGATTAGCCACTGCCCGCTAACCAGAACCAAGGGCCATTAACAGTGAATTCTATTTTCTCTGTAACATGAGTCAATTTGGATTACCTTAACTGTAGTTTAGATTAGAAATACAACATAGAAACAGGCCCTTCGGTTCACCAAGTTCACACCGACCATCGATCGCTTGTCTACACTAATTCTATTTTATCCCACTTTCTCATCCACTCCCTATACATTAGGGGCCATTTAGAGAGGCTGATTAACCTACAAACCTGCACGTCTTTGGGATATGGGAGGAAACCGGACCAACCAGAGGAAATCCACACAGTCACAGGGAGAACGTGCAAACTCCACACAGACAGCATCTGAGGTCAGGAACAAACCAAGTCTTTGCTGCTGTGAGACAGCAACTCTACCAGATGTGTCAATGTACAACCCCGTGCCAATGTGACAAGGTGCAACCCTAAATTTTAATTAAGTACCTTGACTCTATGACTCGACTGGAAAATATATCCAAACAATTAGAACGCCATTTTGGGTCCTGCACTAAATGCCTATTTGGCTCTAAACCCAGAATGAATTCCTATTAGGAGGAATTAAGACCATGAGAAAATGTAGTGCCTAATAAAGGCGTAGATTTGGTCGAGGGTAATGATGTCGACGGTCAGATCAAAGCAGCATTATCCAGTGAGCCTGATTCTCCAGTTGTGAAAACAGTGAGCACAAAAGGAATGAGCAAAACACAAAGTGCTGGAGTAACTCAGTGGCTCAGGCAAATTTTGTGAAGGGAATGAACAGGTGACATTTTGGGTCAAGACCCGTCTTCAGACTTTGGAGTAGGGGGAGAAAAAGCTAGAAAAGAAGGGACAAAGCCTGGCAAGTGATAGGTGGATACAAGTGAGGGTGGGGTTGATTGGAAGATGGGTGGTGTAAGTGACAAAGGCTTGAGTTGAAACGGAGACAAAAGGGTGTCAGATTAGGAGAGAAGAGAAGTAAATTGAAAAGACCAAGGGTGGAATGTAAGTGGAAGGGGATGGGAAAGGCGAGGTGGGATTGTTAATTCTGGCCAAATTGGAGATGCCAATACACTAAAATTCAATAAAGGCTTCTGTGCTGTTAGGCCATTAGGTCAATTTAAATGTGCATTCTGCAGAAATGGGACAAGCTGCAGAATGGGGTCAGCTTGTCTGGAGCCTAGATAAGAGTTGCAGGAAAAGAATGGGACATCGGCAGATTCTTACAATTAGGTGTAAATTGCATGAAACGGAATGGGTGAATGCAAACCAGACATACACATATTGTTACAAAGCTTTACTTTGCTAGATGTTGATTGGGTTACGTGTTGAGCCTTGTCTGGGTTTCTTGAATATCTGGGCAAATGTTGCTATGTTTGCTTCCTTCCAGAAGCTCCGTTTGAAGACCTACAAATACAAATACAAATACAAATTGCCTTTATTGTCATTCAAACAGACAGAGGTTTGAACGCAATTTCATTCCCTGCAGTCATAACAATAAAATAAACATCTCACACAATTAGTACAGTTTCACACAAACATCCATCACAGTGAATCTCCAAACACCTCCTCACTGTGATGGAAGGCAAAAGTCTTATCTCTTCCCTGTTCTTTATTCTTCTCCCGCGTCGAAGCGATCGAGGCTCCTGATGTTAAAGCACCCGGCGGGCGTTGGTAAGTCCCGCAGCCGATTAAGACGCACCGGGCGATGTATGGCCCTGCGACGGGCCGATTCAAATCCCGCGATTCGGGGCGGGCGAAGTTGCCGTTGCGGGAGATCTCGGAAATCGGTCTCCCACCAGGGACCTGCGAGCTCCCAATTTTACCTTCCACATGGACTGCGGCCGAGGCCTCCGTGGCTCCGCAGTCGGGTCGCCGCCACCTCAGCCTCCGCGCCAGCCAGCTCCGCGAGGTAAGGCCTCCGAGGCTCCACAGTCTGGTCGCCGCCACCTCAGCCTCCGCGCCAGCCAGCTCCGCGAGGTAAGGCCTCCGAGGCTCCGCAGTCGGGCCGCCTCGCCGCCGCCGTCTCGCCACCACAGCCTCCATGCCAGCCAGCTCCGTGATGGTGAGGCCTCCGAGGCTCCGCAGTCGGGTCACCTCCGCCTCGCCACCACAGCCTCCATGCCAGCCAGCTCCACGATGGTGAGGCCTCCGAGGCTCCACGATGTTAGGCCCCAGCAAACGGAGACACAACAAGGAAAAGGTTGTGTCTCCGTTCAAGGAAGAGATTAAAAAGTTAAAATGTTCCCCCACCTGCCTCTACCACCCCCCTCCCCCCCCCCCACCCCACATATACACAACTAGGTGAGCCGCAGCCACAGGGCGCCGCCACACCGACATTGTATCAGTTACTGTAATATTGGGTTAGGGAAATGTCTATCATGTACTATGTTAATCGATATCTGTTATTGGACTGTGAAGAGACCACCCCCATATGGTTCGGCCCATCAAGGTTCGGGGACCTATAAAAGGCCGCTCCCATGAGGTCCTGTGTCGATCTTCTAGGAGAACGTTTAGGACTGCGTGACCTTTTGGAGTGTCTCTGCTTGCACGAGGCTAGGAGGGCTTGGCCATGCAGATACAAGGAAATTGCCTCTTTGATATTGGCTAGAATTAATATAGAGAAACAGATATAAGAGCCAGGAAGTCATGAGGCAGCTCCATAAAACTTTGGTTAGGCCACATTTGGAGTTTTGCATGCAGTTCTAGTTGCCCTATTACAGGAAGGATGGGGAGGCTTTGGAGATGGTGCAAAAGAGGTTTATTGGAATGCTGTTTGGATTTTAGGGTTTTGATACAAGGAGAAGTTCTACAAACTAGGATCTCTGCAACATGAGAGGTTGAGGGGAGACCTGATAGAAGTATATAACGTTATGAGAGGTATAGATAGGGTAGACAGTGAGAACCTTTTTCCCTGGATGGAAATGTCACAGACTAGAGGGCACAGTGGTTATGTATAGTAGTGGGGAACTGTTATTGTGTTTTTCCAAAATAAAGTTTAGATGCGCAAGTGCTTGACTCAGTATTTTATTGACTGAAACTAGACTGGGGGGAAGCTTAGAACGAGTTATTTACAGGATAATGGGAATAATGGGTAGGCACTGGGGTGGGGATGTACAATTATCTCACTGCCAGAAAACTGCTAACCTGACTCTAATCTGCCCACTGTGAGGTTTCCAATTTCTGAAAACAGACTGCATAAAGTGCAAGCCAGGGGAAAATTGTGAACATTGTTACAAAAGAACTGGTTGGATTTTGAATGCTCAATGTGAGGGAACTTTGGAAACAGGTGGCTGATTTTCACTCGGCACAAGGAGAGGCGATCAGATGTGGGACTGATGCTGGAAACATGCCATCCATCCTGGGGAGCATCCAGCGTGACACACAATGAGCCAGAATCAGTTGTCCAACCTGGTGTAAAAATTCAATGATCAATTGTACAGCATTTAAAAAAAGCATAATTACTGGATTGCACACACAAGGAACCTCAGATGTGGAAACTTGCTTGAGAACACAAAGTGCTAGAGTCACAATGGGTCTGGCAGCATCTCTAAAGGACTTGGATAGACGATGTTTCAGTCATAATTGAAGTTTCAGATTGCAGAAATAGTCTCCTTCAAATATACAGTGCATGGGTGAGTTTCTTGGGAGTCAGTGGACAGCATTCAATGTCCACAACAAATGCATTAACCTGAATAACTTCCCCGTCTCAGATGGCAATGTAGAAATGAGTGTGTCACTGTGGATGATACCTCGGCCACATTGACATATGCTTCATTTTGGGATCCATTGTTGTTATCTTGATTAGGTTTTACTCTTAATGACGTAAGCTTGTCAGCTTTGTCCAAAAGGCTCATATGACTAAGAGAAATAAATGCGCTCCGTTGCAAACATCACATTTTAACTCCAGGTTATGAGAGGTTGATTTTATCTTGCTCAGCCAATGTTTCTTCAGTTTTTAATTTTTTTTTACTCATGGTCTGTCACAATTATATTCTAAACACACTTTGCAGCATCTATAGAACTAGAAATGAAATAGGTGCTTAGGTACAGGTGACAAAGTACCATTGAACTATTGAACCATTGTATACAAGTAATTATTTTGCAACAATAACTGCAACTAGCTATTTATCCTATATTCTATCTACTTCTGTACCTCACCCTCTCTTTCAGAATGTGTTTGTGATTTCTTCAGGTACTCCTGAATTTTATTTCATCAGAATGAAATAAAACTGGAACGAACTGCCAGAGGAGGTGGTCATCTTTGAAAGACATTTGAACAGATACATGGTTAGGATAGAGGAAGAATGGACACACGCAGGCAAATGGGATTGGTATAGATAGGCATCATGGTCGGCATGGACGAGTAGGGCTGAAGGGCCTGTTTCTGTGCTGTATGATTCTCCAACCATTTGGTTACAGAGTGTTGGATTAACTCCAAGGGTCAGTCAGGCTCAAGAGGGCACGGATAGATGACATTTCAGGTTGGGACCCGAATTGCAGATAAACTTACCCTTGATTAGTAAGGGCTTCAGGGGTTATGGGGAGAAAGCAGGAGAATGGGTTTGAGAGGAAAAGATAGATCAGCCATGACTGAATTGCAGAGTAGACTTGATGGGTTGAATGGCCTAATACTGCTCCTACTAACTTATGAACCTGGAAGGGGAGGTTTACAGACATCCTGTAGAGTGTGCTGTTGTCCAGGCCACGATTTCATGATTTCAGCAGTTTCCATTATTTCAGTTCACCCTGCAGGTTTCTCAATTGCATTTTGACATAACATAACCTTCATCAGATCAATAGTCCAGAATCAGATTTCCTTGCTGGTGCATAGTAACTGTCAATACTCCCAACTGTGGTAATCATTTACTGACATGGTTTTATCCAAATATACAAATATACAAAATCACACAGAAGTACGTAAAATTTAAATCCTTGAAATGGATGTTTGCCTTAATTGGCCTGTGATTTAAGACCACATAACTCTTAGAGTCTAGAGTCAACAAAGCAGAGGATAGGCCTTTTCTCCCAACATCTCCCTCAAACATCAGTCACCCATTGACATGGCACTTATTTTAATCTCTGCACATTCCCATCAACTCATTCCTGAATCTATCAGGCACTGGCAATTTACAGTGGCCAATTAAGCAACAAGCCCACAAATTTTGGATGTGGGAGGAAGTTAGAACTCCCAGAGGACAACTATAATATCACAGGGAGAAGAGCAACCCCACCAGAGGTGAGGATTGATCCTGGGTAGTGGGACGCTTGATTCTACCAATACCACTGTGCCATCCTTTTTCCACACTGAAGACAACTGAATACAAAATCATTGCTGCTTACTCAGCTTCCTCTTGGAAATATATATATTTTAATGTCAACCAGTTTTGTGGTCATGAATAGTAAGATTAAATGAGAACTTACCAGTTTGAAGTTTGATCTTTATTTTATGAGGAGTTACGAAGGGCCGAATGGCCTCCTCCTGCACCAATTTTCTATGTTTCTAAGCTGGCCACCTGTCTAATTGAAGGTCGTTGCTCTTCAATGAGCTTGATACAGCCTTCAATTAACTGCAGCCTTTTGTCCCTGGGCAGAGTCACTAACATGTGATCTGAGTTAATAGTGAAACCCAAATAATCAATAACTCTGATTGATGTTAATTTGGACATCTGGATGAATGATGAACCCCAAATTTTCAAAAGTGAGCTTAACAACTGAAATGGAAGATTCAGCTGCATCAAGAGTCTTTCCTACAATCAAAATATCGTCCAAATAGGCCATTACAATATGACCCTGAGCTCGAAGTAGCCCGAGGACTGGTTTTAACAATTTGGTAAACAATCTAGGAGCTGAGGTTAATCCATTAGGCAGTGCTTTGAATTGCCATAATTAACTCATCCAGCTAAATTTCAAATATCTGCTATCCTCGCAATGACCAGACACTGAGTAATATGCATCTTTAAGATCTATGGTTGCCATATAACATCTTATGGAAAGCAGTTGTTTAGCAGTAGCAAAATGTTCCATTTTGGAATGTTTATACTGTACAAAGGGATTTAAGGCTCGTCAGGTCGAGGATGATTCTACATCCTCCATCTTTTTTTGACCTAGGAAAAATATTTGACACAAATTGGTGGAGTTGGCGAACCGACTTCTCAATTACCCCTTTTTTGCATAATTTTTCAAGTTCTGCCTGTATCTCCATATTCTCTTTCTGTGAGAAAATGAGTTTCCGGCTTGGAACATGTTGAGTGGGATGACACAAATTGGGATAGAATTCAATTTGAAAACCTTCTATACTGCCCAGTACAAACGGATCTGATGTTATCTCATACCATTCTTTTAGAAACAAGTGTAATCTCCCCCCAACTTGTAGGTGTTTTTCACTTAATATGTTTCTATCAGGACCAGACCCACCTACCTCCATGGTTACCGGTGGAATTTGTTACCCCCTGGTGGAAAAATTCACATTTGGTCGTGTCCCAGCAGTGCGCCAGCTGCGCATATTCGGAAATGACCAGCTCGTTCCTTCACCGGCCCCGGTCATTGCACCCCGTCGATAGGGGAACTGCCTCCGAACCATTCTGCTGACCATCGGCGCTTTAATTAACCCCACTGTTTTTGCCTCGTCGTCGAGCTCTTTCAGTCTCCTTGCGAGGTCCTCCCCAAACAGCAGATTTGGGGTTGAATATTGCTGGGCTTACACAACGCTGCAAATTTAGGGTGGATAGTAGGGCGTTTGGCACTTTTCCGCAAACAGTTTATTTCAAAGTGTGCACTGCACATAAGGGCCAAGGCATCCTGCTGTGATTCAGACAGGTGCCCCTCGTCCACCGATCTGGCGAACGCAGTAATGCCTGCGGCGAGCAACTTCAGCACCCTCTGGAGCTTTAATTCTTGTGCCCGAATACCAACACCCATATGGCCCCATATTACATGGTTAACCGCCGGCACTTTCAGTAGGACACAATTAACCGGGGTTTCATATCTTTGTGCTGTGTCGTCCATGGTCAGCTCTTGCAGCTGATGGGAGAGTAAATAATTTATAGTTGTCGCCAATTCCACCCCCAACGGCTCCCCTGACTCTCTGGGGATGGCACATCTTGCTGTCAGACATGGTATTTCGGGCTCATGCCCTTCACCCCTTGGGCTCTGCTCACCCACAGATTCGGCATCAGAATAAACCTGACCCATCAAACTCTCCTCCTCCAAGAGGGAGTGATTGAGCAGCCCTATTTCAGGCGCTGCTGGCGCGGGCTCTCCCAAATGAGGATGAATGTCTGAACTTGTATGTACGAGAGACCATATTTTGAAATATTTAACTGGAGGAAATTCTTGAGCACCAAAAAGCGTAAAACCATTGAGCTCACAGTCGTTTTAGGAATGGGACATTTATGGCAAATTTCAAGGTTGTTCTACATTTGCATCATAATTCACACTTCCATTCCAAATGTTATTTCAAGATGAAAACCCCTCAATTTCAGGCTCTTAAATGAAAACGAAAACTAAGTCAAATAAATTCCGAGATTATTATTACATTTAAGAAAGAGTGTGTGGGTGTAGGAATTACATGTAAATCCTCAAGGTACATTGATGCCAAATGTTCATGACGCTTTGTTTAGTGTTTGCATAATTCTTCCAACACTCCTGCAGAGCCATAAGGGCCATAATTATGACATCAAAATTCCGATAATGGCAATAGAAATTTTATCAAATTAATCATAATTAACGTAAAACATAAAATACAGAACAGTGGAGCACAGAAACGGGTCTTTTGCCGACAATGTCTGTGCTGAACATAATGCCAAGATAAACTAATGCCTTCCTGCATATGATCTGTATCAATCCATTTCATGCATATACATGTACCTCTCTAAAAGCCTCTTAAATGCCATTATCTTATCTACTTTCAACATCACCCCTGCAGCAAACATTTTCTGTGTAAAAGCGAGGTTGTTGGGTGTCTCTCCTTTAAACTTTGCCCCTCTCACCATTAAACTATGCCCTCTAGTCTGTGACATTTCCATACAGGGAAAAGGGTTCTCACTGTCTATCCTATCTATACCTCTCATAACTTTATATACTTCTATCAGGTCTCCCCTCAACCTCTCATGTTGCAGAGAAAACAGTCCTAGTTTGTAGAACTTCTCCTTGTATCAGAACCCCAAAATCCAAACAGCATTCCAACAAACCTCTTCTGCACCATCTCCAAAGCCTCCCCATCCTTCCTATAATGGGGCAACTAGAATTGCATGCAAAACTCCAAATGTGGCCTAACCAAAGTTTTATGGAGCTGCTTCATGACTTCCTTGCTATTATATCTGTTTCTCTCTATTAATTCTAGCCAATATCAAAGAGGCAATTTCCTTGCACATTCTCTTATTTTCCTAATGCTCATGCATGATATTTTGCAGGAGCCTGTGTGTTCAGCACCCTGGATACGTTTTGGTTCTATATTTATTGTCAAATATAATTGGCAAATACATATGATAATAATTTTGAAAGCAACACCAAAAATGGATGTCAAATATCTCTGCCATTATGGCTTGATTATATTCATGTATAGTATTAACCTATTTAATTAGATAGCATGCAAATAAAACATATTCTCTGTATCTTGGTACATGTAACTATAATAAGCCAAAACCAACACACAATACCTGTTAAGAATCAAAAGACCTCTATCCAGAAAGCTAAGAAACACTCCAAAATTGCTTTAATTGGAAATTACTCTGATGTTACAGCTTGGATTGTTCATCGTAGGAATCCCAAATGACTCTGTGAGCGATTTATTTCTATGAGATGTCATTGAATGCCATTCTACAACCAATTACTAGCAATATGTTAGGATGGTTTAGGTACTTTCTTTTCATCATGTACATATATTCTATATTTCACCTCTTTTTCTCTTCCTTAGTCAGAATGGATTATTATGTGGGAGGATTTGCAGGAAATAGTTTATGTCCTAATGTGTCAACACTGGGGATTTCTCTACAATATCTAACAAGCCAATCTCCCTCATTTGTTGCAACTGATTTGAAACATTGTACATGGTAGTAAATTGGTGCTAAAAATAAAGTTTAAGGAGAGTACAAATTCAACGTCTTTGTTTGACTCGTGTACATTTTGTTTAACAGATTAATTGGCAAAAAGTATAGTAACTGCTGCTTCTGATATAAATATTTATTTTATTAAAAAATAAATCGCTGTGGGTCCAATAATTTACTCAAAGATGTCAACCATTAAACAAATCATACAATATTACGGTAAATGAGCTGTGGAGGGTTTGCAGTCATGGTTACCCACTCATCCATTTTGTTAAGCCTTCTGGAGCTGAGACTCCATAACCACTGTCAATACAGACCAAAGACAGACACAAAATGCTGGAGTAACTCAGTGGGTCATAGCCCTGTCCCACGGTACGAGTTCATTCCAAGAGCTCTCCCGAGTTTTTAAAAAATCAAACTCGTGGTAAGCACAGAGAATGAACGTAGCGGGTACGTCGGAGCTCGGGAACGTCTCTTACCGGTTCGTAACACTAACGGCAGGCACTCGGGAAGACTCGCTAATGGCAGGTAAGCACGGGAAGACTCGTGAAGATTTTTCAACATGTTGAAAAATGTCCACGAGAGCCCCGAGTACTGATGAGTGGCCATTACCGTAAATCTCTGAGTTCGAATCGGGGCAAACTCGGGAGAGCTCTTGGAATGAACTCGTACCGTGGGACAGGGCTTTCAGGCAGCTCTCTGAAAAAAAAGGATAGGTGATGTTCCGGGTCAAGACCCTTCTTCAGTCTGAAGACTTTTCTCCCAGGATACTGCTGAGTTACTCCAGCATTTTGTGTCTATCTTCTGTGTAAACCAGTATCTGCAGTTCCTTCCAATGGTTTGGAATACATTGGATCTCGGTCTTCCCTATCAGTTTCTGAAGGGAGGACTATGTTCAGAATGGAGCATTCATTTACCTGAAATATGTTCTTCTTCAAAGAAAAAAACAAAGGTCAGCTGGGGGAAAAGATCCTCAGTCCTAGAGAACCTTCATCACTGACTTGATAGAAGATGATGAATCAGTATGCTGAGTGTATATAGAACATAGAACAATGCAGTATAGGAACAGGCCCACAATGTCTGTGCTGAACATGATGTTGAGCTAAGGTATTCTCATCTGCCTGTACGTGATCCATATACCTCCAATGCCGCATCTCCATGTGCCTTTCAAAAGCCTCTTAAATGCCACCATCGTATCTATCTCCACCACCACCCCTGGCAGCAGGTTCAAGGCACCTACCACCGCGTATAAAAAAACTTGTCCCGTACATCTCCTTTAAACTTTCCTTCTCTCCTGCCCTTCGACTTTTTCTCACTGGGAAAAAGGTTTTGACTGTCCACCCCCATCCATACCTCTCCTTGCTTTATATTCTTCTATCTAGGCTCCTCTCAACCTCTGGTGCTCCAGAAAAAAACAAAGGAAGTTTGTCCAACCCGTCCTTGTAGCTAATATCACCTAATCGAGGCAGCATTGAAAATCACAGGAGAGAAACTAGTTTGCAGAAGACCATAGACCCGCCCCAATCGCCTGAATGTTCTCAATTTCTCCATTGATCAATAAGATTGTCCCGCCAGATGGCCCTCAAATGGCAGGCACCAAAGATAATTCCACAGTGCAAGATTCATGCTGCCCAAACTTCAGCACTCACTTTAGAAAGAGATGAGGAGGAATTTCTTTAGTTAGTGGTGAATCTGTGGAATTCATAGAAACATAGAACATAGAAACATAGAAAAATAGGTGCACGAGTAGGCCATTCGGCCTTTCGAACCAGCACCGCCATTCAATATGATCATGGCTGATCATCTAAAATCAGTACCCCGTTCCTGCTTTTTCACCATATCCCTTGATTCCTTTAGCACTTAGAGCTAAATCGAACTCTCTCTTGAAAACATCCAGCGAATTGGCCTCCATTGCCTTCTGTGGCAGAGAATTCCACAGATTCATAACTCTCTGGGTGAAGAAGTTTTTCCTCATCTCAGTCCTAAATGGCGTACGTCTTATTCTTAAACTGTGACCCCTAGTTCTGGACTACCCGAACATCGGGAACATTTTTCCTGCATCTAGCATGTCCAATTCTTTAAGAATTTTATATATTTCTGTAAGATCCCCTCTTAGCTTTCTAAATTCCAGTGAATACAAGCCCAGTTGACCGATTCTTTCATCATATGTCAGTCCTGCAATCCCAGGAATTAACCTGGTGAACCTACGCTGCACTCCCTCAATAGCAATAATGTCCGTCCTCAAATTAGGAAACCAAAATTGCACACAATACTCCAGGTGCGGTCTCACCAGGGACCTGTACAACTGCAGTAGGACCTCCTTGCTCCTAAACTCAAATCCTCTTGCAATGAATGCCAACATGCCATTAGCCTTTTTCACAGCCTGCTGTACCTGCATGCTTACTTTCAGTGACTGATGTACAAGCACACCCAGATCTCGTTGCATCTCCCCTTTTTCTAATCTGACACCATTCAGATAATAATCTGCTTTTCTGTTCTTCGCACCAAAGTGGATAACCTCACATTTATCCACATTATACTGCATTTGCCATTTACATTTGCACATTATACTGCATTTGCCATGCATCTGCCCACTCACGCGAGGTATCCAAGTCACCCTGCAGCCTCATGGCATCCTCATATCAGCTCACACTGCAACCCAGCTTTGTGTCATCCGCAAACTTGGAGATGTCACATTTAATTCTCTTGTCTAAATCGTTACTATATATTGTAAATAACTGGGGACCCAGCACTGAGCCTTGTGGCCTTGTGGCACCCCACTAGTCCTGCCTGCTATTCTGAAAAGGATCCTACTCTTTGCTTCCTGTCTGCCAACCAGTTCTCTATCCATGTCAATACCCTACCCCCAATACCATGTGCTCTAATTTTGCACACTAATCTCTTGTGTGGGACCTTGTAAAATGCTTTTTGAAATCCAGATACACCACGTCCACTGGCTCTCCCTTATCCATTCCACTTGTTACATCTTCAAAAAATTCCAGAAGATTAGTCAAGCATGATTTCCCCTTCATAAATCCACGCTGAATTTGACCAATCCTGTCACTGCTTTCCAAATGCGCTGCTATTACATCTTTAACAATCTACTCAAGCATCTTGCCCACTACAGATGTCGGGCTAACTGGTCAATAATTCCCCGTTTTCTCTCTCCTTCCTTTCTTTAAAAAAATGGGGTTACATTAGCTACTCTCCAGTCCACAAGGATCATTGCCACAGATGGCTGAGGTGGCCAAGTCATTGTGTATTTTTAAAGTGGAAATTGACAGATTCTTGATTAGTAAGGGTGTCAAAGGTTATTGGGAGAAGGCAGGAGAATGGGGTTGAGAGGGAAAGATAGATCAGCCTTGATTAAATGGTGGATGGGCTGATTGGCCTAATTCTGCTCCTGTGACTTATGAAGTTATGAAGTGACGATTGTTTAAGGACTTACTTCTCAACATTTTTGCTGCAGGATAGAGTGCCTCCAATAACGTGTTAAATCCTCGTACAACCAAGATGAGAAAAACAAATCCTCACCAGAAAAAGCTATTTCTGTCCCTCTTGTACCTCAATGCTTTTGAAAAGTAATCTGCTTCTTATCACCAATTTTCTCATTCTTTCTCCTGGAGATTTTGACTCCTCACGGTGTGATAGGTGCCAGTCAGTCCCGTACTTACTTCAGTGGTCACGAATCTATTTGTGACCTTTGACATGGACCATCTCAACATAAAGCGAAGGCACAATGAAGCCAGCACTAACCATCCTTTCCCACCCAGAGAGGTTGTTGAATCCGACCTGTAGCCAGATTACTTCATTGATTCTCCTATCTCCAAAATGCAATTAAGCCGGGGCGATAAGGGGAGAAACAAAATTTCACTTTTTCTCTATGTCTTAGGCGCTTGAGTAATTTATGTGAGTGCCAGGAATTGGAGGCTGTGCTGGAATTAAGCTGCACGGTAGTTCTAATGGTATTTTTGGAGAGGACTGGGACAGGCTTTGGATTTGATTGGAATCTGCGCTGACATTTAAAACCAAGTTCTGCAGATGTTCCATTTGTGGTGTTCGATTCACTTGGGTTTAAAAACTCACCCTGGGATACATTTAGAAATTCTACACACTGCCGAGTTTATAATAACGTCTGGCAAGCAAACTATCGACATTTTCTGAACCAAATCAACCTCTTCCGTCCGAACGAATTTGGAGTTGAAGTAGCACGATTTACCTCGGAAGATTAATGCAAGGCCACTTCAATCAAAGGTAGTAAGTGGCCGATTAATGTATTAATAAAAGCGTCAATGGCTGCTGGTGATTGCAATACCTTTATCTCCACCTAATGCAGAAAGATGTGCTTAATTCTTCACTGAAGATGGTGCTCTAGGCATGTTACAGAGGAAGCTGATCAGTTTGGATTTGCAGTACCATGGAATCATAGAATTTTATAGCACAGCTTTAGGTTTAGGTTTAGGTTTATTATTGCCGTGTGTAAAAAAAGTACAGTGAAAAGCTTTGTTTTGCATGTTATCCAAACAGATCAGATATGCCACACATAAATACAATCAAGGCCAACTCAAGTACAATAGATGGAGGTAGAAAAGATATGTAGAAGGGTAGAATGATTATATCTAATGATAATGGATATTTCTCAGGGAAGAACATGCAAAAAGTCGCCATACTCGTGCACCATTTTGTGTCAGAGCCTGGCCACTCGGCCCATCGGGTTTAAAACTAGATTTTGGAAGTCACTGTTCGTCCAATTTACTACAAGCCTCCCAAATATTCTCCTATTGTCTTTTGAATCTGATTCAACACAAAAGCATTCATAAACAATAAAAACAACTTAAGTGCCACACGGTGGCATCATTGAGCTAGTTTTAGGCTCTCCATGAGTAATGAGGAAGGATGAACAAGGGATCGACCAGTTTAAGATTCACTGGGAGATAGTGATCAACCTTTGATAAAATTCCACATACAGTTAGCGGTTAAACATCACAGGTCAGAAACCGCTGTCCTCAACTTAAATGAAGGCAATAAAAAAGTTGCGGAGGTGGAGGTATCTAAGATGGACTGAGAAAATAACCCAAGAGAGGGGTCAGTAGATGTACAGAAGAAAATATTCAAACACCTAGTCCACAACACTCATGGAGTCATAGTCATACAGAACAGAAACTGGCTCTGCAGCTCAACTCAGCCATGCTGACTAAGCTATTTCCATTTGCTTACATTTGGCCAATATCCCTCTAACCCATTTGCCTGTCCAAGGGTCTTTTAAATGCTGTTATAGTACCTGCTTCAACTACCTCCTCGGGCAGCTCATTCCTTATTTCTACCAGCTTAGAAAGAAGGATTCCATGAGAAAAGCCACAATCTATGATCAATAAAGGGAATCAAGGATAACATTAAATGGAAAAGTAGGGCATACAATGTAGCAATGGCTAGAGGTTATCCAGAGATCTGTGAAGATTTTTAAGATTTAGGAGCCAAGGACAAAAAATGTTGAGAAGAAGGGAGAAAATGCATTTGGAATTAGACTGCTTGGGTTTCTGGATGGAGGTAAGGGAGGCGGCATAGGGACAGGTGTTACTTCTCCTGCGGTTGCAGTGGAACATACGTAGGGAGGGGGTGGTTTGGGCGGGAAGAGATGAGTGGACCAAGGAGATGCGGAGGGGACGGTCTCTGTGGAAGAGGGAAATGGGTGGAGATGGGAAGTTGTGACTGGTGGTGGGATTACTTTGGTGGTGATGGAAATGTAGGAGGGTGGTGTGTTGTATGGTGGGATGAAAGGTGAAGACCAGGGGAGTTGGGGGATGCTGCCAGTGAACATTTGGAACAAGAACTGTTCGATGTAACCAACAAAAAAGCAGGCATAGCTGGAACCCATGCAAGTACCCATGGCTACACCTTTAACCTGGGGAAAGTGAGTAAATCAAAGGAGACTCCAAATATTTTTGTTAAATCAATGCTCTTGCATTGCCCACAGACTTCAACTCCAACATGCAGTCTAAACTACACATCAGTTTTCAAGAATGAGATGCAATAAAAGCTGCAGATTCTGGAATCTTGACCAAAACAAAGTGCTGAATCAACTCAGTGGAAAAGGCAGCATCCATGGAGGGAATGGATAATCGATACTTTGGGTCAGGACCCTTGTTTTTTTAATCTGCTTTCCAGGTTGGGTTAGTCAGATTTATAGATTAATTCACCTCTGTAAATTGCCCTGAGTCTGTAGGATTGGATGAGAAAATGGGATAACATAGAACTTGTGTGAAGGGGTGCTCAATGGTGGGGTTGGGCACGATGGGCCTGTTTCCAAGCTATATATCTGCACTTGGTATTCTGTTTCAGTGACAGAGGATGGAATAATGTGTTTGTTTGGAAAATCAGGTGTTGGGCATATGAACGAAGTTCTCCTGAGCAAATTAGATGGGATCAGTGCCGCAGAGCTGGCCATGTTAGTCCGGTGTCTATTGTTAACATTGGTTTAGTTAACCTGCCAGTGCACATGTAGGATTTTACAGAGGCAGTGATACAAAAAAATCAAATAACAGCACTGTGGGAATTGAACAAAAATTCATATGCCATTTCTCCATAACTTTACTATGTATAATGCTCTATCTTCATTACACCTTCAAATCTGGCACTTTGTGACATGACATTGCATTTCACTGTGACATGTCTTTCCTGGGTATTGAAGACTTCTGCCACTCTTGTTCTTACTGCTTCTTGTAATTCTGCCGGATTTAGTTCTCAGTAGAGACTGAAAGCTTCTTTCCTGAGCTGAAGCTGTTGCCATTCCATCTTCTACTTCTTAGGACTCCTTGTAGCAATTATGTTGGGATCAATGGGAGCGGCCATTTTTAGAATTGCCATATCTGAGGTTAAGTGCTGTGATTGAGGGTAAATGCTAAGGCTTGGGCTTGAGAGGCTTCGACGAGCAGGCCAAGCAGAGGATGGATGAGATTAGGTAAGGGTTTTTTAACATTTCTCATTGCTCTTGGTGCTTTTGGCTTGGTAGTTAGGGCAGTCGTATACTCAACCCACAGAATGTGAGAGATCACGGAATTCAAGAACACTGATCAGGTATATCCAAGGAAACTTTTAAGATTTTAGAGATACAGGGTGGAAACCGGTCCCCACCAACCAGCGATCTCCGTACTAGCACCGTTCTACAAACTAGGGATAGTTTTACAATTTTAAAGAAACCAATTAACCTACAAACTTGCATGTCTTTGGAGTGTGGGAGGAAACCGGAGCATCCGGAGAAAACCCACGTGGTGACGGGGAGAATGTACACACTCCCTGCAGGCAGTACCAGGAGTCACGATCACACCTAGGTCTCTGGAGCTGTAAGGCAGCAGCTCTACCACCATGATTTATTGTTGGAATTCTTTAAACTTAAAGTGAGACCATAATTTCTGTCCCTACACTTTGATTGATTCTATGCGGTATCACGCTGTAGCCAAGAGCACAGGATACAGCAAAGTCTATGGGAGCTGCAGTCCTGAAAACCTGCAATCTAGATCTGGCTGCACCTCATTCCAAACCATACCACTTTATTGATTGAAAGATACAGCAGGGAAATATGTCCTTCAGCCCACTGAGTCCAAGCTGATCATGGATCAGCTGTTCACACTAGTTATACATTATCCCACTTTCGCATCCACTCCCTGCACATGAAGGACAATTTACCAAGGCCAAATCAACCTACAAACCCGTAAATAGCACTGTTGGCAATGTTAGTCTGTAGGCGTTCAAGAGCTTTAGGTAGCCAATTAGTCAATATATCCAATTAAAACGGACATATTTCCTAGTTTGCACAATTACACTTATTGAATCACAGTCATAAAGCCATACAGCACTCAGAATCATACAGCACGGAAATGGGCTTTTTGGCCCAACTTATCCGTGCTGACCAAATGCCCCATCTACACTAATCTGACCTGCCGGAAATTG
Source organism: Malacoraja senta (assembly GCA_038087875.1). NCBI lineage: Eukaryota > Metazoa > Chordata > Chondrichthyes > Rajiformes > Rajidae > Malacoraja > Malacoraja senta. The sequence goes on from CM075978.1 coordinate 27,547,854, forward strand.
TCCAGTTTCCCTCTAAATCTCTCCTGTCCATGCACTGAGGAATTGTTTCTTTCTCAGAGAGTTGTGAGTGTGGAATTCTCTGCCTCAGAGGGCGGTGGAGGCCAGTTCTCTGGATACTTTCAAGAAAGAGCTAGATAGAGCTCTTAAAGATAGCAGAGTCAGGGGATATGGGGAGAAGGCAAGAATGGGGTACTGATTGGGGATGATCAGCCATGATCATATTAAATGGTGGTGCTGGCTCGAAGGGCTGAATGGTCTACTCCTGCACCTATTGTCTATTGTCTATTGAAACTGGGCTCCAAGCAGGAATGACAGTGCAATCATGCTCAATGCCTTATTCTGAAGGCAAGAGTATTGCCTATTTCTCTTCATTATAATGAATAGCAAAGCAACTGCAGCATGGTATGATTCTGACCAAAGGTTAGGATCAAACCTGGGTGTCTGGTATTGTGAGGCAGTAGCTCTACCAGCTGTGCCACTGTGCCACCCCAACAGGCAGTGTTACGGTGGTATTGTTGCCTCACCAGCATCAATGCTATCAAGTGGCCCTGCTCACCTTTCACGTGATCACCAACACCCAATGTGAGTTTCATCAGGGCTATTCAGTTCCAGATGTCATCACTACCATGGACCAAAAAGCTGAACTGTAAAGGTGTGAATGAGTCCTTCGTATCAAGCCAGCATTGGACCAGATGCCGCATCAAAACATCCTGGAGCCAATAGGTATTAATGGGGAGCATGTTCCATCGAGTGGGTTCGTGCATTCCACAAAGGAAGAGATGTGGTTGTGAGAAGTCAGTAGCAACAGCCCTATGGTATCATTGCAACAGTTCTTATGCCCAACCATCTTCAGTTGCTTCATCAGTGATACTCCGTCATGAGCTCGGAATTGGAGATGTGCAATCATCAACAAATGGTGCTTAATTCCATCTGCTATCTCCTCACCAGCCTAACAGAGGGTGGTGGCTGCCTGGAACCCATGGCCAGGGGTGGTGGTGGAGGCAGATATTATAGTGGGATTTAAGAGGCTTTTGAATGGTCACATGGATATACAGGGAATGGAGGGATATGGTTCATGTACAGGCAGCAGAGATTAGTTTAACTTGGCATCATGTTTGGCACAGACATTGTGGGCCAAAAAGCTTGTTACTTTGCTGTATTATGTTCCAGGTTCTATGTTCCATGTGCAGTGAGACCTGTGCAACATTCAGTCAAGGACTGATGAGTGATAGGTAACATTTAAGTCACTGAAGTGCCAGGCAATGATCATTTCCAACAAAAGTGTATCTAAACCCAACCCTTGACATAACCATCATTGAGCCCCTACATTGAATGCAACCAGTTCAAGGCAGCAGGAGCCTGGAAGAACTTGTGCATGCAGTCCAACCAAATAAATATGACACTGTAGACCCAGGGAATGGTGGTTTACAAAAAAAACCACAATAAATGTTGGAGAAAAGCAGCAGGTCAGGCAACATCTCCGAGCGAATGGGAGAGGCGACATTTTGGGTTGGGACCCTCCTTCAGAGTGTGACACTGTTACCTCAGGATCCAGTTGATGGGAGCAATTTCACATCCCACCACTGAGACAGTCGTCAGAAAATCAATTTTACTTCTTTTTTTTTTGTCATTCTATTCTTCCAAACCTTTTTTACGATGATTTTGCCACAGGGAGCTCTGGCACATGAAAAGAGATAGCGCAGAAAATATACCGTGACGTGGATGAATCCTACATGCTCGCAATATTCACAAAATGGAAACCTCATTAGGCTTCAGAATGAAATCTCTGCATCAAACATTTCACTCCAGAGTATTTGCAACTGAACATGCAGGTATGTTTTTTTGACAAATGCACCACTTTGATTAATGATGAGGTGCAATAGAAATCCCCAAACTGCTTTCAGATGTTGCGTTTTTATTAAAGGCAAATTCTTTGCTCCATTGTTTTGCACCGAGTATAATATTCATTGACATTCAGAATATTACTTCACACAATAAATAAGGAAGGAGCTCATGTATATGAAAATCTTAATATTTCATTCAAACAATGCCCCTGATATTTGATCCTTTTTACTAGAACTTACAGATGGTGAAAAACAGGGAAAACTTTGGTACCAGTGCTGCTGCATATACAGTAATAACCTTCTATTTCCACATGACTGAGGTTTGCCCAAAATATGTTCTTCTGAAGTCACTTGAGAAGTTATGCAATCCTAGGACGGCATGGTGGCACAGCTAGTAGAGCTACTGCTTCACAGCAACAGAAACCCGGATTCAATCCTGAGCTCCGGTGCTGTCTGTACGCAGTTTGTACCTTCTCCCTGTGACCGCGTTGGTCTCCTCCAGTTTCACTGGGTTTGTAGGTTAATTAGCCTCTGTGAAATATTACCTCTAATGTGGATAAGAACGTGGGATAACATATAACCAGTGTGATCGATGGTTGGTGTGGATTCGGTGGACCAAAGCAGCTGTTTCCATGCGCTATCTTGAAACTAAACTAAAGTATGATGTGATACACATTAGATTAAACAAAATCCCACGGGTTTCGGCCCGAAACGTTGCCTATTTCCTTCGCTCCATAGATGCTGCTGCACCCGCTGAGTTTCTCCAGCATTTTTGTGTACCTTCGATTTTCCAGCATCTGCAGTTCCTTCTTAAAAACATTCTGTAAACTAAACTGTGACATGCATTAATTTAGAAACACAAAATGTAATTGCCAGTAAAACTCAGCTGGTAGGCAGTGAGTGATGAAGTCATGGAGTCATACAGGAGGGATACACACCCTTCGCCCATCTTGTCCATGCTAATGCCCCATCTAAGCCAGTCCCATTTGCCTACCTTTGGCCTATATCCCTCTAAAAATTACCCATCCATGTACCTGTTCAAAACGGCTTTTAAATGTTATTATTGTACCTGCCTCAACCACTTCCTCTAGCAGCTTGTTCCATATACCCACCACCCTCTGTCTGAAAAGGTTGCCCCTTGGATTCCTTTTATATCTTTCTCCTCTCACCTTGTGTGAGAGAGTGAGGGAGAAGTTGGTTTGGAGAGTCAGGATAATTTCTCACATCACTGGCATTTTATCAGAACAAAAAAGAAAGAAATCAACCGTGCTTAAGTTGCAGTGAGGGAGAAATAGATGGAACAGATTATTACACATTTTGGTATTTCAGTAGAGAGAAAAGTTGTCCAGGTAAAAAAAAACATACTTCCCGGTGCTGCTATTGAGAGAGACAACTAACTAAAGTTTGAAGAAGGATATTGACCGGAAAAGTCACCTAGCTTTCCCTCCACAGATGCTGCCTGACCTGCTGAGTTTCCGTGTTTGCTGAAATTCTAGCATTTCTGGAATCTTGAGAAAAACACTGGAACTCAGGCACAAGTCAGGCAGCATCTGTGAAGGGACCTGACAAATGACATTTCTGGTCAATACCCTTCATCTTTGCGTCTCTAAAGAATATTTAGTCATCGTGAGATGCAGGACGCAACAGTTGCTAGAAATTTGAAACAAAACAAGCACACAGGTGAATACCCAGTGGAATAGGCAGCTTGTGTGGAGAAGGAAATCCATGCTAACATTACTAGTAGATAACTTTACATCAGAAGCAGCCAGTTTGACACAAATAGGACAGTAATTGACCTGAATAATTGAGTCGCCTTGAGTCCTGAGGACTGCATTGTGCCCAGATGAAAGATGAAGTCCAGTTCCTTGAGATTACTTTGGGCTACATAGGAATGATGAAGGAGGCTAAAGACAGAGAGATCAGAGAGTGAATGGGATGGTAAATTAAATTGACAGGCAATTGAAAGCAGAGTGTTGGCCTTGTGAACTGAATAGCAATGCAATCTACTACGGATTAGATTTCTTCAAGTGAAAGAGGACTACTAAGTCCAGAAAATCAATTATATGTACTACATATCACAGATAAATAATATTGTTCCAAACAATAAATTCAAAAGGAATACATACTAGCAACCTAAAAAATTCTGGAGTAACTCAGCCACATACGTGTATGTGGAAGAAATGAATAGGCGACGTTTTGGGTCGGGACACTTTTCAGACATAAATCTGATGTCTAGGCCTGAAACATTGTCTGCCCATTTTCCTCCACAGATGCTCCCTGACCCACTGAGTTCCTCCAGCACTTTGAGTCTTGCTCTAGTTTCAGCTATCTGCAGCTCCTTGTGTGCCATACTGCAACCTAATTTTAGTCATGACAATCAAAATCTTCAAAAAGGTAAATAAAAATAAATAAGTTCAATCTGGTAAAGATAATGTCTTCAAGGAGACATTCCTGCCGTTGATTTGTTGTGCTTTGTGCATTATTAATCAGTGCTGAAACGTATCATGTTGTAGGAAGGAACTGCAGATGCTGGGTTAAACCAAAGATGGACACAAAATGCTGGGGTAACTCAGCGGGACAGGCAGCATCTCTGAATAGAAGGAATGGGTGACGTTTCGGGTCTGAAGAAGGTCTCGACCTGAAATGTCACCCATTCCTTCTCTCCAGAGATGCTGCATCTTCCGCTGATTTACACCAGCATTTATGTCTGTCTGAAGTTAATAATTCTGTATTTAATGTTTTCAGTTAATAAATCCCTGACACTCAATACTCAAATAAAAAAAATATGTTGTTAATAATTCTTCAAAAACAACAATGCCTTGTAAAATTTATGAGCTTTGTAAAAATGTCCAGTCATTGGAAGCATAATAGATTTTGGAATTTGAAAAGAAAAATGCAGAGCCCATTACTTTTGAACTAATTAATAAAATAGACAGGCAGAAGAACCATATAACCATATAACCATTACAGCATGGAAACAGGGCCATCTCGGCCCTTCAAGTCCGTGCCGAACATTTTTTTTTTCCTTCTTTTTTTCCTTCTTTCTTCTTTCTTCCCCCTAGTCCCATCTACCTGCACTCAGACCATAACCCTCCATTCCTTTCCCGTCCATATACCCATCCAATCTATTTTTAAAGGATAAAATCGAACCTGCCTCCACCACTTCCACTGGAAGCTCATTCCACACAGCTACCACTCTCTGAGTAAAGAAGTTCCCCCTAATGTTACCCCTAAACTTCTGTCCCTTAATTCTCAAGTCGGGTCCCCTTGTTTGAATCTTCCCTACTCTCAATGGGAAAAGCTTATCCACGTCAACTCTGTCTAACCCGCTCATCATTTTAAAGACCTCTATCAAGTCCCCCCTTAACCTTCTGTGCTCCAAAGAATAAAGACCTAACTTGTTCAACCTTTCTCTGTAACTTAGTTGCTGAAACCCAGGCAACATTCCAGTAAATCTCCTCTGTACTCTCTCGAACGAGCAGAAGAACGAAGCAGAGCATCTCTACAGTAAGAATGCAAGAATGCAAGATACAAAATCACAAAAGCATAATGTACCTATATTAAGCTCTGGTTTTTTTAAGCTATTTTGGTGGTAGCTAAAACCCAGTGTCAATGGTACCATGGGTTAGGAATAAATATCTGTTTGAGCATTTACTATTCAGATATCAGCACCAATTAACCTAATTTAAAAGCAATACATTTTTATCTCATAACTCATGGAAGATCATTAAAATATTGTGAATAAGCATGTGTGTGTACCAAAGGACCTATTAAGTTATTCTTTCAATAGATTGTGAATAGCAACAAATATTCTGCATTTTGTATCTTCCCCTTTATTCTACCTGTTGTATTTGGGTACACATTTATAAATGTTGACGCCTGACTATGTCATGGGTCATAGTCAAACAGCACAGAAACAGGCCCTTCAGCCCAACTTGTCTATGTCTACCCACATGCCACATCTATGCCTTAAACCTTTCCTGTCCAAATGTTATCTAAATGTTGTTATTTTACCTGTCTCAACTACCGCTACTGGCAGCTTGTTCCATCCTCTGAGTCAAAATGTTGCCGCCCAGGTTCCAATTAAATCTTTCCCTTCTCACCTTAAAACTATTCTCATTTCTCTTAAGCCCAAGCATCCAAACCTCTGCTGCCCATGTCCTAATACACTCCTTCCCAGCAAAACACAAAGTGCTGGAAGAATTCAGCAGGTCAAACAACATCCAGGGAGGGAATGGAACATCGGCAGATGCTGCCTGACCCACTCAATTCCTCCAGCACTTTGCGCTTGGCTCAAGATTCCAGCACCTGCAACCTCTCGTGTCTCTCCCTTCCATTTTGTTTCCTTGTTTCCCTCTTATTGCTGCCTCCCTGTTAGTTTTTCTCTTTTTTCCCTCTCGTTTATGTTGTGTTCTCCCCGAGATACAGCCGTCCAGCATACATTGCTTCCTCCCAATCTCTCGTGACTTGGAATTTCTGTTTAAATCATCCCCTAAAATCATCATGAGCAGCATAGACTTGAAGTGAAACAACACCATGGTGTTACATTGTAGCTGAGTACTAGTTAAGTGGGCAGTATGGTGTTGCAGCTGGTGATGTTTCTGCCTCACATCGCCAGAGTTCCAGGTTCAAACCTGACCTTGGGTACCGTCCGTGTGGAGTTTGTACCTTCTCCCTGTGACAGTGTGACTTTCTCCCGGGTGGTCCACATTCCTCCCACACCTCATAGATTTGGGGGTCTGTAGGTTAATAGGCTTATCTGTAAATTGCCCTCAGTGTGTAGGAGTGGATGCGAAAGTGAGATAACATAGAACTAATATGAAAGGGTGATCGATGATCGGCTTAGTTTAGTTTAGTTTATTATCAAGGGACTGTATATCTAAATTAAACTAAAGTGCTCAGACGGAAGGATTGTTTCCTCTATGGCATAGGCATTGGTGCCAAAACCTTGGAAACAGACCCTTTGACCCACCGAGTCCGTGCCGACCAGCAATCCCCGCATATTAACACTATTCTACACACACTACGGACAATTTACACATACACCAAGCCAATTAAACTTACCTACCTGTCTATGCATCTTTGGAATATGGAAGGAAACCGAAGATCTCGGAGAAAACCCACGTGGTCACGGGGAAAACTCTGGGCCTGTAAGGCAGCAACTCTACCTTTGCGTCACCTTGGCTGGCTGTTGTAAAATAAATATGAAAATACTTCAGGCATTTAGCCTTATATTCGTTCTGAAATAACATTACGCCATTTTATACAGTCTTCCCTTCTACTCATACAGCCAGACAACACGTAATGTTGTTGCCTTGACTTTGCGTTGGTGCATTGCTGTATTATGCTTTAGAAGTGTTCATAGAAACATAGAAACATAGAAAAAAAGTGCAGAAGTAGGCCATTCGGCTATTTGAGCCAGCACCGATATTCAATATGATCTTGGCAGATCATCCAAATTCAGTACCCCGTTCCGGATTTTTCCCCATATCCCTTGATCCCCTTAGCCCTAAGAACTAAATTTAACTCTCTCTTGAAATCTCTTCAAGATGGTGTGCATCTGACATACGGGTTACTAATATGTCATCAAGATCAGAACACACATAAAGGATATCCTTAACTAGGCTATCATTAAGGCACTGGAATTTTCCAGGGGCAGAAAACAAATGGTAGCCTCTTAAAGCGAAATAAGCCCCTGTGTGTGTTGATTGAGTTAACGTCCTGGGACTCTTCGTCCAGTGCGATTTGTTTCAGGTCTAACGTTGAGAACTGCGGTCCTCGTGAGAGGGATGCATATGTCTTCTATTCGTGGTAGGGGATACATAGATACATAGATACATAGATACATAGATACATAGATATATAGATACACAGCCAATAGGTTATTCTCCGTGGATTGCACCTTGTCATGGTGGAGAAGCTTGTATATGGTATAAGCTGGTATATGGTATATAGTATAAGCAGAGGTATATGGGCCCAGTGCAGGCAAATGGCAATAGCCCAGATTTCCAACTTGGCACAGTCTTGATGGTCTGAAGGGTCTATTTCCATGCCGTATAGCTCTTTGACTCCATGCGAAGGGAAAGCAACTGAAAAGCACTCTGTATCTTCCCCTTTGTTCGACCTACTGTTCTTGAGTTTGACTTGATTGTATTCATGTGTGGTATATTGGATCTGTTGGGATAGTGCGTAAAACACTGCTTTTCACTGTACCTCAGTACACATGACAATAATAAACCTGAACCTAAACATTATTCCATGAGTTTTAATAATACAGCTGTGACTATTTTAGGTCATATCCTCCAAGTCTGGAATATAATGCCGAACAAAGAAAGCTATGGAAGCGGCGATAATTACATCTCTGTGCTATGATTTCCAAGACAAAGGCGGAGATGTTACCCTGATACAGAGCATCAACCAACGCCTTCCTATGGATAGGCCAGGTTTAGAAGGCCACAGGCCAAATGCAGGCAAATTGGACTTGCCCAGAATGCCACCCTGGTTGACATGAACAAGAGGGGCTGCAGCACCTGTTTCCATGTTGCTTAGTTTAGTTTAGTTTAAAGATATAGCGCGGAAACACGCCCTTCGGCCCACCGGGTCCATGCCGAACACCAATCCCCGCATATTAACACTATCCTACACACACTAGGGATATTTTTTACATTTACCAAGCCAATTAACGTACATACCTGTACATCTTTGGAGTGTGGGAGGAAACCGAAGATCTCAGAGAAAACCCACGCAGGTCACGGAGAGAACGTACAAACTCCGTACAGACAGCACCCTTGGAGTCATAGTACTATATTACTATAGTTGTATAGCTCTATGACTCTACGAGAAGGGAAAGCAGCTAGAATGATCTGCTAGTATTATTTAGGATAGTTTACAATGGAAATTTGCAGTCATGAGGCAACTTTCCTCTAGAAATGTGGTTCACCTTGGTAAATGCAAGACTTACAAGCTGATCATTTGCTGATCTGGAATGTGACTGGTGCAGATTAAGGGCAGTTAGAAGGATAATGAAGAGGACAAGAAGCTTTGTGGTTGCAATTCCTTTGGGGATAAAGGGTTATTATGAATAATGATTTATTCCTTTATAACTGCTTCAAATTTAAAGATCAAGGCCGCAAATTAATATTTCTGGAGGTGGAAACAAAATACTGGAGTAACTCAGCGGGACAGGCAGCATCTGGATTTGTGGATATTTCTGGATACCTACAAAGTTTGTGAGTGGGGGAACAGCGGATTGAAAAAGGATAGCAATTAGTGGCTGGCAACATAAATAGAAAGCAAGTGTTATTTTTTTCAAGAGTAGATACAGAGAACTGTAGAGGCTGATTTACAAAATATTACCAGGCCATGGTAAATATTCAAAGATAATCCTATGGAATTGCTTCCAATATGACTTCTGATGCTCAAGACACATATTTATAGTGTCAGATGGCTTGGCTGTCATGATTATAAAGCTGCAACAAATTCATCACTAATCTCATAAGGTCATGCGATAGGAGCAGAATTAGGCCATTCGGCCCATCAAATCTACTCTGGCATTTAATCATGGCTGATCAATCTCTCCCTCCTATCCCCATTCTCCTGCCTTCTACCCATTACCCCTGACACTCGTACTGATGAAGAATCTATCTATCTCTGCCTTAAAAATATCCAATGACTTGGCCTCCACAGCTTTCTGTGGCAAAGAATTCCACAGATTCACCACCCTCTGACTAAAGAAATTCCTCCTTCCTAAAGGAACATCCTTTAATTCTGAGGCTATGGCTTGTGGTCCAAGACTCTCCCACAAGTGGAAACGTCCTCTCCACATCCACTCTATCCAAGCCTTTCACTATTCTGTATGTTTCACTGAGGTCCCTCCTTATCCTTCTAAGCTCCAGCGCATACAGACCCAGTGCCGTCAAACGCTCATCATATGTGCTGCTGTTGTCAAGCTGCTGATTTTCTTCTTCACATTCTACCACTGCCATCTTGGTAAATGTAATCATGGGCATTAATTTTGCCTGTGGGGTCATTAAACATCTTTCAGCACTGCACCACACCCTGGGTAACTAACCCCTGGTCCAGACCGTCACATTTAAGCCAGCTCAATGACTTCTAAATACGTACATGGAGGTTAACAGTGCCAAGCGAAGGTTGGAGTTTTCCATAGCTGGTACCAAAATGAATCTCGACTTGTCTCATGTGTAGTTGCACAAATGTGGGCGCTGATAATCAGCTTCCTCGAGTCTGCTCATCACAGCCGCTCCTTTGTAACAGGCTGTCGAACGCTGTTCTTTCCCCAGCTCACTGCAAACCAATTGATGTGCAAAACGCCCTGGTAAAATTCTGTTAATAAAATACACAGACAATCATTGGTCATAAACAGCTTTTCCCAACTTGATGCCATTTAGATAGTAATCTGCCTTCCTGTTTTTGATACCAAAGTGGATAACCTCACATTTATCCACATTAAACTACATCCGCCATGCATCTGCCCACTCCCCCAACCTGCCCAAGTCACCCTGCATTCTAATAGCATCCTCCTCACAGTTCACACTGCCACCCAGCTTTGTGTCATCTGCACTCAAATGCAGCTTCTTATAAATTATTTGTTATCTGCTTATAAATTAGAGATAAATGATTCAATTTGTGGTTGTTTTCTGCATTTTTAAAATCTCACCTTTCCATCAGCTAAATGTCAGATAGGGATAGTGAAACGAGCGGAGAAACAAGGTTAGTTTAATTTGGTTTAGACATACAGCATGAAAACACTCCCTATGGCCCACCATGCTGAGCATCGATCACCTGTTCAGTCTAACTCTATGTTATCCCACTTTCTCATCTGCTCACTACACATTAGGGTCAATTTTTACAGAGGCCAATTAATCTACAAACCCAAACATCTTTGTGTGAGAAAACCTGAGCACCAGGAGGAAACCTATGCAGTCACTGGGAGAACATGCAACCTCCACAGAGATAGCACCCAAGTTCAGAATCGAACCCGGGTCTCAGGTGATGTGAGATAGCAGCTCCACCAGCTGTGCAACTGTACCACTCATGTTCTTAAACGATTGACCAAAACTTTATTGCAAGAAATTAATCTTGAAGAATTGTTCATCACTTCCCCAAAAACACCACCACCAAGGACGGGCAGTATATATAATTTTGCATTCTATTGGGTGACTCAATGGAAATCTCCAAACTAATCATGGTTAAGCAAGGTGGGCCAAAGTGCCTATTTCCATGCTCTATAGCTCTATGACTCTCTGATCACTTGTGTCTCCTACTTTACATTGAAAGCTTCCGATTTGCTTTGAGGTCGGGTGTGAAATGATACAGCACAAAGTAATTAATGAATGGGAGAACGAGGCAACTGTGGATGACAAAGGATGTCAAAGATTTCTTCTCACAAAAGCAAAAGAGAAGACATATAATATGGCAAAGATTAATGGGAAGCTAGAGCATTGGGAAAACATTTTAAAAAACAATCGATGGCAAATAAAAGAAATACAGGGAGAAAAGTTGAAAAATGAAGGTAAACTAGCCAATAATATAAAAGAGGATAGCAAAAGTTTCTTCAGATATATAAAGAGAAAAACAAGACTGGACTTTGGACTGCAGGAAAATAACGCTGCAGAAGTAGTAATGGGGAATAATGAAATGGCGGATGAACTGCATAAAGTTTTTCACTGTGGAAGACACCAGCAAAATGCCAGAAATTCAAGAGAGTTATGAGGCAGAGTGCAGTACTTAGAAGGTACTTGGGAAGCTGAAAGGTCTGAAGGTGGATAGGTCACCTGGACCAGAGACTACATCCCAGGCTTCTGAAAGAGGTAGCTGTAGATTTTGTGGAGGCATTAGTAGTGATCTTTCAAGAATCACTAAAATCAGGAATGGTTCCAGAGGATTGGAAAATTGCAATGTATCTCCACTATTTAAGAAGGGAGTGAAGCCAAGGCAAGGAAATTATAGGATGGTTAGTCTGACTTTGAGATTGGTGAGGTTGTGGGGTACTTGGAAGCAGATGATAAAATAGGTTGAAGTCAGCATGGTTTTGTGAAGGGGAGATCTTGCCTGACAAATCTGTTGGAATTCTTAGAGGAAGTAACAAGCATATTAGACAAAGGAGAGTCGGTGGTTGTTGTTTACTTGGATTTTCAGGCCTTGATAAGGTGCCACATGTGAGGCTTCTGAACAAGATAGGAGCCCATGTTATTAGAGGCAAGATACTGCTTTGTATAAAAGATTGACTGACTGGCAGAAGGTAAAGTTTGGGAATAATGGGGGCCTTATCTGGTTGGCTGTGGGTGACCAGTGGTGTTCTGCAGGGGTCAGTGTTGGGTCCACTACTTTTCACATTATATGTTACTGACCTGATTAATGGAATCGATGGTTTGGTGGCCAAATTTGCGGATGACATGAAGATAGGTGGAAGGGCAGGATGACGGAGAATCTCGTTGAAACCTATCAAATCATGGCCTAGATCGAGTGGATGTGATGTTTCTAGCAGTGGGAGAGTCTAGAACCAGAGAGCACAGAATGAAAGGACGTACCTTTGGAAAGGAGATGAGGGGGAATATTTTTGATTGACTGGTTCTTGATTAGTAAGGGCATCCAAGGTTACAGGGAGATGGCAGGAGAATGGGGTTGAGAGGAAAAAATAGATCAGTAATGATCAAATGGCGGAGTAGACTCAATGGGCTGAATGGCCTAATTCTGCTACTAAGTCTTATAATCAAGTGAAATAAGCAAATTAAATGCTATTATCAGCAAAAGGTGAGTTACTAGAAGAACTCAACGGGGCAGGCAGTGTCAGTGGAGAGAGATAGACAATTGACATTTCAGGTCAGGGCCCTCCATCTGGACTGAAAGTGTAGGAGGGAGATACCCAGTATAAAGAGGTGATGGGGAAGAGTGGTGGCAAGAGCTGGCAAACAATAGGCGTGGTCAGTTGAGGAGGGAGTTGGAGACAGATGGGGGAAGGAAAGGGTGGAGATAACGACTGGGAGGTGATGGTTGGAGGCAACAAAGGAATGGCGGTGATGGAATCTAATGGGAAAGGAAGGCTGAGCATGGAACCAAATAAGGGCAGTAGGGTGAGCATTTGGAAACTGTGGAGGAAAGGGATCCAGTGTGGGGGTGATGGACAGGTGGAGTGGTGGATGATGGAAGTGATGGTGGGGGAAGAGCAAATAAATTGATTGACAGGGGGCTGGGATTGTGGTTGGAAAGAAGAATGTGTATGAGAGAAAGTGATGGAGGGGGAGCAGGTTACCTGAAATTGGAGATTTAACATTCATACTGTTGGGATGTAGACCACCCAGGCGGAATATGAGGACATCCCTCTCGTCTTCTTTTGACCTCACCTTGGCTGTAGAGAAGGCTGAGGCCAGACAGGTCCACGTAGGAATGGGCAAGGGATCTAAAATGGCTGACAATCCAGAGTTCCGATTACCATGAGAAAATACATCCTTCACATTTAAACCCTTCACTGTATTCTGATTAGTTCCATAGTGGGTTCTTAAAACATGCTCATTCAAACAAACAAACATTCTGCAATATTTACTTCTGCTGAATAAAATCTTACTTCCATCCTATCAAGAACATTTTCCTCGGGCACCTGTACAAGTCTATTTTTATTGAGTAACAACGTGGCGGAAACATTTAATTTTATAGAAAATATAGGACCTATTTCTTATCTAATATTTTAAGCTGCATGTTATTTTGTTTCAGCACTTCAAAAATTGCATTGCACAGTTAAATAATCTAGTATATTCAAAGCATTATGGTAACTGTGTCCTACGCACTTAATTATGTATTCAAGAACCAAGCCTGCAGATGCATCTTTCAAACTATTGACTATTTGTCAATTAAATCGTCATTTCACCAGATCCATTTTCATAGCTTCTCCTTACAACTCAAGCTAAGATGAGAAGCACTCATTCCACTTGGATTTTCAATTATAGTCTGCTTTGTTATTACAAAAAGATGACAGTTCGGAAAGAGTCAGAGTCATAGTCATACAGCACGGAAACAAGCCCTTTGTTCCAACTTGCCCATGCTGACCAAGATGCATCATCTACACTGGTCCCACCTGCTCATGTTTGGCCCATATCCTCTAAACCCTCTAAGGAGGCAAATAAAAGTAATTAGTTTATTTACAGTCACTCATGCTGTTATTTCTACATTCCTTTGAGTTAGCCCTATTCTTTTATTTATGTCATTCCGAAAGACAGAGAACAGGCCCTTCAGCCAACGATAACTGTGTCAAACATAATGCCAAATAAAACTAGTCCCTTTTGTCTGTGATCCATGGCCCTCTATTACCTGCATATCCATTTGCCTAACTGAATAAATATTGTTGCATCTGCTTCCACCAACACCCCTAGTCGTGCGTTCCAAACACCTACCATTCTCTGTGTAAAATATCCCCCCCTCTCACCTTAAAGCTATGGCTTCAGCATTTGTTATTTCCACCATGGGACAAAGGTTCTGACTGTCGATACGATACAATAGGATACTATAGAACTTTATTCATCCCCGGAGGGAAATTGGTCTGCCAACAGTCATAACACACAACAAAGTACCCGAAAACTTGAAACTAAAATTAAATTAAAAGTGAAAAAAAGAAAAAGACATGCGACTGTTGGCTGGCTGCTGTGTGCACAGCGCTTTAACCGGAACGAACGAACAAACAAAAAACAAACGAACGCAGGCTTATCCCCTTGCCAGAGGATTCTAAGACTAGTGACCCCCCCCCCCTCGCCCACACTGGGTCCTCCTTTGTTCTCCCACTGTCCCTCACAGTGCTCCCCCCATGCCGGGTCCTCCATTGTTCTTCACGGCAGTCCCCCCACGTCAGGTTCCATTGTCTTCCCCTTCCCCCCTCACGCTCATCTACTGTCATCTACTGTCTACCCTATATATGCTTCTCATCATTTTATATACTTCCATCAGGTTTCCTCTAAACTTTCGATGCTCCAGAAAAAACATTTCAAGTTTATCTAATCTCTCCCTATAGATAATATCCTCTAATTTACTTAGTATTTTTGGTAAACCTCTTCTGCACCCTCTCCACAGCCTCCTCCCCTTTCCTGTAAAGGGGCAACCAGAACTACACACTATACTCCAAATGTGGTCTAACCCAAATCCTATAAAGCTGCAACTTTTAAACTTAATGCCCCTTCTAGGTATTAACACTATATTTCCAAAAAGTCAAAAGAGGAGATTTCCTGGTAGGTTTATCCATTTTGATGAGAAATGTACTCTGAAAAGAGCAGCAAATCCAGCACATGGTTTCATTTTAACAAATTGCTCCAGATTTGCACTTTGCGCAAGCTAGCAGTTGGCCTCTTAAGACTGAAGCATTATGATAAATAGACATTGACTTGAATTTGAGGTGAATCCATTTCATCGCACTAAAATAGGATGCTGACGATGATGGCTATGTTGTGGTTTGGAGTGAGATTCTGGTCACCTGATTTATTTAGAAATAGAGGAAAGGCCTTTGACAGATGGCACACCAGAAGGCCACCAGGGAAATGAGGGACGGAGCGGTTGAGGTGTCGATTGTGTGGGCCATGGGAGGCCTTGAAGCAGCCAGGGTTTGGATTGGAACAGGCACCGCTGGAGGCCCCACAGAGGTCAGATGAGCACATGGATCAGACGTTGCCTGAACAGCACGGCATGGCCATGCAGGACACAGAATTAAAGGACGTTCTTTTAGGATGGCGACAATGAGAAATTTCATTAGTCAGCGGGTGGTGAATGTGGGAATTCTTTGCCACAGAAGGCTGTAGTCAGCAAATATTTTTAAAGCAGAGATAGATTCTTGATTAGTACACGTGTCAGAGGTTATGAGGAGAAGGCAGGAGAATGGGATTAGGAGGGAGAGATAGATCAGCCATGATTGAATGGCGGAGTAGACTTGATGGGCCGAATGGCCTAATTATACTCCTATTCCTTGTGACCTTAAGACCTTATGACATCATCGCCAGGTCAGGCCGACCCCTGCAACACCGATCATGCTGCCATCAGGACACCAGAGTTTTAAGGCTAAGTTGAGACAACATTTTTAAGAACTTTGAACTTGAAGAATACAAGATGGTGCGGAAATGTGGCGAGTCTTGTGCATTGTCTCAGTGTAATCTACTGTCTTACACTCTAGTACTCAGGTGTAATTGTGCCTATGTGTTGTAATATTTTACTGAATGGTATTATGCATGAACCAAGGTACATGTTATAATAAATACCGCTGAACCTTTGAGGTGAAAGGGCAGTAGCTAAGGGAAGAGAGTGCGGGAGAGAGCAGTGATGGGGGGGACAGCAAGGGAGAGAGGCTTGAGGGGAGACAGCGTGTGAGAGGCTGGAGGGGAGTTAGTTTGGGAGAGAGAGGCTGAAGAGAAGGGACAGCATGTGAGAGAGGGGGGGAGACAATCTGGGAAAGAGAGGCTCGAGGGAAGAGGTAGCACGGGAGAGGGATGTGGAAGATAAAGTCAGCGTGGGAGAGGAAGGCTTGAAGTAGAATGACAACTTGGGAGAGCAGAGGCTAAACAGTAGAATACCACCATGCGGAAATGTATCCCAGGATCTTTCTGAGGGAGCAGGAGGAAAAACTCCATTCATCTTCAATCATTAAGACCTCATTGGATTTCCACATCATTTCCGTGGGAGTCTGACCACATTATACTGCAACCAAGAGGTGGGTTAGGATACCTTTGTTCTCGCAGGTATGCCATTTATCAATGTTCCCAGCAGGGTCTACTGGGAGTGGAACGTGCAGCCAAAGCAAATTAATTTTAATTGGGTATTTGGCAGGGATGGAGCATTAAACGAAAGTGTTCTACTTAAATTCCTTTCCTCATACTTCACCATCACATACTCCCTTCTTGGGGAGGGTGAAAATTATCCATATGTTTGGGGATGCTCACTAATGATTCATGTTATTATACATTTATGCTGGTTCAGGCCACAAATTCATATTAAGGCAAAAATCAGAATGAAAATTCAAAATGGGCATCCTTGGGTTCTATGGTTTTCCTCCCCCCCCCCTCCTCCCATCCCTAACACATGCATGTTTGAAGGTAAATTGTACTCTATAAAAACTGCCCTGAATATGCAGGGTGTGTATGAGAAAGTGGGATTACATAGAACTAATGGTGATCGATGGTCAGTGTGGACTCGTTGGGCTGAAGGGCCTATTTCGGTGCTGTATTTTTTCAATTAATCAATCAATTCAACCTTTTTTGTTAGGCAGGAACTCAGATTAACTATGCAAATCTGGGTTTAGGCAGATTTTTCAACCAATATTTCAAAGAAACCTTTGTCAAAATATTCTGTTTACTAACATTTGGTCAAAAAGGACTGCACCCGCAGTTTTCTGTAAAGGACATTGCTCACAGCCTTTGGAATCATGATCAGGTACCGCAATGCTGCTGGAGAAACAACACTCCAGCCTAATAAACCCCAGGATCTTTCTGAAGGACCAGGTGTAGAGTAAAAGAAAGAGAAGTGGGCCAGATGGAATAGAGAGAGTGAATGCAGAGTCCCTCTCCCAGGGTAGGAGTAAACATTTCATAGGAACCTGAGGGACAACAGTTTCACTCAGAGGGTGGTGAATAGATTGAACAAATTGCCAGAGGAGGTAGTTGTGGTAAATAATATAACGACACTTAAAATAAACTTGGACAGATCCATGGATGGGAAAGATTTGGAGGGACATGGGCCAAATGTGTTAGCTTAGATGGGGCATCTTCATTGGCATGTATGAGTTGTGCTGAAGGGCCTATTTCCATGCTGTATGACTCTTTGACTCTATGACAGACCCATTGCTATTATTTGACAACTGTTTATAAAGAGGAGTAATATGCCAGGAAACCATAACCAGGCTAACATTGGTGCAGAGAAAGTTATTAGACAATAGACAATAGACAATTGGTGCAGGAGTAGGCCATTCGGCCCTTTGAGCCAACACTGCCATTCAATGTGATCATGGCTGTTCATCCGCAAACGGTACCCCGTTCCTGCCTTCTCCCCATATCCCCTGACTCCGCTAGAAAGTAATATTAAGGAGGAAATAAACTTTGATTTGGAAGCATATGTATTTTTTGGTGAGGATGAAGTCAGGTGGGTCTATCCATTATGTGGATTCCCTGACTACCTGCTGCAGACCCAATCTGGCTGAAAGCTTGGTCAGCTTGCTCTTTAGTGTAGCTGTGTGTCACCCTTGGTGATGTCCCTGAGGTCCTTCATCTTGCGCACCTTCTGTGCCCTTGCTACATTCAGTGCTTCTTCCGAGCAATAAGGAGAAGCCGTGATTCATCAGCTGAGAGGGAGATGGTCGATAGCAATCAGGAGGAGGAGTCCTCACATTTGACCTGATGTCAGGAGATCATAGGGTAGGGTGTTAATTTTGAAGACCCTAAGGGTTACTCCCTTCTATCTATGTACCTCTATGTTCCCACCTCTTGTAGGTCTGCCATGCTGGTGATGGCAAGATACTGCATGGAAATCGGCTCTTCAGCCCACCGAGTCCACGCCGACCACTAGTTCTATATATCTCACTTTCGTAGCCACTCACTGCACACAAGGGGAAATTTGCACAGAGGCCAATTAACCTGCCAATTCACTTGTCTTTGAGACATGGGATGAAGCCAGAGTGCCCTGAGGAAACTCACGTGGTCACAGGGAAACTCCACACAGGTCATGCAAACACCACATAGAGGCCATGCACACTCCACACAGACAGCACCCAAAGTCAGGATCAAACCCAGGTCTCTGGTGCTGTGAGGCAGTAGCTCTACCAGCTGCACCACTGTGCCGCAAGGTGCTGCCTTGGCGAGACAGGACTCCACATTTGGAAAGTGGTGAAATCATTGGACAAAGTCAGCATGGATTTACGAAAGGTAAATCGTGTCTGACGAATCTTATAGAATTTTTCGAGGATGTAACTAGTAGAGTGGATAGGGGAGAACCAGTGGATGTGTTGTATCTGGACTTTCAGAAGGCTTTCGACAAGGTACCACATAAGAGATTAGGATACAAACTTAAATCACACGGTATTGGGGGTTCAGTATTGATGTGGATAGAGAACTGGCTGGCAAACAGGAAGCAAAGAGTAGGAGTAAACGGGTCCTTTTCACAATGGCAGGCAGTGACTAGTGGGGTACCGCAAGGCTCAGTGCTGGGACCCCAGCTATTTACAATTTATATTAATGAACTGGATGAGGGAATTGAAAGCAACATCTCCAAGTTTGCGGATGACACTAAGCTGGGGGGCAGTGTTAGCTGTGAGGAGGATGCTAGGAGACTGCAAGGTGACTTGGATAGGCTGGGTGAGTGGGCAAATGTTTGGCAGATGCAGTACAATGTGGATAAATGTGAGGTTATCCACTTTGGTGGCAAAAACGGGAAGGCAGACTATTATCTAAACGGTGGCCGATTAGGAAATGGGGATATGCAGCGAGACCTGGGTGTCATGGTACACCAGTCATTGAAAGTAGGCATGCAGGTGCAGCAGGCAGTGAAGAAAGCAAATGGTATGTTGGCCTTCATAGCAAGAGGATTTGAGTATAGGAGCAGGGAGGTTCTACTGCAGTTGTACAGGGTCTTGGTGAGACCACACCTGGAGTATTGCGTACAGTTTTGGTCTCCAAATCTGAGGAAGGACATTATAGTCATAGAGGGAGTGCAGAGAAGTTTCACCAGACTGATTCCTGGGATGTCAGGACTTTCATATGAAGAAAGACTGGATAGACTTGGCTTATACTCGCTAGAATGTAGGAGATTGAGAGGAGATCTTATAGAAACGTACAAAATTCTTATGGGGTTGGACAGGCTAGATGCAGGAAGATTGTTCCCGATGTTGGGGAAGTCCAGGACAAGGGGTCACAGCTTAAGGATAAGGGGGAAAATCCTTTAAGACCGAGATGAGGAAAAACTTTTTCACACAGAGAGTGGTGAATCTCTGGAACTCTCTGCCACAGAGGGTAGTTGAGGCCAGTTCATTGGCTATATTTAAGAGGGAGTTAGATGTGGCCCTTGTGGCTAAGGGGATCAGGGTGTATGGAGAGAAGGCAGGTACGGGATACTGAGTTGGATGATCAGCCATGATCATATCGAAGGGCCGAGTGGCCTACTCCTGCACCTATTTTCTATGTATCTATGTATCTAGGACACTTCTAGGATTGCGATGGAGGAATATGGCCAATTGCCATATCTTATTTCTTCCTGTAACCTGCTCCAGTCCCTTCTCACTTACATCCATGACACTTCTGCTGTCCACTGTCATTTTGTATTAGGACTGACCATGACTGTACATGACATTCAGCCATTCCTTTTTCTCATAGCATTTATTCTGGCCTGCTCAGCATGTTCCATGTGATTAATATCTGCTACTGCTGTAGTATTATCAATCTGAAGCTGCACATGCAAATCATGCATATTAGTACAATACGCTTTTAGGCCATAGAGTGCTCCCAATAACTCTAAATAGTTAATACCATGTGATTGAAGAAGTAATGCCTCATGCATATTCCATCTGTCACCACAGCTGGAGATGGTATCAGTAGCTCCCCATCCTAGAGCACTAACATCAGTTTGTAAAACAACTGAATGTCTGTCAATCTGCATTTTCCCGGTGCAAAGCCAAATATTTGTTATCCACCATTGTAACTCAGCAACGGCTTCAGCTGGTAATCGCATAAGTCTATTAAAATGCCCTGCATGACTTTTGAGTGCGTGCTCCTTTGCACGTTGCAAATTTTGATAATGCAGAGGTCCAAACTGTGCGGCTGGAAAAGCAGCCACTAATTTGCCAATTACACTAGCAACCTGCTGAATAGAAGATTGTTGCTCATCAACGAGCTTGCTACAGGCTTCGAGTAACTCTGACATTTTGCCTGGAGGCAGAGTCACAGACATGTGAGTTGAATTAATGGTGAACCCCAAATAATCAATGACTCTGGATGGGATCAATTTTGATTTAACTGGATGGACGAGAAACCCCAAACTCTCAAACATGCGTTTGGTAGCTGAAACAGATAATTCAGCTGATTTCTCAGTCTTGCCTATGATAAGGATATCATCCAAATAAGCCATTACTATATGATTCTGAGCCCGGAGTAGGCCCAACACTGGTTTTAACAATTTTGTAAATAACCTAGGAGCCGAAGTTAAACCAGTAGGCAATGCTTGAAACTGCCACAATTGCTTCATCCAGCTAAATTTTAGATACCTCCGATGATTGTGATACCAAATAATATGCATCTTTGAGGTCTATGCATGCCATGTAGCATCCTTTAGAAACCAGCTGTTTGGCAGTAAGAAAAGTTTCCATTTTGAAATGTTTATACTGCACATAGGAGTTAAGCCTAGTTAGATCAAGAATGATTCGACACCCACCATCCTTCTTCTGTCTAGGAAATATATTAGAGACAAATTGGTGAGATTGATGAAAAGATTTCTCAATTACCCCTTTTTTAGCTAGTGTTTCAATCTCAGTTTGTACCTCCAAGGACTCTTGTTGTGAAAAAGACAATGTCCGGCTCGGTGTATGCTGTGTAGGTAGGCATAATTTAAAAATGAATTAAATCCGGAAACCTAGTATACTGTGCAGTATAAACGAGTCTGATGTTATACGACACCATTGATTGAAAAACAAACGTAATCTCCCACCAGGTTGTAACTGGCCACCTACCTCCAATGTTGGTAGAAACTTCTGCCCTCGTGTTCTGGAGGGGAATGTTGGCGTGCGCCAACTGCACATACTTGGCACTCACTAACTCCTGGTCTCCTTGCCTTGAGGTATGCCAAAACTGACTCCATGTGCTCACCTCCTCCAAGAGGGAGACATCATAGATACATAGATACATAGAAAATAGGTGCAGGAGTAGGCCATTCGGCCCTTCGAGCCTGCACCGCCATTCAATATGATCATGGCTGATCATCCAACTCAGTATCCCGTACCTGCCTTCTCTCCATACCCCCTGATCCCTTTAGCCACGAGGGCCACATCTAACTCCCTCTTAAATATAGCCAATGAACTGGCCTCAACTACCCTCTGTGGCAGAGAGTTCCAGAGATTCACCACTCTCTGTGTGAAAACGTTTTTTCTCATCTCGGTCTTAAAGGATTTCCCCCTTATCCTTCAGCTGTGACCCCTTGTCCTGGACTTCCCCAACATAGGGAACAATCTTCCTGCATCTAGCCTGTTCAACCCCATAAGAATTTTGCACGTTTCTATAAGATCCCCTCTCAATCTCCTAAATTCTAGCGAGTATAAGCCAAGTCTATCCAGTCTTTCTTCATATGAAAGTCCTGACATCCCAGGAATCAGTCTGGTGAACCTTCTCTGCACTCCCTCTATGGCTATAATGTCCTTCCTCAGATTTGGAGACCAAAACTGTACGCAATACTCCAGGTGTGGTCTCACCAAGACCCTGTACAACTGCAGTAGAACCTCCCTGCTTCTATACTCAAATCCTTTTGCTATGAAAGCTAACATACCATTCGCTTTCTTCACTGCCTGCTGCACCTGCATGCCTACTTTCAATGACTGGTGTACCATGACACACAGGTCTCGCTGCATCTCCCCTTTTCCTAATCGGCCACCATTTAGATAATAGTCTGCTTTCCTGTTTTTGCCACCAAAGTGGATAACCTCACATTTATCCACATTATACTGCATCTGCCAAACATTTGCCCACTCACCCAGCCTATCCAAGACACCTTGCAGTCTCCTAGCATCCTCCTCACAGCTAACACTGCCCCCCAGCTTAGTGTCATCCGCAAACTTGGAGATGTTGCCTTCAATTCCCTCATCCAGCCCATTAATATAAATTGTAAATAGTTGGGGTCCCAGCACTGAGCCTTGCGGTACCCCACTAGTCACTGCCTGCCATTGTGAAAAGGACCCGTTTACTCCTACTCTTTGCTTCCTGTTTGCCAGCCAGTTCTCTATCCACATCAATGCTGAACCCCCAATACCATGTGCTTTAAGTTTGTATACTAATCTCTTATGTGGGACCTTGTCGAAAGCCTTCTGAAAGTCCAGATACAACACATCCACTGGTTTTCCCCTATCCACTCTACTAGTTACATCCTCGAAAAATTCTATAAGATTCGTCAGACATGATTTACCTTTCGTAAATCCATGCTGACTTTGTCCAATGATTTCACCACTTTCCAAATGTGCTGCTATCCCATCTTTAATAACTGACTCTAGCAGTTTCCCCACTACCGATGTTAGACTAACTGGTCTGTAATTCCCCGTTTTCTCTCTCCCTCCCTTCTTAAAAAGTGGGGTTACGTTTGCTACCCTCCAATCCTCAGGAACTACTCCAGAATCTAAAGAGTTTTGAAAAATTATCACTAATGCATCCACTATTTCTGGAGCTACTTCCTTAAGTACTCTGGGATGCAGCCTATCAGGCCCTGGTGATTTATCGGCCTTTAATCCATTCAATTTACCCAACACCACTTCCCGACTAACCTGGATATCACTCAGTTCCTCCATCTCCTTTGACCGGCGGTCCCCTCTATTTCCGGCAGATTATTTATGTCTTCCTTAGTGAAGACGGAACCAAAGTAGTTATTCAATTGGTCCGCCATATCCTTGTTCCCCATGATCAATTCACCTGTTTCTGACTGCAAGGGACCTACATTTGTTTTAACTAATCTGTTTCTCTTCACATATCTATAAAAACTTTTGCAGTCAGTTTTTATGTTCCCTGCCAGTTTTCTTTCATAATCTATTTTCCCTTTCCTAATTAAGCCCTTTGTCCTCCTCTGCTTGTCTCTGAATTTCTCCCAGTCCTCTGGTATGCTGCTTTTTCTGGCTAATTTGTACGCATCATCTTTTGCTTTGATACTATCCCTGATTTCCCTTGTTATCCATGGATGCACTACCTTCCCTGATTTATTCTTTTGCCAAACTGGGATGAACAATTTTTGTAGTTCATCCATGCAGTCTTTAAATGCCTTCCATTGCATATCCACCGTCAACCCTTTTAGAACTAATTGCCAGCCAATCTTGGCCAATTCACGTCTCATACCCTCAAAGTTACCTTTCTTTAAGTTCAGAACCATTGTTTCTGAATTAACAATGTTACTCTCCATCCTAATGAAGAACTCAACCATATTATGGTCACTCTTGCCCAAGGGGGCACGCACAACAAGACTGCTAACTAACCCTTCCTCATTACTCAATACCCAGTCTAGAATGGCCTGCTCTCTCGTTGGTTCCTCTACATGTTGGTTTAGATAACTATCCCGCATACATTCCAAGAAATCCTCTTCCTCAGCACCCCTGCCAATTTGATTCACCCAATCTATATGTAGATTGAAGTCACCCATTATAACTGTTTTGCCTTTGTTGCACGCATTTCTAATTTCCTGTTTGATGCCATCCCCCCCCCCCCCCCCCCCCCCCCCCCCCAACTTCACTACTACTGTTACGTGGCCTGTACACAACACCCACCAGCGTTTTCTCCCCCTTAGTGTTTCGCAGCTCTCCCTGTACCGATTCCACATCCTCCAAGCTAATGTCCTTCCTTTCCACTGCGTTAATCTCCTTTCTAACCAGCAACGCTACCCCACCTCCTTTTCCTTTCTCTCTATCCCTCCTGAATATTGAATATCCCTGGATGTTCAGCTCCCAGCCTTGGTCAGCCTGGAGCCATGTCTCCGTGATCCCAACTATATCATAATCATTAATAGCTATCTGCACGTTCAACTCATCCACCTTATTACGAATGCTCCTTGCATTGAGACACAAAGTCTTCAGGCTTGTTTTTACAACGCTCTTACCCCTTTTACAATTATGTTGAAAAGTGGCCATTTTTGCTTTTTGCCCTGGATTTGTCTGCCTGCCACTTTTACTTTTCACCTTGCTACCTATTGCTTCCGCCCGCATTTTACACCCCTCTGTTTCTCTGCTCACCCATTTAAGAACCCCACCACCTCTTATTTTCTGTTTATTATTGTTTTCTTCTTTCCCCCCTACATGTTGGATCTGAGTGCTTTCCTTCTCTGCCTCCTGCCTCACACACTGTCTAATAGCTTTCTCTATTTGAGTCCCTCTACAGGTGCTGCTGCCACGGGCCCCCGAGGAGACCCGCGGATATAAAGCTCGTCATCGTCGAGCATTTCTTGATGGAACATCCTCTGCATGAGGCGCTCCATGCTGGACAGCTGCCCAAAAACGGCATCCATCGTTGGAGGACCATCCTCCTGGCCCGACTCATCAGAGTCAACGGGCCTGTTCGATTTTTTGGTGGCTTTCCGGCCCACCGGATTAGCCACGGTGCCTTCCACCGGCACCAAGTCGGAAGCCACTGGCAGTGCCGCCAATGACTCGGAAGGCGAGAGGGATGGTCGCCCGCTACCCGCACTCGCACGGGCTTCTGTAGCTGTTCTCGCAGCGGACTGCCTCGACCTTCCTTTCACCCCCATTTTCTCCATACAGGTCTTGCTTCTGTAAACAAGATTTCCCGACCGGAAAAAAGACCTCAGCTAAGTTTAAAACTTACCTCAGGGTTTTTTAACTTACCGCTGGTGGAGCTGCGCCCTCCAGCTCGTCAGTGCGCCATGCGTCAGACGTAATGACGCGCATGCGGACTGGCGGGGCTTCTTCACGGAATCACTCACGTGACTCCGAAGTAAAAAGTAGAATAGATCATTGTTAGTTGGGAGAAGGTAACAACAAAGCAAACAGAGATAAAATGTAATCGGCGACAGTTAGACTGGTCGGAGAACTGGGAAGGGGGAGGGATTTAGAGAGAGGGAAAGCAAGGGTTACTTGAAGTTAGAGAAGTCAATATTCATATCATTGGATGTAAACTGCCCAAGCAAAATTTCTATTTTCTTGTGTTGAATTTAAACGTGTATTCACAGCTGCAGTCTGCATGTGGCGCATTTGACCCACAACGAGCAGCACAAGGATAATGTCCTGAGTGATCGACTTCTCTCCAGTTCTGTGCTCCCTGAAAAATTAATTTAATTAGCGTTCTGTGGGATGAACAAAGTCTCCCACTCCATGCGGTATCAATCAGAACAAGATAAAGTATAGAGTCCCATATGCTTATCCTGATTTGTAATGTGTTGCACAGTCGAGTAGACTTATCAATTGTTCTCTCTGAGGAAGGCCATGGGATGGTATTAACTCAGTAAATAAATCAAATCCAGGAAATCAGTAGGAGGCAGTGAATGGAAGCACAGAGCCATCAATCAGCAGGGTGAGCAGCGGTCCATGCCGTTCTCATTCAATTTCCTGATGATACATTGAAAATCCCTCCTACCGACTATATTGATACGACAGCCATGAAGGCACACCACCCCTCTATTTCCTTAGAAGATTGAGGAAATTTGACATGTGTCCAATGACTCTTACAAACATCTACAGATGCACCATAGAAAACATACTGTCGGGATGCATCACAGCTTGGTTTGGGATCAGCTCTGCCCAAGACCATGAGAAATTGCAGAGATTTGTAAATTAAGCCCAGTCCATCAGATAGACCAGACTCCCCCGACATTGACTCCATCTACACTTCACGCTGCCATGGAAAAGCACATTCCATGATCAAAGAGTTGACCTACCACGGTCATTCCTTCTTCTCCTTGCTTCCATTGGGAAAAAGATGCGGAAACATGAAAATGCGCACCGTCAGAATCAGGAACAGCTTCTTTACCTCTGTTATCACGCTTCAGAATGGTCCTTCCATAAGTTGGGGTACTGTCTGATTCACCTCTACCCCATTGTGGACGTTGGTGAAACTGGTGCTGCACTTTGTCTCTGAAACTGGTGTGCTACAATGTTAAGAACAATATTCTGCACTGTATCTGCCCCTTTGCTCTACCTATTGTACTTGAATTTGCCGCAATTGTATTTATGTATAGTATTATCTGATCTGATTGAATAACATGCAAAATATACCTTTCAATGTGCCTCAGTATTCATGTCAGTAATAAATCAAATCCTAAACCTAAACCTGAACCTAAACCTAAATTCGATGAACACAGTGTCCAAGAATTTGAACGTGTTGCTCAGCATCCTGTGACTGTTAGGGATATGCAAGTCCCAACACAAGTGACCGGAAGTGGCCTTCAAACCTATGTCTCTGCAGTGGGATCAGTGTGAGTATGGGATGAATGTGGATGCAAGGGTTTCTGAGGTGAGTACTGAATGAGTGGGTCTACGCGGTGCCACAGCAACGAGATGGATATCAGTGTTGGTCGCTTGATGCTGCATTACTACAGCAAAACTGTTGAAAGGACATATTTTCAAGTGGTCTTCTGACCTGTCTGACCTCTGTATACTGTCTCAGTGTATATTTGTGCTGTATCTGAAATGTTTATCTAAGATGTTTCTAAGTGCTTATGTATAGTGACACATGTACTGAACTGTGTACAAAAATGAATTTCACTGTACCTCGGTACATGCGACAAATGAAGTACTATTATTCCGTCTCTGGTTTTGTTCTTCAAGCAAAAGCTTGTGCTTACCATATTTTGCAGTGTGAACCCCAAATTGGTTGCGGCAACAATGAAATGCTCCTGCAATGTCTCTGGTTTGTATAACTGAAGTCTAAAGGGGCTGTCCCACTTGGGTGACCTAATCTGCGAGTTCTGGCGAGTTTTCCATCGACTCATACTCGCAGCATGGTCGACGCGAGGTCGTAGGAGGTCTTTGTAACTCTCCTTCATGCTTGAGAGTAGTCCCTGTGTACTCGAGACCTCAGCTAGGTCGCGGCGTATTTTTGAAAGTTGAAAAATGCCCGCGAGTTAAAAAAACAATCGATGGAATAAAATCGATACTTTTTTACTTGTAGGTTTAGTTGTAGTAGGTCGTAGTAGGTCGTAGTAGGTCGTAGTAGGTCGTAGTAGTTTAGCATGTTGGACATAGGTAATCGAGGGTAGCCGAAGGTAGAAACATAGAAACATAGAAATTAGGTGCAGGAGTAGGCCATTGCCCTTCGAGCCTGCACCGCCATTCCATATGATCATGGCTGATCATCCAACTCAGTATCCCGTACCTGCCTTCTCTCCATACCCTCTGATCCCTTAAGCCACAAGGGGCCACATCTAACTCCCTCTTAAATATAGCCAATGAACTGGCCTCGACTACCCTCTGTGGCAGAGAGTTCCAGAGATTCACCACTCTCTGTGTGAAAAAAGTTCTTCTCATCTCGGTTTTAAAGGATTTCCCCCTTATCCTTAAGCTGTGACCCCTTGTCCTGGACTTCCCCAACATCGGGAGCAATCTTCCTGCATCTAGCCTGTCCAACCCCTTAAGAATTTTGTAAGTTTCTATAAGATCCCCTCTCAATCTCCTAAATTCTAGAGAGTATAAACCAAGTCTATCCAGTCTTTCTTCATAAGACAGTCCTGACATCCCAGGAATCAGTCTGGTGAACCTTCTCTGCACTCCCTCTATGGCAATAATGTCCTTCCTCAGATTTGGAGACCAAAACTGTACGCAATACTCCAGGTGTGGGTCTCACCAAGACCCTGTACAACTGCAGTAGAACCTCCCTGCTCCTATACTCAAATCCTTTTGCTATGAAAGCTAACATACCATTCGCTTTCTTCACTGCCTGCTGCACCTGCATGCCTACTTTCAATGACTGGTGTACCATGACACCCAGGTCTCGCTGCATCTCCCCTTTTCCTAGTCGGCCACCATTTAGATAATAGTCTGCTTTCCTGTTTTTGCCACCAAAATGGATAACCTCACATTTATCCACATTATACTGCATCTGCCAAACATTTGCCCACTCACCCAGCCTATCCAAGTCACCTTGCAGTCTCCTAGCATCCTCCTCACAGCTAACACTGCCCCCCAGCTTAGTGTCATCCGCAAACTTGGAGATAATGCCTTCAATTCCCTCATCCAGGTCATTAATATATATTGTAAATAGCTGGGGTCCCAGCACTGAGCCTTGCGGTACCCCACTAGTCACTGCCTGCCATTGTGAAAAGGACCCGTTTACTCCTACTCTTTGCTTCCTGTTTGCCAGCCAGTTCTCTATCCACACAATACTGAACCCCCAATGCCATGTGCTTTAAGTTTGTATACTAATGTCTTATGTGGGACCTTGTCGAAAGCCTTCTGGAAGTCCAGATACACCACATCCACTGGTTCTCCCCTATCCACGCTACTAGTTACATCCTCGAAAAATTCTATAAGATTCGTCAGACATGATTTACCTTTCGTAAATCCATGCTGACTTTGTCCAATGATTTCACCACTTTCCAAATGTGCTGCTATCCCATCTTTAATAACTGACTCTAGCAGTTTCCCCACTACCGATGTTAGACTAACTGGTCTGTAATTCCCCGTTTTCTCTCTCCCTCCCTTCTTAAAAAGTGGGGTTACGTTTGCTACCCGCCAATCCTCAGGAACTACTCCAGAATCTAAAGAGTTTTGAAAGATTATTACTAATGCATCCACTATTTCTGGAGCTACTTCCTTAAGTACTCTGGGATGCAGCCTATCTGGCCCTGGGGATTTATCGGCCTTTAATCCATTCAATTTACCCAAAACCACTTCCCGACTAACCTGGATTTCACTCAATTCCTCCAACTCCTTTGACCCGCGGTCCCCTGCTATTTCCGGCAGATTATTTATGTCTTCCTTAGTGAAGACGGAACCAAAGTAGTTATTCAATTGGTCCGCCATTACCTTGTTCCCCATGATCAACTCACCTGTTTCTGACTGCAAGGGACCTACATTTGTTTTAACTAATCTCTTTCTTTTTACATAACTATAAAAACTTTTGCAGTCAGTTTTTTTGTTCCCTGCCAGTTTCCTTTCATAATCTATTTTTCCTTTCCTAATTAAGCCCTTTGTCCTCCTCTGCTGGTCTCTGAATTTCTCCCAGTCCTCCGGTATGCTGCTTTTTCTGGCTAATTTGTACGCATCATCCTTCGCTTTGATACCATCCCTGATTTCCCTTGTTATCCAGGGATGCACTACCTTCCCCGATTTATTCTTTTGCCAAACTGGGATGAACAATTTTTGTAGTTCATCCATGCAGTCTTTAAATGTCTTCCATTGCATGTCCATCGTCAACCCTTTTAGAATTAATTGCCAGTCAATCTTGGCCAATTCACATCTCATACCCTCAAAGTTACCTTTCTTTAAGTTCAGAACCATTGTTTCTGAATTAACAATGTCACTCTCCATCCTAATGAAGAACTCAACCATATTATGGTCACTCTTGCCCAAGGGGGCACGTACAACAAGACTGCTAACTAACCCTTCCTCATTACTCAATGCCCAGTCTAAAATAGCCTGCTCTCTCGTTGGTTCCTCTACATGTTGATTTAGATAACTATCCCGCATACATTCCAAGAAATCCTCTTCCTCAGCACCCCTGCCAATTTGATTCACCCAATCTATATGTAGATTGAAGTCACCCATTATAACTGTTTTGCCTTTGTCGCACGCATTTCTAATTTCCTGTTTGATACCATCTCCAACTTCACTACTACTGTTAGGTGGCCTGTACACAACACCCACCAGCGTTTTCTGCCCCTTAGTGTTTCGCAGCTCTACCCATACCGATTCCACATCCTCGAACCTAATGTCCTTCCTTTCCATTGCGTTAATGTCCTCTCTAATCAGCAACGCTACCCCACCTCCTTTTCCTTTCTCTCTATCTCTCCTGAATATTGAATATCCCTGGATGTTCAGCTCCCAGCCTTGGTCACCCTGGAGCCATGTTTCCGTGATCCCAACTATATCATAGTCATTAATAGCTATCTGCACATTCAACTCATCCACCTTATTACGAATGCTCCTTGCATTGAGACACAAAGCCTTCAGGCTTGTTTTTACAACACTCTTACCCCTTATACAATTATGTTGAAAAGTGGCCCTTTTTGATTTTTGCCCTGGTTTTGTCTGTCTTCCACTTTTACTTTTCACCTTGCTACCTATTGCTTCTACCCTCATTTTACACTCCTCTGTCTCTACGCTCACACATTTAAGAAACCCTTTCCCTTTAACTCCATCCTCCACTATCCCATTCGACACCCCACCCCCCTTATTCAGTTTAAAACCACCCGTGTAGCAGTGGCAAACCTGCCTGCCAGAATGCTGGTCCCACACCTGTTAAGATGCAATCCGTCCCTTTTGTACAGTTCCCCCTTACCCCAAAACAGATCCCAGTGATCTAAGAATCTAAATCCCTGCCCCGTGCACCAGTTCCTGAGCCACACGTTCAGGTCCCGTATCTCCCTGTTCCTGCTCTCGGCAGCACGAGGAACTGGAAGCAAACCGGAGATAACAACCCTGGAGGTCCTGCTTTTCAGCATTTTTCCGAGCTCTCTAAAGTCACGCTGCAGAATATTCATCCCATTCTTTCCGACATCGTTTGTGCCGACATGCACTACCACTTCCGGATGTTCACCTTCGCCCTTGAGGATTTTCTGCACTCTGTCTGTGACATCCTGGATCCTGGCACCAGGAAGGCAGCACACCATCCTCGCATCCCGTCTGTTGCCACAGAAACCCCTGTCCGTACCTCTCACAATGGAGTCTCCCACTACAATGGCGTTGCCTGCCTTAGGCCTTTTTGGTTTTGGTTCAACAGCCCTATTCGCATCGCAAGCCAGTCCGCCGCTCAGTGTAAACACGTCTTCTGTCCCAACAGCTTCTAAGTGGGTGAACCTGTTCACAAGAGGTACAACACCCAGGGACGTTGGCATTCCATGCTTCCCTCCCTTTCTCACCGTCTCCCACCTTCTCTCTTCCAGTACCTTAGGTGTAACAATCGTACTGTAGGACTTGTCGAGGAACGACTCAGTTTCTCGGACAAACCCGAGGTCATCCACTTGCTTCTCCAGTTCCCCAACACGGCCCTTCAGGAGCTCTACCTGGATGCACTTCTCGCATTTGTAGCAGCCAGAGGCACCAGCGGTGTCCTTGACCTCCCACATACTGCAAGCATCGCACTGAATCAGCTTGCCTGACATCTCCTTCTTTCGTCTCTACCTCTCAAGCGTATTGCGTGGTCTCCTCTCCGAAGACTCTCGAGCCAAAGACTCACACTTTGCTCACAGGGCACTTCCCTCACAAGACCGCTCACTCACTGCCGCTCGCTAAGAGCCGTCTTGCTTAAATTGACGGATAAATTGCCTGATTTACCAATTTACAAACAAAATTCCTCAGTTTTCAACTGTTTTCCCGGCACTGACTCACTTCTCTCCTCCCACTCGGGCTAGAGCCAATCAGTCGTATCTCTTGCTAATCTCCTGCTGCTGTTGCTCCCAAATCTACAGCAGTTCTGAGTAAAGTCTGCCTGTGCTTGGCTTCTACTTTTCAACTGTTTTCCCCCCTCTGACTCACTTCTCTCCTCCCACTCGGGCTAGAGCCAATCAGTCGTATCTCTTGCTAATCTCCTGCTGCTGTTGCTCCCAAATCTACAGCAGTTCTGAGTAAAGTCTGCCTGTGCTTGGCTTCTACTTTTCAACTGTTTTCCCCCCTCTGACTCACTTCTCTCCTCCCACTCGGGCTAGAGCCAATCAGTCGTATCTCTTGCTAATCTCCTGCTGCTGTTGCTCCCAAATCTACAGCAGTTCTGAGTAAAGTCTGCCTGTGCTTGGCTTCTACTTTTCAACTGTTTTCCCCCCTCTGACTCACTTCTCTCCTCCCACTCGGGCTAGAGCCAATCAGTCGTATCTCTTGCTAATCTCCTGCTGCTGTTGCTCCCAAATCTACAGCAGTTCTGAGTAAAGTCTGCCTGTGCTTGACTTCTACTTTTCAACTGTTTTCCCCCCTCTGACTCACTTCTCTCCTCCCACTCGGGCTAGAGCCAATCAGAAGGTAGTCGTAGATAGTCTTCATCATATTCGAAGGGAGGTCGAAGGAGATTGTCTTCACTGTCCACTATTCGGTGTCCAATTTTCCCGAAGTTAGTCGTAGCTAGTCGAAGGAGGTCTTCAACATAACATTTTTTTCAAACTCTCCTAAACTCTTCTAAACGCGTCAATTAGGTCGGCCAAGTGGGATAGCCCCCTAAAGCAGGTTGACTCAACAAACTGCAGTTGCTGGAATCTGGAGCAAATCCCAATAAAAATACAGTAGGTATGTCACAAAACTTACCTTCAGTCGTGCTGTAATTCTGCCACTGGCCGTGTGCGCGATTTTGGCGCCTTTAAGGGGGGGCGGGGTTAAAACGCGGGTTTCTCCTCCCTTGTCCTGGGAATATTTTGTTGGAGTACAAGCCTTGGCTGACAAAATCGTTCCTACTGCCGTTTTGTGAATTTTTTATTTTTATTAAATCGTCAATGTCAGCGCTGGAGTCATTTTAAAAGCAGCTCCTGAAGCGTCAACGCCGATAACAGGGACGGATTTCACACATGGGACAGGTAAACGAAAGTGCTTTCTTTAAATGTATAAAAGTGATCTAGTAATTGAATTTAAGAAGCCTTTAATTCACATTTTGTCATGCGACACGGTGATTTTATTCCCCGAATTAACGGCAGTATTTTTCATGCCAATACGGGGTTAAATTCACCGCAAATCAACGTTCCAAAAGATCGCGTTCCAGTAATCCTCACTCGCAAGATGAATTAAATCCCCATTAATTTACAGGTATTAAACATTCAATTCCTTCCATTTGGCCTGTAAATTCATGAAAATTAGATTTAAAAATTATGTTATATTGTGAATTATTGTGTGAATGTTATTTGGACACTTAGGCTATTTAAAAATGTTAATCTATTCTTAAGAAATTGATAGATGTTTAGATCTAGTAATTGAATTTTGTAATTAGCTACAATTAGGTAACTAACTAATTATATGCTTTACTTTCATGTCTTCGAAGTAAGATTGTTTCATATTTGTTTCAGAATGCTTCAATCTATAATACCTGAAAATTTCTTTCAGATCATAATTTTTAAGA
Source organism: Malacoraja senta (assembly GCA_038087875.1). Lineage (NCBI taxonomy): Eukaryota > Metazoa > Chordata > Chondrichthyes > Rajiformes > Rajidae > Malacoraja > Malacoraja senta. The sequence goes on from CM075978.1 coordinate 27,581,605, forward strand.
AAGTTATGGGCTTTTAACTGTCCTCGATCACAGCTTTTGTGTTAAGTCAATGGAAAAGCAATAGGGAACTAGATGCTAATTTCTGAGTATGATAATGGCCATAACTTTTTTAATACTGAAGATATGAAAGTGAATTAAGTGTCAAATTAAACTTCTTTTTATGCTTTATCTGATGGGATAAATTGCAGACTTTATTTTTAAAATCTCAAAATTTTGTAACATTGCTAAATACAGTGGTAGAGCAAGACAACTGGTCAAGTCAAAAGTGTTTTATTGTCATATGTCCCGGATGGGACAATGAAATTCTTACTTGCTGCGGCACAACAGAATATGTGAATATGTAAACATAGTACATAACGGTGGAAGAGAAAAAAAGTTCAATAAAGAATGAATATAGTGCAGTAATAATATAGTCTTTTACAGTTCAGAGCTCAGGGCTTATTTGTTGTGTCTAATAGCCTAATGGCTGTAGGGAAGAAGCTGTTTCTGAACCTGGACGTTACAGTTTTCAGGCTCCTGTACCTTCTTCCCGATGGCAATGGTAAAACGAGTGTGTGGCCAGGATGGTGTGGGTCTTTGATGATTTTGGCTGCCTGCTATCCACATTCTATCCACAGATGCAGCATCTGTGGATAGAATGTACAGACAGTGTTTTGGGTCTTCACTGGTCATAAATTCATAAGTTTTAGGACCAGAATTAGGCCTCTCGGCCATTCAAGTCTACTCTGCCATTGAATCATGGCTGATTTATCTTTCCCTCTCAACCCCATTCTCCTACCTTCACCCCATTTAACCCGACACCCTTACTAATCAAGAATCTGTCAAACTCCGCTTTAAAAATATCCATTGACGTGACCTCCACAACCATCTATGGCAAAGAATTCCACAGATTCACCATCCTCTGACAAAAGACATTCCTCTTCATCTCCTTTCTAAAGGTATGTCTTTTTATTCTGAGGTGATGGCCTCTGTTTCCTCTCCACATGCACTCTAACCATGCCTTTCACTATTTGGTAAGTTTCAATGAGGTCTCTCCTCATCCTTCTAAACTCCAGCAAGTATAGACCAAGAACTTTTCACCTCCGCAACATTGCCAAAATCAGATCCTCTCTCACACCCCCCGCTGCTGAAAGACTCATCCATGCCTTCATCTCCTCCCGACTGGACTACTGCAACTCTCTTCTCTTTGGCATCAATTCCAGCAACATCAACCGACTCCAACTGGTCCAGAATGCAGCTGCCCGACTCATCACCCACACCAAATCCTGGCACCACATCACACCAGTTCTCAAAGAACTTCACTGGCTTCCCATTTCCCACCGGATCATCTACAAAATCCTGGTCCTCACCTACAAAGCCCTCAACCACTTGGCCCCCCCTTATATCACTGACCTCCTCTCCCCCTACAAACCCTCACGGTCCCTCAGATCCACATCAGCTGGTCTCCTCTCCACTCCGAAATCAAACCTCTGCACTTTTGGAGGCAGAGCCTTCTCCAGGGCAGCTCCCAAGCTCTGGAATTCCCTCCCACAACTGATCCAAAATTCTGAGTCCCTCACCATCTTCCAGTCCCACCTCAAGACCCATCTCTTCATCTCTGCATACCCTTAGTCCCATGTCCCCCTCCCTTTGCATCTCTGTCTTACTGCTCTATTTTTTAATATATTTTTTTACTCTCAATGTAAAGCGACTTTGAGCCCTTGAAAAGCGCTATATAAATAAAATGTATTATTATTATTATTATTATTAACTATCAAACGCTCATCATATGTTAACCCAATCATTCCTGAGCGTTCTCATGAAACGTCATCTGTCCATTCCCTTCACAGATGATGCCTGACCTGCTGAGTTCCTCCAGCACTCTGTATTTTGCTCTAATGTAGATGATACCAGTGTTACCACTTTACAGACTCTTATGTAGATATGCATCTTTCCTTGCATAACATCAGGAGGAACAATGTGCTGATCTGCATCTTGAATTTCACGTTGTGCCTAGACTACTTCCCAATGTTATTGACAAGCAGAAGTCTGAGTAAATGACAGAGGCAGTAATTCCCAGCTCCTTAATCTTATCCTTTTCACACTATTTACATATTTGAAAAAAAAAGTATTTGAAAGGAAAGCTGAGTTTTCTCACCTCATCACCTCTTAACTACTTCATGACTGGTTATCTTGGTGAGCTTGTCTCAAAGCTAAAGTTTATTCCCTTAAAATTATATAACCGCAGCATTAATAACCAGAAGCGGCAGAGTGGTGCAGCTGAAAGAGTTGCTGCCTCACAGTGTCAGAGACCCAGGTCCAATACTGACCTCGGCTGTGTGGAGTTTGCACATTCTTCTTGTGACTGCATGGGTTTCCCACGGGTGCTCTGGTTTCCTCCCACATCCCAAAGACGTGCGGGTTTGTAGGGCTTAATTGGACTCTGTAAATTGCCCTGTGTGTACGGAGTGCTTGCGAAAGTGGGATAACATAGAACTAGTGTGAACGATGATAGATGATTGGTGTGTACTCGATGGGCCGAAGGGCCTGTTTCCATGCGGTATCTCCAAATTCAACTAAACCATTTAAAAATGTATATACGCTGTTATTTTGCAGCAATTTGAAAATAAATAATTGGTTAATATTTTAAGTACATTGCAGCCAGCAACTGTGTTCTATAATTCCGACAAAACAAAACGCCATCCTCAGAAATTGCACACTAAACCGCACATCAAAATTGTACTCTTCTGCCGTGGTTCTGCTGTTCATTATAATGAAGGAAACAATAAGCAATGCTCTCAATTTCAAAGTAAAGTACAGAGCATGTTTGCACAATTATTCCCAATTGGTGCCTGGAGTTCCCTCTTAAAGAATGAAATAATCTTCAGCAAGTGTAATTGTGGAAACTAGGAAAAATGTCAGTTTTAATTGGATATGTTAACTAATTGGCTGCCTGAAGCTCTTGAATGCCTACAGACTAACATTGTAATTTTTGGATGTGTTGTGGTTCGCTTTCTACTAAAGTTGCAGAGAAAATAGCATTTGTTTCTGAAGAAAGCCAACTAACTGCAGAGATTCCTTCTTACAGAGTATATGCCAATAGTGACAATAGGGGCATTGGGTGGCAGAGCGCCCCTCCCCCACCCATTGCACACCCACTTCTCCCACTATCCCATCTCTCTCTTCCCACGTTTCCCTTTCCCATTCCACCATTACCTCTCCCTCTGACTACATTTCACTCCTTATTTGATAACCTTTTCACCTTTACCCTTTGCCACTTACTCCACCTATCTGCTAATCAACTCCCCCATACTCCCTTACCTGTATCCACTTTTCACTTGCCAGGCTTGGATCTCTCCCCTCCCCCTTCCCCCCACCCGACCTATTTTCTCAGCTTTCTCCACACTATTGCAATCAATCTGAAGTGAGGTCCTGACCCAAAATCTTGCCTGTCAATTCCCTCCAGAGATGCTGCCTGACCTTTGATACTTTGTGCTCTGCTCCAGATTCCAGCACCTGCAGTTTCTTGTGAGTCTATTCTCTCTTCCCTGGTCCATTCATTTCCCACTTTCATTTGAGGTGCACTACACCAAATTGACTGTTTCCTCTTTCCTTATCCCAGCTTGCTATCACTTCCCTACTAATAAATCCTGACATTTTCCAGAATACTGATATTAGGGAAGCTGAACTGCAGTTCACTATGCCCTCTTATATTCCCTTCTTAAATAGTGTGGATTAATTTAATATTTTCAGTTTGTGGCAACCATTCTAAGATCCAGGAAATGCTGGCAGATGATAACGTGTATACCTAGTAACTTCATAATAGTCTCCCTCAAAGCTTTGCTGGTCTTGGGAGGTTAAGTTACAGTTAACTTAACTGTAAATTAACATCCAAAGGGTGATGAGGGTGCACTTTGTGTACAGTTTTCAGGTTCAATCACCCTGCTATTGGAAATTGCTATTAAGCTGCAAAGGGTGCAGAGAAGACTTTGGTAGATGTTGACTCGAGGGCTTGAGCTATAGGGAGAGATTGGGCAGGCTAGGAGTGCAGGAAACTGAGGGTTGGTCTTTTCAAGCTGTATAAAATTATGAGGTGAATGCACAGTATTTTCCCCAGGGTAGGGGAATCAAGAACTAAAGACCATAGGTGAGAGGGGAAAGATTTAATAGGAACCTAAGGGGCAACTTTTTCACATGGAGGGTATTGGGTATATGGAACAAGTTGCCAGAGGAGGCAGTCGAGGCAGTACAAGAATAACATTTATAAAACATTTGGACAGGTACATGGATATTAAAGGTTTAGATATGAGCGATATGAGCAAAATGTGGACAATGGGACTAGCGTTGATAGCTATAGCATGAATAAATTGGGCCAAAAATCATGCTACATGATTCTATGACTCTAAAACACTGAGTTGCAAGCCAACAACTTTCAGTTCCATTAATTTTACTTCGGAGTCACATGAGTGACTACGTGAAGAAGGCCGTCCCCACGCGTGCGCGTCAAAATTCGCCTTTTTCGAGTCACTGGTGGTAGAGCCAGCGGCTACAGACTTGGTGCCGGCAGTGAGCACCTTGGCTACCCTGCAGGGGAGAAAAAGCCACTAAAAGTCTGTCAGGGCCCTGGACTCCGAGGAGTTGGGCCAAGAGGACTCTCCTCCTTCTATGGGCAGTGTGTTTCGAAGACTGACCCATCTGGAGAGAGGTTGCTCCAAAGAGATGTGCTCCGAAGAAGGGAGCTATATGAGCCCGGGTATTATGGAGAACCCGTGGCAGCAGCACCTATGTCAGGGCTGCTTGATGTCTCCCTCTCTGAGGAGGGGAGCGTAAGAGGCCAGTTTTATACTGAGTCAGATGCAGGTATCCTCAGAGGCCTGCGGCAGCACCTGTTCTCAGGGCTGCCTATGAATCTCCCTCTCTGTAGAGGGGAGTGCGAGTGGTCAGTATGTAACTGACTTCAAATTCAAAGTATGTCCGTGGAACATACTGGAGCACATGCATATGGCTCTAAGGAAATACTCGCAAACGAAAGGGTTACTGCTGTGGGCAGAAAACCCGGAAGGGGCCAGAGTTTCCCCTCACGCTACAAGTGCCGGCAGTGAACAGCGCTATCAGGGGTGACATTGGAGGAAATGAAACCAGCCGCCGAATCTTCTCTTCAGGTAAGACTTATCCAACAGATATACCTGGATGAGGAAGCTAAAGCTGTCGTGCTGATTAAGGTACCAACAACGAACAAAGCTTCATCGTATCGGCGACGACACACCCACGCCTCATGGGCAGTAAGCAGTTCACTGAAGCTGGTGGCAGCTTGAAAGCTGCGCAGAGGCCAAAGTCCAAGCCGGTCTCAGGAAATGGAATCCACATATACTACCATTCCTACTCTCCAATCAAGGACGGGAATAGAACCCGCATCAGGGGCCGTTGGTCTTACCATAGACCACCGGTAACCATGGAGGTAGGTGGGTCTGGTTCTTCCGAAACATGGGGTAGGTAGACCATTTACAAGTTGGTAATATTTACAATTGGTTTTTGTACAAATGATAATGATAGTATGAGATTGGGTTGTTATTGCACAGTACAAGGGTACCAAGCTTGGCTTGGATCTGGGGCCAGAGTTGGCTTTCGAGGCAGGCTCAGTGTTATGGCCAGGATTGCCTTACGGAACAAGCTCGGAATTATGGCCAGAGTTGTCTTTCGAGGCAGGCTCAGTATTACGCCCAGGATTGCCTTCCGAGACAAGCTCGGGAATTGGCCAGAGTTGTCTTTTGACGCAGGCCCAGTATTATGGCCAGAGTTGTCTTTCAAGGCAGCCTCAGTATTATGGTCAGGATCACCTCTCGAGACAGGCTCGTGAATCTGGCCAGAGTTGTGATTTGGCAGGCACGGAATTATGGCAGGCGTTGCCTGTTTTATTGTAAAAGATGGAGGATGTCGGTTCATAATTGATTTAAACTCACATTTGCAACATAGATTTTCAGTATATGCTACTTCGTTACTGTCTAACAAACTGATTTCTTTAAAGATCTTTATGGCATGCATCGATTTCAAAGATGCATACTATTTCAGGTCCCATTCACAGGGATCCCAGAAGTCATTTGGAATTTATCTGGATGGGGCATGATAACAGTTAATGTATTGTAAATGGGCTAATTTCAGCTCCCAGCTCATCTACCAATTTACTAAACCGGTGCTATGACTGCTCAGAGCTCAAATAATCAGAGTTGATACCAACTACAGCTATTGTTTTCGGTTGTACCTTTAACTATTATTTATCTGTGACTCCACTCTGGGGTAAGAGATTGGAATCAATAGAAGCCTGTAACAACCTTGTTATCAAGCAGCCTTCTATTCATTAAGTGTAATTAGCATTTAACAGTTGTATTTCAGCTGTGCAATTGGGCCTTTGCATTATCAGAACTTACAATGTGCAAAGTAGTAATCTCTTAAGTGCCAGTTATCTCATTGTTACAGATCTATGCTATTAACAGCTGAAGCCATCAGGGTCACTAGGGTGGATGAACAATATTCAGCATTGCTCCAGTAGTTTTGGTCAATAATCTTCAGTTGCATTTACAGACTGATGCTAGTGCTTAAAGATGGGAAATTACGAATGCCATCTCTAGTTGTGGAGGGAAGGGATTTGCATGAATTACCAATTCTTCAGTTATTGGTATCAACTACCTATAGACACTAGGTGCATACTATGGGTTAAAAGGTTTGTTGTGCAGATATGCATGATCTGCATGCTCAATTCCAGGTTGATACACTGTGGTGGTGGCTTATGTTGGTCACATAGGTGCTATCAAGTCAAAGTATCCTGTCATAATTTACCCAACTTTATTTCGCACTGGTGTATTATCACGTAAATCAATGACAACACAGAATGGATGTTGCATCACTAGTATTTTATGACATTATGCCTCGATGGAACACCAAATATCGATATGTTTGCATCCAGGCTCATTCACCAGGTTGTAAAGACATGTGGCATCGGAGTGGCAAGAGATACATTCTTGCTACACGATGGAGGAATGTTCTTTTGTGGCGTTGCTCCATTTTACCTCATCAGTCGGGTCTTGCAATGATTCAGCAAGATCCCGCTTTAGGGTTTTCGTACTGTCTGACTGGCCTATGTAGCCATGGTTTCCCGCAAATGTTGGGAATTATAGTAGAACCGTATATGGGGTTTCTAAACATAAAACTTGCTGGTTCAGACTGGGGAACCAGCCTTTGTATGATTAATCAATTCATTGCCTTACAGAATCTGAGAAGACAGCTCCTGCGGCTTGGGTTGTCAGACCAATCCATGTATGTGCTCACTGCAGAGTGCAGGGGTAGCACCAAAAATAGCAATACATTTCCTCTTCAGGAGATGGGAAGCGTTCTGCTTAAATGTTATGTTACATATAATATGGTACGGACACCGACGTCTTAGAGTTCATTTTCTATGGGCCCTTGACAATAAATGAAGTTATAGTCCCATTAACTGTGCTTAATGTGCTTTCTCATCATATATGCTGCAGCGAGTGGGACCTAGCTCTGTCGGGTCTCGCCCTCTGATTCTAGTTTATTAAGGATATCTTTACACATGTTCTCCCAGACCCAAGTACACGGAGTATGGGATATTGACATTATGTTGACACTGCTTCGCCAGCAGGCTCCAGCTATATCCCTACCTTGGGCTCGGGGCTCATAAGGTATCCCATTGGTGCTGTTCTCTGCACAACGGGTCCAGTCATTACATAAATTGTGACTGGACAGGATGGTTATACCTACTTGTCCTACAGGATGGTTATACCTACTTATATAATATTTCATGTTTACAATTTATTTACGCAGGGTAGCCCAGGGTGTCAGGTCTCAAACTAGTTCTCATGGCATATCCCATGCACCTTCGGTTATGTGTGGTCACACGTTTACAATTACGACAAGGTCACCTAGAGCCTTAGAGGCTCTCATACTACCTATGTAGTTAGTTACTAATAACCTCATAAGAAGGTATTAGTTTAGACCACCTTAAAACGGGGTTCTGGCTCATACAGGAGTAGATACTAATTTCTAATCTTACTCCACCAGGGCTGCTACTACATCAGCAGCAAGGGTTGTGTACGGTCCTCTGGACCACATCCTGCCGACTGCAGGATGGTCTAACGTACGAGGTTTCCAAACATTTTATTTTAACCCATTGCCAGACTTGGGGTATTTGCCAATTTTACTTCGGAGTCACGTAAGTGACTACGTGAACCCGTCCAGCAGGCATGCGCGACATTAGCGTTCACGCAGTGCAACAGCGACGAACGGGAGTACAGGCGCTCCCGCTACAAGTTTAAACGGACCATCAGGTAAGTACTTACTCTGAGGTCGTATTCAAGAACCTTTGCTCTGCTTTGTCAATTCCAGGCAAGAAGCTGGGGAAACTGAGCAAAGCACGGCAAGGGAAAAAGACCGCCCCCCGTTCGACTCCAACAGAACGGGTGTGTCCCATCAGTGGGGGGCGAGAGGCGGCACCTGGACTGCACATGCTGCGGCACACCCTCATTGAGACCGAGCGGAGCCCAGTACCGCTAGCGCAGCCTGAACAACAGCAGCGGTCTGGAGGCAAATCAAGACAAAAAACTGACCGGACGGTTATTTCTGACTCCAATGAGGAGGACTCTCCGCCTTAGAGTGGCAGAGCTAGCCGCCTGAGCCGCATGGAAAGGCTCATGGAGCAAATGCTCCAGCGAGACTTGCTTCGGGACCTGGAGCAGTCTCGCCAAGGGAACTCAGGCACTCCCACATCAGTGCTCTACAATGCACTGGCCATCGCTTGCCCCTCAGCCGAGGGCAGCTTTGGCGACCAGGGCTGGGCTGGTCAGGAACAGGGGTCATTGGCTGAAGATGTCGGGAGTACGCTTGGGGTACAGGATCAGGAAGAGCTGCTGGGTGTGGTGAATCGCTCCGTGGTTACACCACGAGCAGGGCGGCCGTTGCAGCCAAAACTGGCGGCCAGCATTAACCACCTGTCCCTCAAACCCCTATAAGAAGAGAAATCTGGGGGTATGTTGGACAGAGTATCCGGAAACAGGAGCTAAAATTACACGTATCCTCAAGCTCCTGACGACAAGGATAACATCCTATGCTCGTTCCGTGGATGTGGTGGATGACCACCAACCAGCAAGACACTCTGGCTCTGCTGTGCAACACTCAATATGAGATAAACAACATCGGCAAGGAGAGAATAAGACCTGCCCTCAATCCCAAATATGCAGGACTGTGTACAACATCGGCCTCAGAGCCGCAGATCCTATTATTTGGAAAAGACTTGACAAGTGAAAGACCTGGAGGAAGAGTCCAAAGCATTTGGCCTCATGAGGGCAGGCCCCGGAACGAGCAGACCCACACAACCCAGACGGTAGTACCCCACCGCGTCCACCAGTCGACGTCAAACTTATGGGACTGGTAAAAGCTCGGGGTCCGCATACCATCCCCAAAAGCCTTTTTTAGGCCAGGGCCCAGAGCGGACCCCATGGAAAATGCGCCACCCCCAACCAGCAGTACATCCAGCAGTACAACGACGGATGAAGAAACTGATGAAAGGAACACTTCCATAATTATGGAGGTAGGTGGGTCTGGTTCCTACCGGCATATAAAAAGTGGGGGAACTGTACTAACAGGGGAGATTACACCTGTTCATTGAAGCATGGAGGTCTGTCACAAATGATAGTTATATACTTAACAGCATTCAGCGATACAAAATAGAGTTCATTCAAGAAAATATGCCACCAGTTCAGCATGTACCCCAAAGGGTCTTTACCCTCTCAGTCAAAGAAAAACTAGAGGGTCAAGCAGAACTGGTTAAGTTACTTACAAAGGGTATCATTGAGAAATCCAAACATGAACCTTTGGAATTTGTCTCAAATATATTTACCAAAGACAAAAAAGATGGTGGATGTCGCATCATCATTGACTTCACTAAATACCTTTAAGTATGTACATTTCAAAATGGAAACATTTGTAACTGCCAAACAACTGATTTCCAAAGGATACTTTATGGCAGGTAATGATTTAAAAGATGCCTACTATACAGTACCCATTCAAAAGGGTTATCGCAGATACCTGAAATTTACCTGGATGGCGCAACTATGGCAGTCTAAAGCGTTCCCTAAATGGGTTAACATCAGCCCAAGACTATTTACCAAGATATTAAACTGGCCTTGGCAACATTGAGAAAACAGAAACATATTGTCATGGCATATCTTGATGATATTCTAATAGTAGGCAAAACCATGGAGTTGGCTAAATCAGCTGTATTAGCTACCAAACAATTGTTTGAAACCCTGGGATTTGTCATACATCCAGATAAATCTAAGTTGACCCCATCCACAACTATGGACTATCTGGGATTCACGATTAACTCAGTCCACATGTCTGTAACATTGCCAAAAGATAAAGCAGCAGAATTGGCACAGACGTGTAACAATTTAATGGCTAGCAATCGACCAACCATCCGACAAGTGGCAAGAGTAATTGGCAAAATGGTAGCAGCATTTCCAGCTACACAATTTGGACCCTGCACTATCAAAACCTACAAAGGGCTAAAGTACAGGCATTAAAACGACATGCAGGTCACTTTGACCGGACCATGAAATTACCCATTGAAGCTATATCAGAGTTCCAGTGGTGGATAGAGCACATTTGGCATAGTTCCAGCCCTATCATCATCAATAACCCAACATTAACTATACAAACAGATGCCAGTGCTCAAGGCTGGGGAGCAACTAATACCATATCCAGCACAGGTGGTAGATGGACTAACCTCGAATCATCTTTGCTACAAACACTGGGCATAAATTATTTGGAAATGTTGGATGCGTTTTATGGTTTAAAAGCATATTCTACAAATATGCACCATTTGCATGTTCGTTACAAAATGATAATACCACGGTGGTGGCCTAGGTTTAACCATATGGGCGGAATAAAATCGATATCATGTGACAATTTGGTCAACAAAATCTGGCAATGGTGTGTCGATAGACATATTTGGCTATCAGCAACTTACCTACCAGGTAAGCTAAGTACAGTGGCAGACACCAGGTCACGCAAATTCAATGATAAACACCGAATGGATGTTAAATCCTAGAGCTTTTGCTAAAATTACAAAGCAATATGGCACACCAGATATCGATCTCTTTGCATCCAGACTAAATCATCAGGTACCAATGTATGTCATTTGGGAACCAGACCTGAGGCAGCAGCGATAGATGCATTTGCGCTGAACTGGGGAAACTATTTATTTTATGCTTTTCCCCCTTCTGCCTCATCAGTAGGGTACTACGCAAAATACAGATGGACTCTGCTTCAGGTATTTTGATAGTACCAACTGGCCTACACAGCCATGGTTCCCAGTGGTCCTCGACATGGTCATCGAAACTCCTATGACCTTTCCCAGTAGCCCAGACCTATTGACGCACCCGGTATCAGGCATAAGTCATCCATGCCATGACAAAATTAACCTACTGGGTTGCAGATTATCAAAAGACCACTGCTGGGCCTGGGATTGTCTGACAGGACCATCAACACGATGACAGCATACCACCATATGTCCACCAGGAAACAATACCTATCGAGCATCAGGAAGTGGGAAAGATACTGCTCGACTACTGGGACAAAATACTCATCTGCAACAATAACCAATGTACTGGAGTTCCTGTGGGGCCTTCACCATATTGAAGGACTGAGCTACAGCGCCATCAATACTGCCAGAAGTGCTCTGTCAGCCTACTTAAAACAAGTACCAGGACAACAGGCCATAGGGTCTCACCCGCTGGTGATCAAACTCATGAGGGGTATATTCAACTCCAACCCCCCTAGGCCTAGGTACACCCAAATCTGGTATGTCAGTGTGGTCCTGACATACCTAAGGGGATGGTCACCAGCCAGGTCTCTCACCCTGGAACAGCTAACCCTGAAAACGGTCATGCTGATGGCACTAGTCTCAGCACAAAGAGTCCTGTCCCTCCACTTACTGCGACTGGACAACATGGTTATAACACCAGACCGGGTCTCATTCACCATTCAGGAGCTGCTAAAGCAGAGCAGGCCAGGAATTTCAGGCCTAGTTATGGATTTCTGGGCATACCCACCTGACCCACGGTTCTGTGTCATGACTCACCTACTCACTTACATCAACACAACAAGAGATTCCCGAGGGAGAGAAAAAGCCTTATGGGTCAGCCACAAGAAACCTCATGGTCGGGTGTCAAGCCAAACCATCTCAAGATGGCTAAAGCAGGTACTGGGAGCTGCTGGAGTAGATACTGATGTATATACATCTCACTCCACCAGGGCAGCATCCACATCGGCGGCTAAAATGATGGACGTACCACTGGACCACATCCTGGCCACAGCGGGGTGGTCCATGGAGAAAATGTTCCAAACGTTCTACAACAAGCCGCTAGCAGAACCTGTGTTATTTGCAGAAAGAGTTTAGAATCTGCAAATATATATTTTAAGCCCGGGGGAGCATTTTGTCTTTTGTTATTGTTTAATATAAACCATTATTGTTTACAAGCAGATTCATGGTTGATTACGATAACATACTTCCTCCCTTGAAGGACTTCGGCAGCGAGTGAAGTATGAACTGTTACACGGTTTGAAATCACAGAGCTTTAAAATCTTCACGTAGTCACTCACGTGACTCCGAAGTAAAATAGTAAGATTAAACGAGAACTTACCAGTTTGAAGTTTGATCTGTATTTTATGAGGAGTTACGATGAGGGATTACGTGCCCTCCGCTCCCACCCTCAATTATAGAGATCAACTGGTATCTTAGTTCTCCTTTTCATTACTATGTTTATTTCAATTCTTGTGTTTCCTGTGATTCCACACCGCCGCTTTGAAGTATGTCGCACATGCGTGGTGGACGGGTTCACGTAATCCCTCATCGTAACTCCTCATAAAATACAGATCAAACTTCAAACTGGTAAGTTCTCGTTTAATCTTACTATTCTATTTTAGGTTCTATTTCATAGTTTTCCCCCTCGGATAAGAGGGGTTACTTTTATTATTATTATTTGTTCATTTATTAGCATCAGCATGTTTTAAATCTGTCATGTCTGTATGCATTATGAATGTTTCCTTTATCTGTGGTCAACTGATGCAGTTGTGCTTGTGTGGACTTGTTTTTTCCACGGCATGAAATCACAGAGCTTCAAAATCTTCACGTAGTCACTCACGTGACTCCGAAGTAAAATAGTAAGGTTAAACGAGAACTTACCAGTTTGAAGTTTGATCGTTATTTTATGAGGAATTACGATAAGCGATTACGTGCCCTCCGCTCCCGGCGCTCGTAACATAACGATCTTTCTGTAAGTTCTAGTCATCTTTAATCTTACTATGTTAGTTCAACAACTGTTATCTGTGATTTCACACTGCTGCTTTGAAGATTGACGCGCACGCATGGGGACGGCCTTCTTCACGTAATCGCTCATCGTAACTCCTCATAAAATAACAATCAAACTTCAAACTGGTAAGTTCTCATTTAATCTTACTATTTCATCACAAACAATTTTCCTTGTTGCTACATTTAATATCATGGAAGTCATAATATTAGATGGAAGACACTGATTTCCTACAGCATTTGTGTTTTGTTCAAGATTCCAGCATCTGCAGTTCCTTGTGTCACCAAATACTAACACCAATTTATATTAACTATGATCACATATAGAGCAGAACTGACTAGATTTCCTTTCCTTAAGGACACAAGCAAAGCAGATGGGTCATATGTAAGTTATTAGTATTTATTTTGACACTACTGGCACTTTGTGCCTGGCTCAGACAGATAAAGGTAATGGTCTTGCAAAATGTCCGTTTTGAAGACCATTTGTATTTTCAACATAGATTTGTTGGGTAATGTTGCATTGGAATGGCTATAACAGATGACATCAATCTTCGAATGAAAGATTTTACACAGTCAGTAGGCACAGCGTATTTCATACCACGACAGCAGGAACCAAGAATAAGAATTAATTTTCAATCTGATCTGATGCATGCACAAATCACGTTGAAACTACTTTGGTGAAAACAATTAATGAAAAGCGTTAATATAATAACCTAAGATGAATGATTTGATCCCACGGGACCATTTAAAAAAGTACATAACAGAATACTTCGAATAGAATTCAAAGATGTGTCTCGTTAAGACTCTTTGGAAGGTAAATGCAGAGTAAAGGGCCAGTCCCACTTACGTGTCCTTGGCACGCAAATTATGCGACCTCATGGTCGCCTTGAGCAGCGACAGTCCCACGAAGGTTGCGCGCGATTTCATGCGTACGCACAGCCGTCTGGAGCGTGTGACGTCATTTGAAGATGGGCACAAAGCTGGAGTAACTCTGCGGGACTGGCAGCATCTCTGGAGAGAAGCAATGGGTGACGTTTCGTGTCGAGACTCTTCTTCAGTCTGAAAAGAAGGGTCTTGACCCGAAACATCACCCATTGCTTCTCTCCAGAGATGCTGCTGGTCTCGCTGAGATACTCCAGCATTTTGTGTCCATCTTCAATTTTCTTGGCCCTGCTCTGGGAGTAGAAGTGGGGGCCGATCCGGACCGCAACTGCCGTGAGCCCCAGGCCGAGTTCAGCGATCGTTTGCCTGCTACTGTTGCTGTTGGAGGTGAGACGTTGCGTCATGCCAGCGTCTTGGGCCTGTCCCACTTTGGCCGTCAGTTACGCGACAGGCCGTTGGCGCGCGAAGATTTTGTTCCCTACAAAAATTTCAGAGCCCCGCGCGATATCACGCACAACTACATACCCCTCCGCGCTTCTCAGTGGGACCGGCCCCGCGCGGCCATACGATGCCCGTGCGCCTCAACGTGACCACGAGGTCGCGTAATTTGCATGCCAAGGACACGTAAGTGGGACAGGCCCTTAAATGGTGATGCACCCTATACTAATCAACTCTATCACCTTTTTCACTTTAAATATTTTTATAATTTAATGTTTGAATGGAAAAATAAGACTAATACAAGGAGATGTGTTCGGAAGAGCGACGTATATGATTTTAAATTCATCTATTCGAGGTTCGGGAGTAGGGTCAGGTTCTCTGTGTTGTACTTTCTGCTCGGCTATAGACCACCTTAGAAATAATATGCAAGATGTTAATATGACAAGAGGGGGTCAGGGAATAACATTTTGTAGTTGGAATGTCAAGGGAATCAATGAACCAATTAAAAGAGGTAAAGTTTTGGCACATTTAAATTCAATCAAAACAGATGTAATATTTCTTCAAGAAACACACCTTAAAAAGGAATCTCAACATAGACTTAAAGCTAAGTGGATCGCTGAAGCATATCATTCCTCCTTTTCCCACAAGTCCAGAGGAGTTGCAATATTAATTCGTAAAGGAATACCTTTTACGAACTCTTCAACAATAGTGGATATTGATGGTAGATATATTATACTAGTTGGAGAGTTAAATGGAGAAAAAGTGATTCTTCTGAATGTATATGGGCCTAATTTTGATAACCCCATGTTTTTTAATAAAACATTTAATAAAATTCCAGAATTTACACAATATAAATTAATAATTGGAGGAGACTTCAATTGTACATTAGATTCATACTTAGATAGATCATCAAGGCAAAAAAAAGTAAAATCCCAATCAAGTGTATTTCTAAATTCATTTATTAATACCTCTAATATTAAGGATGTCTGGAGAATAGAAAACCCAACTGGACGGGAATATTCATTTTACTCACCAGTACATAAAACATACTCAAGAATAGATTATTTTTTAGTTGACTCTACGTTTACCCCATTTATTTATAATTTAAAATACCATAACATTATAATCTCAGATCACGCACCTGTAACATTCATGATTAAATTAAATGGAATGTCCGAGAAACAAGCATATTGGAGATTTAACCCACAAATTTTGAATGAAAGATCATGCCAGGAATATATTATTAAACAGATTCAAATATTTTTTGAGGTAAATGACAACCCTGACACACCTACTTCTCTTATGTGGGAAACGTTTAAAGCATATGTTCGAGGTACATTAATTTCTGCTCAAGCATTTTATAATAAAGAGAACAGGATTAAGCAACAAACATTGGAAAGCGAAATCAAGCAACTAGATATAGAAAATGCGAGAATGCCATCTACTTTAAAACATAATAAAATTGTTGTATTGAAATATAAATTAAATAAAATGTATTCAGAACAAGTAATAAAACTTTATCAAAAAACCAAACAATTACATTTTGAATTCGGAGACAAACCACAAAAACTATTAGCACATCAGTTACGAAAAATGGAAGGGGAAAAAATAATTCATAAAATTAGAACAGAGACAGGAGAATTATTAAAAATGCCCAAGGACATAAATGATAGATTTCTCCAATACTATTATAACCTTTATTCAACTAAAACAGTAGCACAACCAGAAGGAATAGCAGATTTTTTACTAAAATGTAATTTAAAAGGTTTAGACTCAAACGATAGAGAATTATTAGAAAGGGAGATTACGATAAAGGATATTGAAGAGTCTATTGGTTCTTTAAAAAATGGTAAAGCAGTAGGACCAGATGGTTTAGGCTCCGAATTTTATAAAAAAATTTATGATTTGCTTTGCCCACGGTTACAAAGACTGTATGAATATATCTATACTCAACAGAAACTTCCAGACACTTTAAATGAATCTATAATAACACTTATTCCTAAAGCTGATAAAGATCCGGAAGACCCGGGATCATACAGAGCAATTGCACTTTTAAATACAGATCAGAAAATATTAACTAAAATACTAGCGTATAGATTAAGTACAGTGATGAATAAATTAATACACCCTGACCAAACAGGCTTTATTCAGAAACGGTATTCATATTATAATCTAAGAAGATTATTTAATATTATATATTCCAAGAGAATTATTAACGAAGATCTAGCCATAATCTCACTTGACGCTGAAAAAGCATTTGATCAGGTGGAATGGTCTTATCTATTTTCGGTGATGGAAAATATGCAGCTAGGGGAGAAATTCTGTACATGGATAAAACTGTTATATACAAATCCCACGGCTAGAATACTTACAAACCAAAGGTTGTCATCTAAATTTAGCCTATCTAGAGGTTGTAGACAAGGATGCCCGTTATCTCCATTATTATTTGCGCTTGCTATTGAGCCACTGGCAGAAAGAGTTAGGGGGCATCCGGAAATACATGGGTATAACACAAAGGACACAGTGAATAAAATTTCTCTATACGCAGATGATGTATTAATTTACATTACAAAACCAGACATTAGTATTCCAAACTTATTAAAGCTAATAACCCAATTTGGTTCACTTTCAGGATACAGAATAAATTGGAATAAAAGTGAAATTATGCCAATAAGGGAACATAACAAACAGATAATACAACAATTTCCATTTAAAATAGTAAATGAAAAATTTAAATATCTAGGTATTTATATAACTAAGAGATATACATCATTATTTAAAGCAAATTTTCCCCCATTACTGAACAAACTACATAAGAATATTCAATACTGGAAAACACTTCCTATCTCAATGGTTGGCAAAATTAATGCTATAAAAATGATTTTTTTACCGCAAATATTATACCTTTTTCAGACAATTCCGATATATCTGACAAAAAACTTTAAAAAAAAACTGGACTCTATTGTTAATGATTTTATCTGGGATTATAAGAATCATAGGATAAACAAAAGACACTTGTGTAAATCAAAAATAAATGGAGGCTTGGTTTTACCCAACTTTTTGTTTTATTTCTGGGCTGTTAATATTAAAAATATGAATTTCTGGTTGGAAGAAATAGATCATCAACCAGACTGGTTAAAAATGGAAAAGGAAGATTGTTTACCTTTTGATATCGGTTCGATATTATTTGCTACGTCTAAATTAAACAAAAAAATTTATAGGGAAAACCCTATAATATTTAGTGCTATACGAATTTGGAAACAATTAAAAAAGACATTAAAATTAGATAATTTATCACTTTTTCTTCCAATTGTGAATAACCCTTTGTTTAAGCCTTCATGGTTGGACGGGGGTTTTACACAATGGAAGAATTATGGAATTAAAAATATGGGACAACTTTATAAGGAAGGCACCTTTCTGACATTTCAGGAGTTGCAACAGACTCGTGGACTTCGAGGAAATGATTATTTCAGATATCTTCAACTTAGAGATTATGTAAAATCGAACTCTCAAAATTTTCGATTTAGAAATTCAGAAATTCTTGATGAATGTTGGAACAAACATCCTAATACAGAAAAATTAATATCTTATATATATAATATCTTATTAGACAGTGACATTCCTTCGACGGAATTACACAGACAAACATGGGAAGAAGAATTAAATCAAGTAATAACGAAAGATACTTGGGAAGAAAGTTTGCAACACATACATCAGTGCTCACTAAACGCTAGACATTCTCTAATACAATTTAAAGTAATACATAGGTTACATTATTCAAAAACAAAACTACATAACATTTTTCAACATATCTCACCTATATGTGATAAATGTCAACATTTAGAAGCTTCATTATCTCATATGTTTGCAAACTGTATAAAAATTAAAAAATTCTGGGTAAATATTTTCAGTATAATATCTAAAGTAACCGGCACACAAATGGACCCAGATCCAAAATTAATAATACTCGGAATATTAGAATTAAATCAAACATTTAGAACAACACAAAGAAACTTTATTGATTATAGTTTAATAACAGGAAAAAAATTAATTCTAAAATTTTGGAAAGGCCCTACGGCCCCCACAATCAAAATGTGGATTATAGAAATGACGGAGACCTTAAACGTGGAAAGAATCAGATTTTCCCTGTTGGACAAACAGGAATTATTCGTAGGAACATGGTCTCCTTTTATTGATTACTTAAAGGGTCAGAATAGTTCAGCACAGGAACCTGACTAGCACTCGGTCTAAAGAATGGATGAAATGCTATACTCTGAAATGTACGAACATATCTCGAATGAAGTTTTTTATTTCAATAAATTTTTCCATTCTTCTTTAGCTATTTTCTCCTTTTTTTTTTTTTTTTTTTTTAATTCTTCTTCTCTTTCTTTTCTTTCTTTACTTCATCTATCTCTTTAGTTCTATCTAGTTTTTAAAAAAAAAAGGCAAAAGGTATTGGAGACAATGTAATAATAATTGATAATATTATCAATTTAAAAATGTCAGACTGTAATGATGTAAATAAATTGTGTACTTATCTCCAATAATAAAAAAAATTATTAAAAAAAAAAAAAAAATGGTGATGCATATATTTTGATATTATTTTACATTTTAATTTACCGTTAGTACAAGATAGAATTTGCAATTAAAAGGCAAGATTCTTAGTAGATTTGGACAAATTGTACAATAATTTATTCACATTTTAACAAGTTTGGATTAATTAACTACTGAAAGGGCACTGAACTAAAATATTAATTGTTTCCCTCTTCACACATGCTGCCTGGTTTACTGAGTATTTTCAATATTTGTTTTTATAAAAAATATAATTTTACTGTTTTGTTTTAGCTCAGAAATACTAGTGATACTAATATCTTCAGATCTTCAGATAAGTCGTGCCACTGTCGATAAACCTCTAGGCCATCACTGGCTGAGATCTATTATCTTCAGTTCCCAGCTGGAACCGGTCTTCTGGCCAAAACCTCTATCGAGATCCTAGGCTTTCTTCTGTCCCACTCTCTGTGACTGGCTCTCGCCTCCTGTCAGAGGTATCCTTCGACTTTATGTAGCGGCAGATTTTTATATCGTTCAAGAGATTACTCCCTCTAGCCAGTAAAGTAGATTACATGGTTAAGGAGAATGTCGTAATACGCTTGTGGGCTCTCCGTGAGACCTTCAGAGCTTCTTTACAGATAAATCTTCATAAAACAGTTGTTGATTAATAATTTCTTTATTGTTGAAGAAACACAATAAGATACATTCGACCTTCTTCTCCAGCACTTACACTTTAATCTTTGTCAAACTCCAGCATATCGCTTAAACGTTAGAAAACTCCTCGTGTCTCGGTTAAACATCACATGGTCGAAGGGTAAACCTTCCCCATGTAAGTTCAAAACTAAACTAAAAAACTAAGCTTCTGCACAAGAAACCTAGCTCCAAACATGCCCTAGACTACGTCATAAATCCCACCCACATAATAACGGGCAGTCTAAAATTTAAAGGCAAATGCCATAATTAATGACACACAAAATAAGCCTAATGGCCACTACAGGTATTAGTTATAAGGGGAGGTGAACAAGCTTGGATTGTTTTCTCTAGAGCATCGGAGGCTGAGGATGGAAGTGTATAAAATTATGAGGGGCATAGATAGGGAAGATGGTTCTTTTCATCTTTAGCCTTTGATACTTGCTAAATACATCCTTCAATGAAACCCCCTCATTTGTATTCACCTATCACTTACCAGGCTTCCCTCCCCCCCATATCTCTTTTCCAGCTTTCTCCCCATTACTACAGTCAGTCTGGAAAAATAGTTCCAACCCAAAATGTCACCTGTCAAACTTGAATGGCAAGAGTGTTCTATTTAAAGAAAGGTACAAATACCACCAAGTATGACATTATTGAATGTATAGACACTGAGAATGTATGGAGATTTTTGTGCAGTTTTTTTTCATGTATAATTGTTAATCTGAATAAACTTTATTTTTTAAAGAAAATAATTCCCTCCATAGATACTCTCTGACCCGCTGAGTTCCTTTGGCTCTCTGTGTTTTGCACCATGAATAATTTTGCTCTTCTTCATCAAAATAGGACTGTGGGATCTCTCACATTTAGCTCAGTGTGCAAATGAAGCCTGAGAAATTTGTCCGAATTTTAACAAACAGAGCAGCACTCACTTAACCTGCACTGAAGTGGCCGCCTAAATTCTGTGCACTGGAGTGAAAGATTTATAACATTCGTTGCTTTTATATTTTCTTGTTGAATAAATCTATCCCACAAAATTGTTAGAATGCGTGCTACATACAAAATACGAACATTGTGAAAACAATACAGGAAGCTGGATGTGCAGTAAATCTTGTGTGGCTAACACCCTGGAGAACCAGAGATCAATATCTAACACCATTGTTATTCTTCAGAAAAGCTTCAGGCATTTATATTGTTTTGTAAAAGCTCTGTGCAGTTTGGAACAGGTCATCTGACCATCCATGCATCTGCAGTTAAAGCAGGCCCGAGGGACAAGCTGGAGGGATTCACTGCTTCACAGATAACAGAAAAAGAGGCTCACAAAGTTACAACAGCTTAAAGCTCAGAGAAAAATAACTCAGTAACACATAATTATTCACATGAAGGTCTGTTTAATTAATGGGAGATTGCTGGTACTATCCTGCAGTCTTTCTGTAATTTTTTTCGATTGAGGGTATAAATATTAAAATATTTCCATTAAAATATATTGCTTTAAAAATGCTAAAGGTTTAGTTATTTAATTTCTTAATAAGGTGACTGGATGTCACTTTTTTAAATGATCATATATATATTTTTAAAATTGGTTAATATATTCTTGTTATCATAAGCCTTTGCTGATATAAACAATGACAGGCATGATTCAGTATGAACAAACATGATAAGAAAGAAAAAAATATGATCATGTTAAATATAATCAACTGTACCAACAAAGCTGGTAACGTCATTTTATTACAGGACTGGTATCCATTATAAGACAGGATTGGAAGCCATTTTACTTTACAGAGAAACAACTATCATTGTTGGCATTAAATGGTCATCAGAGTCACACAAATTACTTTTTTAAATTGATTCTTAATAAAAATGCATTTTAACCAATAAAATGTCTGTTGCTACATAAATCGGTCACTTTTTGTAATTGTGATATGCTGACCAAATGATGAGAAAACACAATGTAGTTGATCCTGTATATTTGAACAACTGATTTGCTCAGGTAGAATATGCAATTATTTGTGATATACAATAAAATGGTAATCTATGAGCTGGGTTATTAAAGTACCATGTGGGGGGAGGGTTAGTGGGGGGGAAAGGGGGGGTGGGGTGATTTGGCCATACAAGTCAAATAAATCTAGTTCAAGTACCAGCTATAACTTTATGTATTAACAAATATTTTATTGCATGAAATGCATTTATGTGATTCTGCTGACCATTTGATGCCAGCAATGACAGTCGTTTCTCTCCTCATTTCTCCCACTATACCACCTTCTGTACCATTCCGTACCACCGTTTCCAACTATCTCCTTTTTTCTGGCTTTACATTTCAAACCTCTGCTATCATTAGCTGTTTATCTCACAGTCTTTTGTTTTTCCTCTCTGGCTTTTGTGTTCAGCTATCTGCCAATCAACCTCCTTCCTCACCTGTATCCACCTATCAGTGAGAATGTGCAAACTCCACACAGATAGAACCTGAAGTCAGGATCAAACCCATGTCTCTGGCGCAGTGATGCACAGTTCTACCAGCTGCCACCTGGATAGCTGACAATGAGAGAAATAATCCAAGTTTTTAGTTTGTTTTCATCTTCTGAACACATAACTTTTAAATAATGTGTGAATTAACATCGCAGCAGTTTGCTGCCACATTGTACCAGTCAAATAGCTATTCACAAGTTGTAATCAATGCTGCCAGAGGATGTTTGGGGTCAACTTCGGAGTCTTTGGCAGTGAAGCATATGTCAGATTAGTCGCTAATGGAGGCAGTGGCTGCCCATATCCCCTGTGACTGACCACAAACCATTCATGTTCTTTCAACTGGAAATCATGTCGAATCAGGATGCATTAACAACCAATAATTTCAAAACCTATCACCTTCTCAAGCTATTAGGAATGAACATCAGCCATGAAACAGGGGCCTTATCCCACTCGAATCCTGCTCTACCTGCTGCATCACTGTGCCACCCCATTCCTGGTCCCATTTAACTGCTTTTGGCCCATATCCCACTAAACCCTGCCTATTCATGTTCTTTCTTTTAAATGCTGTTATATTACCTGCCTCAACTACCTCCTTTAACAGGTCGTTTCACATATCCACCACCCTCTGAGTGCAAACGTTGCCCCTCATATTCCAGCTATGGGAGTAAGATTGTCCCATTAACGGTAGGCTCGAGGCCCCCGACTGCGGGAGGAGAAAGAAGAGAAGACATTGAACTTTTTTTTTCCTTCCATCACAGTGAGGAATGTGGAGGAGTCACTGTGGTGGATGTCTATGTTAAACTGTATTTTGTGTGTTCTGTTGCTTTTTATTTGTATGACTGACTTGGCAAATGAAATCCCTCGTATGTTGCAAAACATACTTGGCTAATAAAGTATTATTGTATTGTGTTGTATTGTACTCACTCTATCTATTCACTCTATCTATTCCTCTCATGATTTTGGACACCTCTAATTAAACCATTAGACAACTGTTTAAGAAGTCTAATGATTTCATTAAGAAGTACTAACACTCTACATCATTTGGGGGCTCGAATGTACATGAATTGGGTTAAAAGAAACAAGGTGAACATTTATTGAAAACAAATAACCATGGTGTGGGTAAGAACATAGAACAGTCCATTACGAGAATAGGCTCTTTGGCCCACCATGTCTGTGCAGAACATGATGCAAAGAACTAGTTATTAACCGCGATGCAATGGATGGTCTATAATTCTGAAAAGCCAACCATTTATCCTCCATTGATAGACACAAAATACTGGAGTAACTCAGCAGGTGAGCCAACATCTCTGGAGAAAAGGAACAGGTGACGATTCGGGTCGAGACTCTTCTATCTTCCATCTCGGTCAAGGAGCTGCAGTATTCTCAATCGACACAAGATGGAATGCCCTGCCGTTGGCCACATGGCCTTCAGGTACTGGTGTCCTTACTTGACAGCTGATGAGACTTGCAAAAAGACCTTTTGCAAGTAAACACAATGATTTCCTTCCCTCACCGGCAATTACTAAATCATTTCTTTTGAACCATAGCAATCAATGAAAAGGTGTATTAATGTAAAGTCAATGTTAATAGAGTGAGACCTGAAGCTTAGACCATTGATCCAGGGATATGAGTTTGAATCCCAACTTGGCATCTGAAGAACTTAAATTCAAATAATTAAATAAATCTGGAGTTAATTAAAAAAATAATCTCAGTGACAGGAACTGTGAAACTATATTAAAAAGATCAGGTTTATTAATTTCTTCCAGGGAAGAAACCTGCCATCTTTAAGCCCCTGTCCCACTTTCACGACCTAATTGCCGACCTCTGCCGAGTTTGCCCTTGACTCATACTCGCAGCATGGTCACCAGGAGGTCATAGGAGGTAATAGGAGGTCTTCGTAACTCTTCCCCATGCTCGTGAGTGGTCTCCGCGTACTCGTGGCCTCAAGTAGGTCACGGCGTTTGTTCCAGCCTGATAAAAAATGTCCACGAGTAAAAAATAGGTTGGCATGGAAAAATTTGATACTTTTTACTCGTAGGTACGTTGTAGGTAGGTCATAGTAGGTCGTGATGGTAGTCGTAGGTAGTCGTAGATAGTCGTAGATAGTCGTAGGTAGTCGTAGGTCGATAACTGGCCCGAGAAAAAAATGCAAACATGACATCATTTTATCGTGTGATCATTTTCTACTCGTAGCTAGTCGTAGTTGGTCTTAGGTGTGGAAGACTGAGGTCGAGGGGGGTCGTAGGAGGTCGTAGACATAGTCGTAGGAGGTCATAGACATAGTCGTATGAGATCGTAGACATAGTCGTAGGAGGTCGTAGACATAGTCATAGGAGGTCTTTTACTTCGGCGAGTCAACATGACCTTGACATTTTTTTGAACTCGTCTAGGGTCTTCTAAACTCGTGGATTAGGTTGTCCAAGTGGGACAGGCCCTTTACCTGATATGGTCTAAATGTGAGCCTAGACATAGAAAATGTAGTTGAATCTTAGCTGCCTCCAGAATTTAGACATTATTAGCAAAGGATGATAAATGTTGGCATTGCTGGCAATATCCACATCATGTGAACAAATTGAAAACAAAATTAGCAACATGTTTGGGAACAGTGTTCAAAATCGCAAGAAATGGCAAATTGTGGATGCAGCCCATTCCACCACACAGACCAAACTTTCCACCATTGAATAAATAAGGACTCGTCCGAAACCAATTAATTCCTTCTTTCCTCCCCACCCCTACTCCCCCTGTTTGGCGGAAGCTTGATAGTGTGCACCATCAGACTCGGGAACAGCTTATTCTCCTCTGTTATCAGGCTTCAGAACGGTCCTTCCGCAAACTTGGATATTGTCTGGTTCACCTCTCTCCATTGTTCACATTGGACTTTTGTGCCACAATACTGAGCACTCTGCATCTCCCCTTTGCTCGACCGTGTTTGGCTGGATTGTCCTTATTTATATTATTAACTGATCTGATTGGATAAGGGGGTTTTATGTAGTGGGTGGGGGAGGAGGTCGGGGGAAACTTTTTTTCAATCTCTTACCTTGCCGGAGATGCAATTGTTTTCCGGATTGTATCTCCGGTCGCTCTGCGGCCTAACAACATGGTCGCATGGTCAACATGGAGGCCTTGCTCAAGACTGACTTTGAGCCCCACCGCGGGGCCGTGGACTTACCATCGGAGCCTGCGATCCCTTGCATGGGATCGACACTCCAACCGTG
Source organism: Malacoraja senta (assembly GCA_038087875.1). NCBI lineage: Eukaryota > Metazoa > Chordata > Chondrichthyes > Rajiformes > Rajidae > Malacoraja > Malacoraja senta. The sequence continues at coordinate 27,607,207 of CM075978.1, forward strand.
GCCTGCGGATTTCAACGTCAAGGAGCCCGCAGTCTGAGGTAGAGATTGATGTCGGGAAGCTCCAAGGTCGCAAGAGGTTCGACTAGTCCCGACCCGGGGTCCGATCGCCTGGTGCGGGGAGCTGAGATCCCCCCGATGTGGGAGCTTGATCGCCCCGATGCAGAGGGCCCGACCGCTGGCTACGGGAGCCTAGATCGTCCCGTCAACGGAAGGCTCGAGGCCCCCGACCGCGGGAGAACAAAGAAGGGAAGAGATTGAACTTTTTTTTCGCCTTCCATCACAGTGAGGAATGCGGAGGAGTCACTGTGGTGGATATTTATGTTAAAATGTATTTTGTGTGTTTCGTTGCTTTTTATTGGTATGACTGTATGGCAAATCAAATTCCCCATATGTTGCAAAACATACTTGGCTAATAAAGTAGGATTAAGATGATTATGATCAGTACACAAACAAAGCTTTTCACTGCACCTCGGTACACATGACAATAATAAACCTAGTCTTAAACCTAATCTAATAGGCTTTTTCCTTGCAGTTTATCCATGGCACAGGATCAATCTTCTCAAAGTAGTGAACGGTAGTAAAAACATTATAATAAATTTAACATAGCTAAGTTCATAGAATGCCAACCAAACACGCCTTATGGTTCAAAGATATACTCAACAAATGACAAGCTCATACTAAAAGCACTATTATTATAATTATAGTGCTCTGATTCATGCCAGATTTTCATTAAAATATTATTAAGATGGAACAATTAAAAACAGCATGATAATTCATCCTCATAGACAATACTAATTTCTCACTGTAAGCTTTGCCAAAACTGTAACTGTTCTTTCTGTACAAACCAATACAATAGCTTGTGGATTCATAGATTTGCCTGAACACTTTGTCACTACCAATCAATAGGCAGAGTAGAAATGCCATAATTTGGTTCTACTATCTGGGTAAAACAGGATTTCACCAGAAGTTTTAATGGATTGAAAAACAAAGTGATACATAACTGCTCATTCAATATTTTTCTAGCATTATGAACTGCTTGTACAGTTGAAATCAAATGTCCTCATTCATTCATCTGGGTTAACCAGCTTAAATAAAACAATTAAGAACCCCATAACAGATTTTTAGGGGCAAGTAATCAATTGAAGAATGTGAGATTTAGCAAATTGTATTTCTGAATTTCCTGACATAATTTTTGAAACTTTTGAGTGCAAAAGAGTTGTCAGTGCAAATCGACATGTTTAGTAATTAAGGGCAATCAATCTGGACATTTCTCAACTTTCCAATCCCATTTTCGCATCATAGCTTTCTGTTTGGAATCATTTTTCTCAGATGTGATAGATTAAGCAGTGTTAGTGCATGGGAGTGTGGGATAGACGGCAAGTTACTGAATTCATTTCTAAATGGCAGCGTTGAATGTTTAACTCTCAATTGGACTGGTCAGAAGCAGATATCCAAATTCAGATATCCATATATCCTAAGCACATCCTATCCATAGGAAGGTGTGAGTGAGTGGTTGATGCTCTGGAGGAGGGTAGAGGTTCCTGCCATCCTCTCAGAAAGCATAGCACACAGATGTAATCATATTTGCTTCTATAGATTCCTCTAGCAGCACCTTACAGATACTGAGACTATGCTCTGAAGTAGTCACAGTGCCATATTTTCAAAATTAACGGAATCATTTTTAAGTTTAGGATACTGAGTGTCAGAATATAGTTCTCAGCATTGCAGCACGCCAGTTCCATAGAGAAGGTCCAATGTCTGGTAGAGGCAGGGTTGAATTGGACAGTACCATAGCTTATGGAAGGACTGTTCAGAAGCCTCATAACAGAGGAGAAGAAACTGTTCCTGAGTCTGGTGGTGCGTGCTTTCAAGCTTCAGTACCTTCTGCTTAACAGGAGAAGGGAGAAGGAGGAATGACTGCGGTGGAATGTCTTTCAATATGTCGACTGCTTTTCCAAGGCAGTGTTAAGTGCAGATGGAATCAATGGTAGGGAGTTTGTTCTGTGCGATGGACTGGGCTACATCTGCAATCCTCTACAATTTATTGATGTATTGGGCAGAGCTGTTTTATGGTGCCCAAGAAGTCCATTTACCATATTAATAGCCCTGTCCCACTGTACGAGTTCATTCAAGTGCTCTCCCGAGTTTAAAAAAAATCAAACTCGTGGTAAGCACGGAGAATGAACGTAGCGGGTACGTCGGAGCTTGGGGACATCTCTTAGCGGCTCGTAACGCTAATGGCAGGTAGTCGGGAAACGCGGTAAGCTCGGGAAGACTCGTGAAGATTTTTCAACATGTTGAAAAATGTCCACGAGAGCCCCGAGTACCTGCGAGCGGCCATTACCATAAATCTCCGAGTTCGAATCAGGGCAAACTCGGGAGATCTCTTTGAATGAACTCCAACAGTGGGACAGGGCTTTATCTATGATAATATAAAAGAGCTAGTATCTCTCACATCCTAGTATTTGGATGCTTTTAACAAAATCTTAAAAATATATTTTCCAAGGAGTTTGGTGCCATCAGTTGTACATAAGAAGGCAGTGGAGGCCAATTCTCTGGATGCTTTCAAGAGAGAGTTAGATAGAGCTCTTAAACATAGTGGAGTCAAGGGATATGGTGAGAAGGCAGGAACGGGATACTGATTGTGGATGATCAGCCATGATCACATTGAATGGCGGTGCTGGCTCGAAGGGCCGAATGGCCTACTCCTGCACCTATTGTCTATTGTCTATTGTCTATTGCCTATAAGCAATTTATGAACTACATTTGAATTTAATCCATTTTTGGTTTAAATACTGTTACTAAGGCTTGATATGTACAAAAAAATCTAGCTTTAACTGGTTTGTAGTACAAAGTTTCAAAAAGGTCAAGGAAGGCAGCAAAATGCGAACCAGATTTCACACTTTCATCTCGTTAAATGTAAAACAAAAAATACTCAGCCAGATTAGGTACTTAGAAAGTGCGGATCATGTCAAATAATTGATTCTGGATGCTCAATGAATAAAGTCATCGCCATGTACATTATTATGCTTATGTTGCAATAATTATTATTTCAAAAGTAGTCTTTACTGTGAATTGCCTTGACACCGCCAGGGAATATGAAGCGTGTCATATGATATGTTTTTTCTACATCATGATAACTACCATACATTGTGCAGACTATGTCAGAAGTTGGGAGGAGACCTGATAAGGAGTATATACAATTATGAGAGGCAGAGATAGAGTAGGCAGTTAGAATCTTTTTCCCATGGGCAACTTTTTTATACAGTGGGTACCTGGAATGTACTGCCGGGGGTGGTGGTGGAGGTAGATACAATATTTAAGAGTCATACGATAGGAATACACAAAGTGTTGGAGTAACTCAGTGGGTCAGGCAGCATCTCTGGAGAAAAAGGATGAGAGATGTTTTGGGTCAGAACTCTTCTTCAGACTGAAAGTGCGGGGGTGAGGGGGGCTGGAGGTAGGAAAAAGCTGGAACTAAATGAAAAGCACATGGATATGTAGGGAAATGGATAAAGTGACAACATACAAGATTTGTTTACCTTAGCATCAAGTTCGATACAGCCATTTTGGGCTAAAGGGCCTGTTCATGTGCTATATTGTTCAATGTTCAATATTCTTATAGTTATTTACATGTTAGTCAAATACTGCTGTTTAGTTTAGTTTAGTTTAATTTAGTTTAGTTTAATTTAGCTTAGTTTAGAGATACAGCATGGAAACAGGCTCTTCGTGTCCACACCGACCATCGATCACCCATTCACTGTGGTATCTCACTTTTCATACTGTTGCATGCTTAAATATTGTTTGTTTTTCAAAAAAGGTATCCTTCATCTTTATTATCTAGTACGTAAGTCAGTTACTAATTTAATCCAAGTCCATTGCAATAGAAAAAGCGAAAAACAAATGTGATTTTCAAAATTATTTCAATGCCAGCTGAAGACTGTGTCACTGCTTTGTGACAATCTCATAGGCATCATTGCAGAATAGAGAATGTTAAAAATGTACTGTTGGAAACCGGAAATTGTGACTCAGGAAAATAAAATAATGTACAATGACAACCAGCATAAATTTCTCCAGTCAGCAGAACCGCAGCAGGGAGATGGAGCTTCAGCTGGGGACTGGCTATTTTCTAACTGACTGGCACAACAGGCCCGAGAGATTTAGTAATGCATTATGTTGCCCCTGTTGCTGATCTGATGTCCGTCAGTTGAACTGTTCAGGATAGTTTGAAAGTATAATCTTTTATTTATTTTAAAGTACTACTTCACACAGAGTAGAATTCTTGCTTCAAGACTTATAATAAGGCTCCCCCTTTAGCTAATTTTGAACAGACCAATTTGAATAAACAATTTGGAGTAAAAAATAATTTTCATATTAAGCTAGAATTGTTAACAAATTGGTACCAGGGGTGGTGGTGGAGGCAGATATGATAGTGACTTTTAAGATAGGCACATGGATATTCAGGGAATAGATGGATATGGGTTACATGCAGACAGAGGAGATTAATTTAGTGTGATATTATGTTCAGCATGGACATTGTGGACTGAATGACATGTTCCTGTGCTGTACTGTTCTATGCTCCATGTTTTATGCTCTATGTTCTATGTTCTATGGACTGGTGGAAGTCATTGTGCAGATTGGAGAGCAGTGAAAATGATGAGGCATTCCACTTCACTGTAGCCACCCTCATGACAATCAGTAATAGAAAGATGGTGACAATGTCATCTCTTGAACCTGTGGATGGTGGTGAAATCACTTGGAGGTCGGCACTTGGTGCTTGTCACGATTTGCTACCAAGAGCGGTGAGGCATTGCCAGCTGACATTCACCACTGCTCATGTTGAGGAGCAGCCCTTGCTTTATGATGGCAGCTCTGAGCTGTGGACTGAACAGAAAGGGGAAGCTATATTTCCAATTGTGGCTTGAATTGACTTGGACTCCACTCTGCAAGTTTTAACACAGTAACCTCACCTTTCTGATGGCACAACAGAGGATTCTCCATGTGAGGAAGAGGACTCTCCCGTGTTGGTATCACCCCTTGATAAAAGGCACGCTCACAGATAATGTGTCACGGGTGGACTGCAGTGACAGCTTTGGTGATGAATCAGGGCATTACATCCACTTATTTGGCACCGCTTTTACAAACTAGACTGCCTTGTATGTGGAGGAATTATTTAATGAAGGTGAGAGATACATCACTGCGGTGTGCATAGCACCAATGCTATCCAGCAGTCAGAATATCGAAATGTGTGTTCCAGGTTATTGAGCAAACTCCTGGAGAAACTCAATGGGTCAGGCGGCATCTGTGGAGGGAAATGGACTTCATTTATTTAGAGATACAACATGGGAACAGGCCCTTCAGCCCATTGAGTACTTGCCAACCATCGATCACCCATTCACGTTATTTCTATGTTATCCCATTTTCTTGTCCACTTCCTACACATTCGGGGCAATTTATAGAGGCCAATTAACCTACAAACCTGCACATCTTTGGCAAGTGCGAGGAAACTGGAGCACCCAGAGGAAACACATATGGTCACAATGAGAATGTGCAAACTCCACACTGACAGCACCCGAGGACAGGATCGAACTTGGCTTTTGGCGCTGTGGGTCAGCAGCTCTACCAGGTGCGCCACTATGCCACCTTGTTTTTATTGAGAAGGGTCCCGATCCAAAACGTCCCATTCATAGACGTTGCCTCACCCACTGAGTTCCTCCAGTACTTTGTTTTTTTTTGCCTAATTCACACACTTTCAACAACCGCCGGTCCCGACTGAATGAAAAGGAAGTGAATCTCCTTGTCCTTGAGCAGTGAGAGCAGTGTGAAGGTCTGGATGTTGCCGGCCACTGTGATTTTGGAAATGTGGCATGCATCAAACATTGGTGACTGGAATTTCGTTGGGTTGACTGGTGCAGGTCATAGAGTCATAGAGGGTTACAGAGCAGTAGAGCGCAGGAACAGCCCACAATGTCCATGCCAAACATAATGCCAAATCAAACTAAACTCCTCCTGCGGCATCTGATCCATATCCTCTATTCCCTGAATATCCATGAGCCAATCTAAAAGACTCTTAAACTCGTAGCTGCCTCCACCATCACCCCTAGCAGTGCAATCCAGGCACCCACCAACCTCTGTGTTAAAAAAATTACTCTACACATCTCCTTTAAATGTTGCCCTTCTCATCTTAAAGCTATGCCCTTTATTATTTGACATCTTTAATCCCTTCAATAGACATGGCTCTCTTAATTTTATATACTTCCATCAGGTCTCAGGTCTTTTAGCGATGACATTAAATTAGTGGGCAGTGAGGAAAGGTTTTTTAATTTATCATGGGACATTGAATAATTCTAATAAATGCAGAATGTTGCATTTTGGTAAGACAAACCAGGACGGTATTTTACAATTTAGACTTTGGAGCGCAGAAACAGGACCTTCGGCCCACTGGGTCCTTGCCGGCCAGTGATCCCCGTAAACTAGCACTACCCTACACACTAGGAACAATTTACGATCTTTACCGAAGCCAATTGACCTACAAACCTGTATATCTTTGGTGTATGGGAGGAAACTGGAGTACCCAGAGAAAACCCACGCGGTCACAGCGAGAATGTACAAACACCGTACAGACAGCACCTGTAGTCAGGATCGAACCCGGGTCTCTGCACTGTAGGTCAGTAACTCTACCACTGTGCCACTGTGCTGCCCTGCACTTGCACAGTGAATGGTAGGACCTTGGGGAGTGCTGTAAAACAGGGAAACCTAGGGGCGCAGGGACATAGTTGCATGAAAGTGGCAACACAGGTGGACAGGTTGTGCTGTTTGGTACAGGAGTTGGGATGTCATGTTACATCTGTACAAGATGTTGGTAAGGCCATATTTGGGGAATGAGTGCAAAAAATATTTACAAGGATGTTACCGTGTGGATGGTTTGAATAATAAGGAGAGGCTGGGTCATTTTCCCCGAGATTGTAAAAGGCAGAAGGATAATCTTATAAAGATTTATAAAATTATGAGGGACATAGATAGGATGAATAACCATAATAGTTTTTCCTACGGTAGGCAAGTCCAAAACGTAATGTCCAGGTTTAAGGAGAGATGAGAAAGATTTAAAAGAGAACTGAGGGGAATATTTTTTCACATATAGGGCGGTCTGCATATGGAACGAGCTGCCAGTGGAATGGGGTAAAAGTAGGTACAATTACAACATTGAAAATACACTTAGACAGTTACATGGAGGGATATGGACCAGGTGCAGATATGTGGGTTTTTGGAAGGTGGTAACTCGGTTAGCATGGACAAGTTGAGCCGAAGGGCCTTTTTCTGTGCTGCAAGGCTCTGTGACTTCCATTGGACATGTGCTGCCTTGAATCAAATTCAGCACAACCAGCGCTTTTTTACTATCCGTTGCCTAACTAATTGTCCAAGTAACTTGCACGCGCAAGAATAATATGATTCTGTTCATATATAGGGTGTAAGTTGTTATGATTGGGAGAATGTAGCACTCAAATAACTAGTAGCTCTCCTGGGTCTGAATTAGTTGGCAGTCAGCCAAATCATCTTGGACTGTATCTCATTCTGCAACACATTGAAGTGTCAATATTTCGACAGTGAAGGAAGGAAGGCAAGAACCATCTTCAGGTTCCAAGCTGAATTTGCCGTAATGACGAGTGAAATGCTGGCATACCTTATCCCCAAGGAAAACACATGACGCAGTGCATTATGTTTCTTTTAACTCTGGTATTTATTTTCAGTAAATTGAGTGATTATAGTTATATATTTGACAGCACAGAAGCAAGCAGTTTCTAATCAATGCCAACCTACAAATATCATCCCTAGTGGATTAGGATAATAATAAGATAACCAAAAATTCAAATGGAAATATTAGTCAATGTAAGGTCTCGAGTGCAACTATGCTGTGTAAATCTCAATCATTATCTGTCAATCCTCCACAGCCTTCCTTGTGGGAATCGTGAACTTTAGGTGACCAGGACTAGACATCAGGAGTTAATTGGGCCTGAGGACATATTTGCATTAAGATCATGTATTCGATCCGAAGTGCTTACATATCAATTCCTGTGCCTACATTCATGATGGACTCTGAATTTAATGTTAGTACTTCCCATTGCCCTATATAGTATTTAAGCGATTTCCCTTGGGCTGACAATAATTGCAGTTTTACATGCTTATATAGGAATTGATGGCAGAAGAAACCAATAGCAATGACATGCAACAGTATGATTTATACCACGTTTAGTTCAGTTTAACGATACAGCATGGAAACAGGCCCTTTGTCCCAATGAGTCCACGCTCGCCATCGATCACCTGTTCACACCAGATCTATGTTATCTCACTTTCTCATCCACTCCTTGCACACTAGGGGCAATTTACAGAGGCCAATTAACATACAAACCTGCATGTCTTTGGGACGTGGGGGGAAGCTAGAGAAAATCCGCACAGTCACAGGGAGAAACACAAACTCCATACAGACAGCAGCTGAATTCCTGATCGAACCCAGGTCTCTGACTCTATCAGCTCTACCAGCTGTGCCACAGTGCAGCCCTATGTTATACAGATCTCTATGCTGTAGAGATTGAGAAAACATTTCTGATCTCAAACAGTGGCACAATGCAGTTTCGCAATTATAAAGAAATTCTGCTAGTTTTCATTAAATAAGAGCTTGTTTTCACAATTAAAGATACAGAACAGCAATGGCTTTATTTATATTCACTACACCAGGGGCAATCTGTCAGTCCAAGCTGTGCTAAAAAAATTGCTGCAAGAGATTTTTATACAGTATTCTTCAGAGATTTAATCATAACAGCAAATCAATTGGGGTAAAAATAGTTTGATATTTCATTTATTCTCTTGAAAAGCCTCTGTTGAAAGGATGATTTTATTTGATTTGATGTGTTCGTGTTTCACAATATGTTGATATCGCTGTAATTCAGATCATGGGCTGTAGAGGCCATTGTTGCTTCACAGTTAAATTCCTATGAAATATACCTATGAGAGATTGGGGCCTGGAAAGTAGTTAGGACTGTTTATACTGGTCTCAGCAATCCCTCGAAAGCTATTTCAAAAAGCTCTTAAAAAAATTGTGTGCAATTTTGGTTGCCCCATTACAGGAAGAATGTGAAGAGGGTGCAGGAGAGGTTCACCAGAATGTTGCCTGGATAAGAGGATATGCTACTTATTCCCTCTCAGGAGAGATTGGGGCGCCGTCGAGTATGGCTGCCCAGCCTGCAGCTGTCCGTCCTTTTATCCTTTAATTTTTTTTTTTAGTATGTTAAAAAGTGTTGTTTTGGAGGTTTTCTAGTCTTTTTATGTGGGGGATGGGGGGGGGGGGGGGAAGGGGGAAACTTTTTTTCTCAGTCCCTACCTGGTCGGAGATGCGGTTTTCCTCCAAGCTGCATTTCGCCCCTTCCTCGAGGCCTACCAACGGGACTGGAGCGGCGTTTCCTGCCGGGACCGGCCAGAACTTCAGTTCCAGCGGCGGCGCAGCGCTGAAGCACCATCGCGGAGCGGGCAATGCCTTACTGAGGGTCACCGTGTGGTAAGCTCCGGAGTGCTGTGGCCGCCGACTCCAATATCGCGGAGCTGTGGTTGCGGAGTGTCCAGCTGCGGGGCGGTGCTGACTGAACACCGCAGAGCCTGGGGTCTCTCGCCGAGATCGCCAGTGTCGGAGCTCCGACCAGCGCGGCCTGTGGACTTCGGGAGCCGTGGACTCGGGTAGGAAGTGGCCGTTACAGACACTCCAAGCCGCTGAGAGTGTTCTCCCGACGCTGGAGCTCCATCATCCGGCGAGAGGGCCTGTAACATCGGGCCGCCGTTGCGGCGACTGTGGTGGCCTCAATAGGCCCGACCATGGGTTAACAAGAGGAAGAGGACTGGACTTTGTGCCTTCCCTCACAGTGGGAACCATTGTGGGGGGATGTTTTTATGTTTGGTGTTAAATTCTTCTTTAATGTTCTATCTTATTTTTATTGGTGTGCTGCAAATGGCAACTGAAATTGAATGTTGCCCCTCGGGCTCCTATTAAATTGTTCCTCCCTCACCTTAAACCTATGTCCTCTGGTTCTTGATTCCCCTACTCTGTGTATTTACCCTATCTAATCCTCTCATTATCTTATACACCTCTATCGGATCACCCCTCATCCTCCTGCATTCCAAGGAATCAAATCCTATCCTGTTCCCTGTAGCTCAGGCCTTCAAGTCCAGAAAAAAAGCTTTCACTCTGTACCATGCTTGAACAAAGTAAAACTGTATTCATCTTCACAAAGATCTGTGGGAAAGCTGGAGTGTTCATCAGCTGAACAGAAAGGAAGGTAATGGCCCTGTCCCACGGGCAGGCGGTTACTGGCGGTGAAGCGCGGCGTCGTGGGACCGGCCGAGTGACGGCCGGTCCCACGAGCTTGCGGTAAGTAAAAAAAAATTAAACCTTACCGGAAGCTGTTGCCGCGCGTATGCCGAGTGATCACCGCATGGCCTGTCCCACGAGCGCGGCGTCGGGTAATGACGACATCGCGCAACGCGACGCGCTACGCGATGACGTCATTTCGGATCGCGGGGCTGTGGCGGTGCTAGTGGTGATCGCGGCGCTGTGGCGGCGACTGTGGCGGTGCTCGTGCTGCACTGGCGCCGGCTGTGGCGGTGCTAGTGGTGCTCACGGCACTCACGGCGCACTGGCGGCGGCTGTGGCGGTGCTCGTGCCGCACTGGCGGCGGCTGTGGCGGTGCTCGTGCCGCACTGGCGGCGGCTGTGCGGTAGGACAACATTTTTTAACGTTGTCGATTTTTTGTGAGCACCTTGCAGTGTTGGGACCAACACCGCACGGTCCCGGCGGTGTGCGTGGGACCGACCCCGCAGTCTCTGGCGGTCCACGAGCGGTCCCAACTTCCTGCTTCACCGCCAGTAACCGCCAGTAACCGCATACCCGTGCGACAGGCCTTTAAGATTCAGGCGAGAGTTTCCAAAATTATGGATTGCTACACGAGGAAAGAGATGCTTCAGAGGGTGAACCAAATAGAGTCTGGCAGGAAGAAGAAGCACTAAAGGAGAAGAAGCTGCAGACAAAAGTGATCCAAATTGCCCTGCATGCTCAATAGAAGCAGATGGAGGAGTGTGGCAAGGTGAACGATCAGGAACTGGCTGCAGAACACCCCACAAGAATATTCCACACAAAAAGGTGCTGGATGATCTTAAAACCATCCCTAAATATACCGTAAGATTCACAGCTCACAGGTGGGAATCTTGCACAGTTGCATCCTTTGAATTTTAGAGGAAAATAGCGGAGGTATCAGTAATTAAAGCCTCTTAAATACCACTATCGTATCTGACTCCACAACCACCCATGTGTATCAAGATGCAGTGAAATGCTTTTGTTTGCTCATGTTTAAATAAGATCATGAGTACAATCAAACCATACACATACAGTGGACAATATATTAGAGCATAGAACATTGAATAGTACAGTATAGGAACAGGCACTTCGGCCTACAATGTCTGTGCCAAATGCGATGCCAGGACAATTCTGAACTGCCTGCACATAATCCATATCCCTCCATTATCTGCCTATCCATGTGCCTTTCCAAAAGTGTCTTAAATGCTACTTTCATATCTGCCTCAACCTGCACACATGGCAACACATTCCAGGCACTCATGCTCTGTGTAAAAATGTTGGCCTGCATCTCCCTTAAACTTTAAACCCCCTCACCTTAAAGCTAGTCTTTGATATTTCAATGCTGGGAGAAAAGGTTCTGACTGTCTCTCATGCCTTTATGTCTCTCATAATTGTATTTACTTCTACTAGGTCTCTCCTCAACCTCCCGTGTTCCAGAGAAAACAATCCAGGTTTGACGAACCTCTCCTGATAGGTAATACCCCCAATTCAGACAGCATTCTCCAAAGTCTTCACAATCTTTAATGGGGCAAAAGAACTGCACACAATATTGGAAATGTGGCCTAACCAAAATAATATAAAGCTGTGTCATGACTTCCCGACTCTCATTCCCAATGCTCCGACCGATGAATGCAGGCAGACCATATGCCTGCTTTACCACTCTATCTACTTGTATTGCTGCTTTTAGGGAGTTGTAGACTTAGACTCCAAAGTGAAGAATGGCATTGTGGTGCAACAGTAGATTTGCTGCCTTACTGCGCCAGAGACCCAGGTTTGATTCTGACTACGGGTGCTATCAGTACGCAGCTTGTACATTTGTACGTTTGTACGTTCTCCATGGGTTTTACATTAGGGCAGGTTTTTTACATTAGGGTGGTGGAATGAGCAATCAGGGGTGTTGCTGGAGACAGACACAACAGTGGCATTTAAGAGGCTTTCGGATAGGTACATGGAAATGCAGAGAAAGGAGGGTTATGGATTACGTGCAGGCTGATTAGATTAACTTGGCATCATGTACAGCACAGACATTGTGAGCTGGAGTTGTCTGCGCCAGTGTGGTACTTTTCTATGAAGATAGACACAAAAAGCTGGAATAACTCAGCAATAACTCAGGCAGCATCTCTGGAGAGAAAGAAAGGGTGATGTTTTGGGTCGAGACCCTTCTTCAGATGTTCTATATAAATTAATGAGGGCTGGCCTGGGCACTTGTTGGTTTCAGTTTACAGCAGTGAGGCTGCTGGAGGAATTTAAACTCGAGTCTATGAATGAAAAAGTGCAGAGTGGTGTTTATAGAGGAACATGTGGGTTTCCTCCAGGTGCTCCGGTTTCCACCAAAGACGCACAGGTTTCTAGGTTAATTGGCTTCAGTAAAATTGTAAATTGGCCCTACTGTGTAGGGTAATGCTAGTGTACGGGGTGACTGCTGGTCGGTTGGCACAGCCTTGATGGGCCAATGGGCCTTCCATGCTGTATCACCAAAGTCTAAAGTCTAAAGACAAAAAAAAGGGCAAGATTTGAAGATGTTGCTGGTCCTAATGCAGTGGAGGATGTAGGTGAACAACATGCCATCAATTGGGAAAAGATGACCACAAGGTGCGGTCTAACACTGTGCAAGATTTCCTGAAAAGGAAACAACTGGTAGACACAGGGCTATAAAGAAGTTTATGCTACGAAACCTGTATGTGACGGGGATGATGGCAAGAGCAGGCGGAAACAAGAGATCAGCTTTCAGTAAATGAAGCAGGTTTAATGATAATATCATTTGGGTTACCCATCATTGCTTAATCATTGCTGCTCAGGGAAATTCAAATGGAGATCATTTAATCCATGAAAGAGAAAGGCAAAATTGAGGCCTGGAAATTACATTCATAGCCTGCTGTGCTGGGGCCACAGCACACCAAGGAGACCCCTGCTCCATTGGTTGCCAATGAAAGCAAAGAAGCAGCGTGAAAATGTACTTGCAGGTGAAAATCCAAGAAAATCTGAAGTTGTGTACAATTACTAGTGGTCCTACCAGACCACGTAAACTTCACCCGAGTGTGCCTATCAAAAAGCATCTTAAACACCACTATCCTATCCACCTCCACCAGCACCCCTGGCATCACATCCAGGTATCCACCACTGTCTGCTTTAAAAATGCTTGACCCTGCACGTCTCCTTTAAACTTTGCAACGCTCACTTTAACGCCATCAGCGATGGCAGCCTCGCCAACAGTCTGACTGTATTTTCGTCTTTTTTGTTATTTTTAGTGTGTTTTCAAAGCATGTGTTAATGTTCTCTGGTTTATTTCATGTGCGGGGTTGGGGGTGGGGGGGTCGGGGGAAACTTTTTTCAATCTCTTACCTTGCCGGAGATGCGATTGTTTTCCGGATCGTGTCCGGTCGCTCTGCGGCCTAACATCATGGAGCTGGCGGCCTTGCTCGAGCCTGACTTTGAGCCCCACCGTGGGCCGTGGACTTACCAGCGGAGCCTGTGATCCCTTGCCTGGGATCGACGCTCCAACCGCGGCCTGCGGATTTCAACATCGAGGAGCTTGCAGTATCGGGTGGCGACTGATGTCGGGAAGCTCCAAAGTCGCAGAAGTTTCGACCAGCTCCGACCCGGGATCTGATCGCCCGGCGCGAGGGAGCTGAGATCCCACTGATGCAGGAGCTTGATCGCCCCGACGTGGAGGGCCTGATGGCCAGCTACGGGAACCAAGATCGCCCGGACAACGGAAGGCTCGAGGCCCCCGAACGCGGGAGGACAAAGAAGGAAAGAGATTGAACTTTTTTTTGCCTTCCATCACAGTGAGGAATGTGGGGGAGTCGCTGTGGTGAATGTTCATGTTAAAAATTTATTTGGGTGCCTTTTTGTTCTTTATTGGTATGACTGTATGACAAATCAAATTCCTCGTATGTTGCAAAACATACTTGAGTTGAGCAATGCTGTACTTTGCGGAACCATAGACAAAGCTGACAAAATCCCTACTAATAACTAGGCCTATGTAACCCTGACAAGAGATTCATCTGGTCAGGCAGCATCTGTGGAGGGAATGGACAGACTATATTTTGGATGGTGATCGACGATCCTGCCGCAAAACATCATCTATATTAACAATGGTTGACATACCACTCACTATAGGTTAACCTGCAGGATAACATGTGATGAGCATTTGTCGGCACTGGGCCTGTACTCGCTGGAGTTTGGAAGAATAAGGGGGGTCCTCATTGAATAATACAGAATAGTGAAAGGCTTGGATAGAGTGGATGTGGAGAGGATGTTTCCAATAGTGGGAGAGTTTAGGATTTGTGGTCATAGCCATTAAATTACTTTCTTTTAGGAAGGAGATAAGGAGAAATTTCCTCAGTCAGAGGGTGGTGAATCTGTGGAATTCTTTGCCACAGAAGGCAGTGGAGGCCATCAGTGGATATTTTTAAGGCAGAGATTGATAGATTCTTGATTAGTACAGATGTTAGAGGTTATGGAGAGAAGGCAGGAGATGGGGTTAGGAGGGAGAGATAGAGCAGCCATGATTGAATGGCGGAGTAGACTTGATGGGTCGAATGGCCTAATTCTACTCCTATCACTTTTGGCCTAATGACATTTTCTATCCATTCTCCCACCAATGCCGTCTGACCGGTTGAGTTCAATGAACGCTTTGTGATTTGTTCAGGATTCCAGATCTTGTGTCTTCATGTGAATCATCTGTTTGACTTAAACTAATTTTCCAACTCCTCCCCTCATGTTCACCCTCTAGCTGACTAATTGACTCTACTTTCACAGTGCATATTAAATAAAGACGCTTGACTTGGCAATGACCCCTGCTGAGTTCAAATGAATAAGTTGCAGCATTGGTAACAGGCATGAACGCTCATTGCAATTTCAAATGTTTCATTGCTTGCAACGCACTGATTCAGCAACCCTGCATAAAGTGTCATCTAACACCTACAAATGTGCAGGGCAGGTTACATTGACTACACCTCCTCCCATCCTGCCTCTTGCAAGGATGCCATCCTTTACTTAATTTCCCCTTTTCTGCCACATCTGCTCCAAAGATGAGACATTCCACTCTATGACATCTGAGACCTGACCCACTGAGTTCCTCCAGCACTATGTATTTTGCTTGAAATTCCAGCATCTGCAGTTCCTTGTGTCCAGATCGACTATCCTTTGGAAGTTAGACACAAAATGCTGGAGTAACTCTGTGGGATAGGCAGCATCTCTGGAGAGAAGGAATGGGCGACGTTTCGGATTGAGATCCTTCTTCAGACTTCTCCAGACTTCTCCTGCCTGTACCGCTGAGTTACTCCAGCATTTTGAGTCTATCTTCAGTGTATAACCAGCATCTGCAGTTCCTTCCCACACATATCCTTTAGAAATATTCTATTATGAATCACAAATCGCTCAGTAGTTGCACATTAAACTGGCATATGATGGTAACATGTTAATTGGTCTTGAAATATGGCAAGAAGGCTCCATGCCTTATTTCAAATCATATTTTTGCAACTATTCAAGGCTTAATTACTGTATGTCATTGGAGGCACAGGAAACTGCAGATCCTAGAATCTTGAGCAAAACACAAAGTGCTGGAGGGGCTCAGTGGGTCAGGCAGCATCGGTGAATGGGAATGGACAATGTTTTGGGTTGGCACTCTTCTTCAGACTTCAGACCCATCTGCATATATGCCTGACACTTTGAGTTCCTCCAGAACTTTGTGTTTTGATTAATTGTGTCATTTCTTAGATAATGTTAAACAACAGAAGTACTTTTATTCATTCATAGTTCTTCTTCAGTAACTTATAAAAATCGGACAGGTAGCACACTGATCTATCATGACTAAGCATAATCTGGATACCATTATATTGAATGTTGCCCTTTTTAATTATAAAATAACATATTAAACATCAAATATGATTTAATTATTTGCATCTCCTTTCATTGGATTTACTTAACTGTAATTATCACTGAATTTTTGAAGATTGTTTGACTCTCCTTTTAATAGCTTTAAGTATCACCTTGCCTGTAAAAGCCTATAAGATTGAGATCAGTGAGATTCACAGAACAACATGGTTGGGTTTTCCTGTACAATGCAGCAGAGTAAAGGGTGCAC
This sequence comes from Malacoraja senta, assembly GCA_038087875.1. Lineage (NCBI taxonomy): Eukaryota > Metazoa > Chordata > Chondrichthyes > Rajiformes > Rajidae > Malacoraja > Malacoraja senta. The sequence continues at coordinate 27,623,694 of CM075978.1, forward strand.
TGTGGTGCGGCTGGTAGAGCTGCTGCCTCACAGCGCCAGAGACCCGGGTTAAATCCTGACCTTGAGTGCTACCTGTGTTTAGTTTAAACATTCTCCCTGTGACTGTGTGGGTTTCCTTCGGGCCCTCTGGTTTCCTTTCACATCTCAAAGACAGCGTGTTTGCAGGTTGATTGACCTCTGTAAATTGACTCCAGTGTGTAGAGAGTGGATGTGATAGTGGGAGAACAGAGAGCACATGAGACCAATGGTTGATATGGGCTTGGTGGGCCTTTATTTAACTTCAAGAAATAATGTTAGAGTAGGTATGTTACAATACTTGCCTTCAGCGGCGCTGTAATTCTGTCACTGGCCGTGTGCGCGATTTTGGCGCCTTTAAGGGGGGGCGGGGTTAAAGCGCGGGTTTCTCCTCCCTTGTCCTGAATTATACTTTGTTGGAGTACCAGCTTCTCTGGAAGAAGCGTTCCGAGTGCCGTTTTGCATAGTTTGTTTTAAAAATCTCCCAACAAGTTCAGCGTTGGAATCATTTTAAAATCATCTTCTGAAGCGTCAACGCCAACAACGGGGACGGATTTCACACAAGGGAAAGGTAAACGAAAGTGCTTTATTTTAATGTATAAACGTTCTCCTTAAGAAGCCTTTAATTCATATTTTTACATGCGACACGGTGATTTTATTCCCCGAACTAACAGCAGTATTTTTCATGCCAATACGGGGTTAAATTCACCGCAAATGAACGTTCCAAAAGACCGCGTTCCAGAAATCCTCACTCGCAAGATGAATTAAATCCCCATTAATTTACAGGTATTGAACATTCAATTCCTTCCATTTGGCCTGTAAATTCATGAAAATTAGATTTAAAGATTATGTTATATTGTGAATTATTGTGTGAATGTTATTTGGACACTTAGGCTATTTAAAAATGTTAATCTATTCTTAAGAAATTGATAGATATTTAGATCTAGTAATTGAATTTTGTAATTAGCTACAATTAGGTAACTAACTAATTATATGCTTTACTTTCATGTCTTCGAAGTAAGATTGTTTCATATTTGTTTCAGAATGCTTCAGTCTATAATAACTGAAAATTTCTTTCAGTTATCATAATTTTTAAGAAAGTTATGGGCTTTTAACTGTCCTCGATCACAGCTTTTGTGTTAAGTCAATGGAAAAGCAATAGGGAACTAGATGCTAATTTCTGAGTATGATAATGGCCATAACTTCTTTAATACTGAAGATATGAAAGTGAATTAAGTGTCAAATTAAACTTCTTTTTATGCTTTCTCTGATGGGATAAATTGCAGACTTTATTTTTAAAATCTCAAAATTTTGTAACATTGCTAGTTAGAGTGGCCCACAATGTAATTAAAGGGCAACACAAGCTAGTCACTTGCAAAATAAATGAGTTGTGCACAGTCTGGTTAGAGAATAATGATCAACATTCATAATTTTAGATCTATCTATCTATCGATCTATCTATCTATCTATCTATCTATCTATCTATCTATCTATCTATCTATCTATCTATCTATCGATCTATCTATCTATCTATCTATCTATCTATCTATCTATCTATCTATCTATCTATCTATCTATCTATCTATCTATCTATCTATCTATCTCTACATAACTAAAACTCTGATCTTCTTATCTTCTGGTTTGCACGTTTTTTCTATTTGCGCAAAATGGTACGCGATGGCGCTATGATTTTTGCCAGCTCACTTATCATTCTCCTGTGCTGCGAGTGCACCAAGTTTCGTTCCGATCGATGGAATAATGTAAGAGTTAGCGAGGTTTAAAAATCTTTAAAACCGCGCGTGCGCAGATCGATCTCCTCTCCTGCCAGTCAGCGCCGCGTGGAATAGTCTCTTCTTCTGTCACTCCGCGGGACGGTCTACCCCTTCCTGTGCCATCGCGTCTCTACTGGAGCTGAGGGACGCTCTGGATGGCTGGCGGAGGTCTCGAACCGGACACAAATTTCAGAGAGACAGGAAGCGGCCCAGCCTCGGCCCAGCCCAGCCCAGCCCTGCCCGGCCCAGCGCGGCCTGGCCCGGTGCGGCGTGGAATCGGAGTCGGAGATGTCGCCGATGTCGCCAAATGGAAAGCGGAGATTCTGATCCCAGCGCAGGAGAGAGACCGGCGACCAGCAGCCACTGTGAGTCCCCATCGCACCACTAGCTCCAGCCCCTTCCCCTCTGGTCCCCCTCGCTGGCTCTTGCTCCTCTCCCCATGATACCCCCTTCTCCTCTTGGCTCTTCCCCGTCTTTTCTCTGAGCTCTCTCCTCCCTCCCCCCCACCCACACACCCCAGTCCCCCCTCAACCCCCCTGCCCACACACCCCTCTCCTCCCACAACCCCTCCACACACACACACACCCTCCCCTCACAACCCCCCCCCCGCCCTGCCTCCCCACCTCCCCCCTCCCATCACAATCCCCCCGGCCCACATACCCTCTCCCCCCCACAACACCCCCCGCCCACACACCCCTCTGCCAACAACCCGCCCCCCACAATCCACCCCGCACAACCCCCCCGCCCCCACATCCCTCCCCCCTCAACCCTCTCGCACCCACAACCCCGCCCCCACATTCCCCCCTGGCCACTCATCCCTCCTCCCCCACAACCCCCCTACTGAGATATGGTGAAGAGCTTTGATTTGTGTAATATCCCAATCCCACCCTGGCCATTTCTTCTGCTGTTCGCTCCCATCCGGCCGAAGGTACAGAAGTTTGAAAGTGCGCACCCCAAAACTCAGGCATAGTTTCTTCCTCTTTGTTATCAGACTTCTGAATGGTCCTTCCATAAGCTAAGGTACTGTTCCATTCACCTCTACCCCACTGTGGACATTGGAATTTGTCTATGGAACTGAAGCACTACATTGCTGAAAACTATATTCTGCACTCTGTATCTTCCTCTTTGCTCTTCCTAAGGTACTTGAGTTTGAGTATGTATATTATCTGATCGGATTGGATTGCATGCGAAACAAATCTTTTCACTGTACCTTGCCACACGATAATAATAAACCAAAAGCTAAATGTTAGGAGATCTTCTAACTGTCCTCTTTATTTGTCTCCCTTTGGGTTGGCAGAGTACAGAGCTGCTAATGAAATCTTATTTGAGAAGATGAGAGAGTTTGAATCCACCTCCTGTGTTACCAGACACCTTCTGCTCGCCAATTGGCATGTGTGCCCACAATCCAAGGATATTTATTTAATAGGTCTCTGATTTAGTGACCAGATGATTGTCCGATACATTTCTTCGTTAATTTGGAAATGAACTGGTAACTCCATGATTTGAAATGAGTTCTGTAATCAATTTCCAGAAGTTTTTAATTGAAATACATTATAATGAACAGATTGATATCCTAATATCAACATAATTGGTATATTATTGCTAATTAAAGTTAACATGATTAAGGTGAGAAAGGTCAAAAGTATAATTGATTTGACCCTCATCTTGCCAGGATCCTGCACCATCACAATTTTTTCAAAGATATTCTTTAAATTATTTTCATATTATCGAGCTCTTTATATCTAAACTAGTCTCATTCGGCTGAATTCTATACCTTTCCTAATGATGTACCTGTCTTTCTAAATGCTGTTATAGTACCTGCCTCAACTACTTCCTCTGGCAGCTTGTTCCATTTACCCACCACCTTTTGAGTGAAAAAGTTGCTCCTTGGGTTCTTTTGCTCTCACCTTAAACCTATGTCCTTTGGTTCTCGATACCCTACCCTGGATAAATACTCTATGCATTCACCCTATCTATTCCCCTCATGATTTAATATGCCTCTGTAATATCATTTCTCAGCCTCTGCGCTCCAAGGAATAAAGTCATGTCATAAGACCCCATTGTTGTGCTATTGTGACTAATCGTGCTATGAAGGATTTGATGGGAGGTGTGGCTCAATGTTACTATATCATTAAAGTCAATAGGAATGTTCAATTACATTGGAATGTTCAATTAAATAGGAATATTCAATTAAACCTTGCACTTGACCTCATTTTTGGTTCAATCCTTTCCATCTTTCACTATTATGAGCATTGGAGACAAAAATGATTTTAGTTTATCTTGCAGTTGCAACAAATGACTAAAAATTCAGTGCAAATATTAACCATGCAGAAAATCAATTTGGTAATCAGATATTCTGACATGGCGTACTAAACAAGATGTCATTGAATCATTGACAGATACAGCATGGAAACAGACTCTTCAGCATCAATCATCGATCACCTGTTCGCAATAGTTCTCACTTTCCCATCCACTCCCTACATACTAGGAGTAATTTACAAAGGCCAATTAAGCTACAAACCTGCAAGTCTTTGGGATGGGGAGAAACTGGAGCTCCCAGAGGAAACTGATTTGGTCACAGGGAGAATATGCAAACTCCATACAGTTTCAGTTTAGTTTAGTCACGTGTACCGAGGTAAAGTGAAAAGATTTTATTACGTGCTATCCAGTCAGTGGAGAGACAATCCATGATTACAATCGATCCACTTACAGTGTATAGGTTCATGATACGGGAAGAACATTTAATGCAAGGTACAGCCAGCAAAGTCCGAACAAGGATAGTCGGAGGGTCACCTATGAGGTAGACAGTAGTTCAGCACTGCTACAGGCAACTGCTAGAGACATGCAGACAACACCCAAGGTCTGGATGAAACCTGGGTCTCTGGCGCTGTGAGACAATAGCTTTGCCTGCTGTGCCAATGTAATGCCCAATTCTCTTTTATCATACCAAACCAAGATGTCTTAGATAAACTCCCTAAGTTTATTTTCACCATGGGCAGCCACAGTGGCACAGCAGTAAAGTTGCTGCCTTACAGTGCTTACAGCGTCAGGGACGCAGGTTCGATCCTGACTACGGGTGCTGTCTGTATGGAGTTTGTATGTACTCCCCGTGACCGCATGGGTTTTCTTCGAGAATTTCGGTTTCCTCCCACAATCCAAAGATGTACAGGTATGTAGGTTAATTGACTTGGTGTATGGGTAAATTGTCCCTTGTGTGTGTAGGATAGTGTTAATATGCAGGGATCACTGGTCCGTGTGGACTCGGTGGGCCGAAGGGCCTGTTTCCATGCTGTATCTCTAATCTAAACGAAAATAAACTTAAATCAGTGCTTCCATTTTGAAGCTCAATTTTCTGTTCAGATCAATTGTCTTCTCAGTAGCAAACCAACAGATCTTTGATGCATCTTAAATTATAGTGCTTAATGGCACTGGACACATGAACTGAAGGGATCCTTGTTAATGTCATATGTAACTTATCGCTCAAAGGCATAATTAAAAAACAAGGTGACAGGCTTTCATTTTACTCTAAGGCTGTTACTCCACAGAGGAATCTTTGACCTAAAGAATGGAAAAACTACTTGTATCATTTGCTATTCCATTTCAGTGATTTTAGGTCGTAAGAAGCTTTGGGTATTTGTTTCTAAGCAAACTAGAAATAATGAACAAGAGTGCAAGTATGCAAAGCTGGGACTATAAACTAAGATTGTCTGAAACATACAGATCTCCCTTGTTTCAATTTCTTTCTATTGAAATGAATGGAGAGGAATTGATTTAATTTGTCACAAGCATAACCTCACAAACGTTTTCAAGGCATATTTCTTCGTGTAAGGATTCAAGATTCAATTTTATTGTCACGTGTACCAATTAAGGTACACTGAAATTTGAGTTACCATACAGCCATACTAAGTAAAAAAGCAAAAATACACACAGCACATAAAATAAAGTTTAACATAAACATCCACCATGGTGGAATCAACATTCCTCACTGTGATGGAAGGCAATAGAGTTCAGTCATCTTCCTCCTTTGTTTCATCCGTGGTCGGGGTATTTGAATGGGGCCATTGCCGACGGTCCACTGTTCAAGCCCTCTCATCGGGATGATCGAAACTCTGCCGAGTCGTCTGCTTCTTACCGGAGACCGCTGCTTCACGGTGTTAAAGTCCACAAGACCCGCGGTCGGAGCTCCTACACTGGCGATCCTCGGCAAAAGATCCCAGGCTCTGCAATGGTAAGTCCTCGCCGCGCCCGCGGCTTGAAGCTCCGGGCGGGTCGCCAGAAAAGGCCACATTACTCCACGTTGTAGGCCGCAGGCGGGGACGGAGATGCAACATGGAGAAAAAACGCATCTCTGTTGAGGTAAGTGACTGGAAAAAGTTTCCCCCGATCCCCCCACCCACCACATAAAACATACCAAGAAAGAGACGTTAAAACAAACATTCAAGACATACTTAAAATTATAAAAACAGAGAACGGTACAGAGAACATTTCGGGCATTAGGAGTTCAGTGATAGGAAGCAATCTCTAAGAAAAAAATCTGACTATCTGGCAGGAGGTTTGGAATTTCTGCTTTGCTTTTGTGTTGCTTTTCCATAAATCCAGAACATCCCAAAACTAACGCTTGCAGCTGTTGTGACCTCAGGAAGACCTGGGTATATTTGATAATACACTCTATACCCAGTTGCCTGACCAGACATCTCCAGCCCAACCAGTGAAAATCTACAGATGCTGTACTGGCCTCATCAGTCTCCTCAGAAACCAATATCAATATCATCAAAGACGCACACTATCCTGGCCAATCTCTAATTTCCCTTCTAACATCACAAAGGTGGTACAGGAGCCTGAAAACCATGACCACCAGGTTCAAGAGCAGCTTGTTTCTGTTGCGTTCTTGAATACTGCACAACACTAACTTCCCCAACTATGATCTTCTATGGACTGTGTGTTTGGTTGTACCCACCACTTTCTATGTTAAAAAGCCTTGCCCTGCATATCTCCTTTTCTGTACACAATGGTGGGGGAATTGAAGAATGTGGGAGGCACCTGACCATAATCAAACATGCAAAGCTGCACATTCAAAGAAAAGTAAATCAAATGATTCCAGTGCACTCCAATACCTGAGAAATGTGTAGGAGAAAGTATTCATGCAGTTGGGGCTTTACACACTATGAATCCTACAGTGAGAACATTACAGTCAATCATTACGAGCGGCACAGTGGCACAGCTGCTGCCTCACAGTGCCAGAGACCCGGGTTCAATCCTGATCTTAGGTGCTGTCGACGTGGAGTTTGCACGGCCTACCGGTGACCACATGGGTTTCCTCCAGGTGTTCTGATTTCCTCCCACATCGCAAAGGCGTGCGGGTTTGCATGTTAATTGGCCTCTGTAAATGGCCCCCAGTGTGCAGAGAGTGGATGAGAAAGTGGGATAACATGGAACAAGTGTGAATGGTTGGTCAATAGTCAGCTTGGGCTCTGTGGGCCAAATGACCTGTTTCCCCACTGTATTTTTCAATCACTGAATCATCGAGATTAGTGAAGTGACCTGAAGTGAAGTCTGTCCATTCCCTCCACAGATGCTATCTGCACCACAGTGTCTCAATAGTGATGGAAGTCTGGATATTTGATCAAAGGGCAGCATAGTGGTGCAGCTGGTAGAGCTGCTGCCAGAGACCCGGGTTCGATACTGACCTCCAGTGCTGTCTGCATGGAGTTTACACATTCGCCCTGCGCTCCAGTTTCCTCCCACATCCCAAACGCGTGTACAGAATGGATGTGATAGTGGGATAACACAGAACTAGTGTGAACGGATGATCAATGGCCGGCGTGGAACCAATTGTGCTGAAGGGCATGTTTCCATGCTGTATCTCTAAATTAAAGTAAACTAATCTAAACAAAGTGAAGTAAAGGCAAGCCTCGTTATTTCAGTTCAATTTACACGTACACTCTTCCACGGGTCACTGGGCAAGCACAAAGGGACCAGAACCCTGAATGTCCTTCTCATTAGATCAGCCACTGCTATGATCCTACCATTATTGCAGCTGAAAGTTAGCGCAGCACAGATCAGAGATCAAAGCTTTCTGAACTGCACACACTCACAGGGAAAACACAAGCAGCCAGGAAAATCTTCAGATTTAATTTCTGATACGGATAGAATTATTATAATTTTTTTTTAATTTTTAATTTATTAGAAGTACATTACATTACAACCACATACATTAGTACTCGTCATTTATGTCTTCTTACAATTAATGTACTCCATTTATTTTTTACACTAGAAAAGGAAAAGATTGAAAGAAAGAAGAAAGTGAAGGAAAAAGTGAGAGTGTAGAAAATGTGACAACAAAAAAGGACGAAGACCCTATAAGAACAAAATTAAAAACAAAAGAAAAAGAGTTAAGAAATAGACCCTAGAAAAGAAAGAGAAAGAGGAAAAAGAGAGAAACAAATATTTTTATGAGCATTACGCAAATGGGACATACCAACTCTTTAACTATCATCCCCCCTTACCTGACCTCAATTTTTTTTAAATTAAAGGTACCTTTGCACCCTATATTTGTAATAATTCTATAAATGCAGACCACGTCAGGTGGAAGTGATCTGGTTTACCTGCTAGGATGAGTCTTATCTCTTCTAGGTGTAATGTTTCGAACATATTTGAAATCCACATGTTTATAGTTGGTATTGGAGCCTTCTTCCAAAATTTTAGAATTAGCTTTTTTCCAGTTATTAACCCATAGTCTATTAGTTTCTTTTGAAACACAGGGATAACACAGAACTAGTGTGAACGGATGATCAATGGCCGGCGTGGAACCAATTGTGCTGAAGGGCATGTTTCCATGCTGTATCTCTAAATTAAAGTAAACTAATCTAAACAAAGTGAAGTAAAGGCAAGCCTCGTTATTTCAGTTCAATTTACACGTACACTCTTCCACGGGTCACTGGGCAAGCACAAAGGGACCAGAACCCTGAATGTCCTTCTCATTAGATCAGCCACTGCTATGATCCTACCATTATTGCAGCTGAAAGTTAGCGCAGCACAGATCAGAGATCAAAGCTTTCTGAACTGCACACACTCACAGGGAAAACACAAGCAGCCAGGAAAATCTTCAGATTTAATTTCTGATACGGATAGAATTATCGTTGTGATGCAAGGATTATAGGGAAATCCAGTTCATTTACCACTAGGGTTCAGTTTAGTTATCTGCTGTAATTAACAAGGTGAATTGTCACCATTAAACAGCTACTGAATATATTTCAAATACATCACTGGTTTAAAAGGACAACTGCATTCAGATGCGCACTGTTACTAAATAATAATCTCAGTTTGATAAAATCAGTTTGAATATCGCTTTCATTTTCAGTCAGGTAAGCACATAGAACATAAAACGTACAGCACAGGAACAGGCCCTTTGGCCCACAACGTCTGTGCCAAACATGATGCCAAGCCAAACTCTTAGCTGCTTGCACATAATCCATATCCCTCCATTCACTGCAATTACATGTGCAAATCCAAAAGCCTCTTTAATGCCACTATCATAACTGCCTCCACCATTACCCTTGGCAGCATATTCCAGGCACCCATCACCGTCTGCATAAAATACTTGCCTTATTCATCTCCTTCTCACCTTACAGCTATGCTCTCTAATATTTGATATTTCCATCCTGGGAGAATGGTCCTGACTGTCTATCCTATCTCTGTCTCTCATGGTTTAATATACTCCTATCAGGTGTCCTCTCAACTCCAAAGAAAACACTCTGTGTATCCAACCTCTACCTCCAGCTAATACCACCTAATCCAGGTATCATTCTTGTAAACCTCCTCTGCATCATTTCCAAAGCTTCCATATCCTTCCTGTAATGGTGCAACCAGAACTGTACTAAGTATGTGCTGATGTGACTGTATCCATTGCAGAAGTTGCCTGGAAAAAATTGGACATCGCGACAAACAGAAGTGAAAGAGGTGAATGGTTATCAAGTTGGTGCGGGGGATAACAACTTGGTGTATGTCTCGGCCACTCTGGTCTGCAATTCAAAGCTGCTGAGTAGAAAGGAGACACGAGGAATTGCAGATGCTGAATCTTGAGAGATAAAAGGTGCTGGAGGAACTCAGGGTCTCTGGCGCTGTGAGGCAGCATTTCAACCAGCTGTGCCAATGTGCTGCCCTTAGTCATCGACTGTAAAATACAGGATAGGTTCTCACTGTAGAATTTGTATATGTAAAGTCTCAACTGCATGAATACCTTCTCCTCCATATTTCCTCAGGCAATAGAGTGCACTGGAATTACTTGATTTGCATTTCTTCAAATGTGAAGCTTTGTTGCCAGACTATGGCCAACTGCTTTCCTCATTCTTCCATTTCCCCTCCACAGTGAACACAAAGGGAGATGTGCGGTGGAAACTTTTTTTTCATAGAGTGTGACCAAAGACACAGTCGAAAAAAGATCACAGTTGTTAAAGTTAGTATTGTGTAGTAATCAAGAACCTGTTTGTTGTTGGGAAGAAATTGTCCGTAAACCTAGCGGTCACAGTTTTCAGGCTCATGTTTCTTCTTTCAGATGGCAGTACCACGACGGCAGTAGCACAATGATAGCATTGCTAAAGTGCTGTGACTCTTTGATGATATTCGTATTGGCTTGTGAGATGATGGATTAAATCAATCCAGGATGGGTTAGTGTTGTCTGGTCAAGCAACTGGGTAAAGAGTATATTTTCAAATAGGTTTTCAGGTTTTCCCCAGTACCAAAGGTTACACACATCAGTACTGGTATGTCAGGATTCCAAGAAAAGCAACACAAGAACAGAAGTTCCAAACCACCTGACAAATTTTCTGAGTGATTGTGCCGATTGCTTCATAAGTCCATAAGTCATAGGAGCAGAATTAAGCCTTTCGGCTCATCAAGCCCACTCTGCCATTCGATCATGGCTGATCTATCTTTCCATTTCAACCCCATTCTCCTGTCTTCTCCCCAGAACACTTGTCACCCTTACTAATCAAGAATCTGTCAATCTTGGCATTAAAAATACCGAATGACTTGGCCTCCACAGCCGTCTGTGACAATGAATTCCACAGATTCACTACCCTCTGCTAAAGAAATTCCCCCTCATCTCCTTTCCATTGGTACGTACTTTTATTCTGAGGCTGTGCCCTCTGCTCCTAGACTCCCCAACTATTGGAAACATCCTCTTCACATCCACTCTATCCAGGCCTTTTACTATTCGGTAAGTTTCAATGAGATCTCCCCTCATCCTTCTTAACTCCAGCGAGTACAGGCCCAGTGCTGTTATACGCTCATCATCCCTGGGATCATTTGCGTAAACATCCTCTGGACATTAGCCAACACCAGTACATCCTTCCTCAAATATGGGGCCCAAAACTGCTCACAATGCTCCAAATGTAGTTTGACCAGTGCCTTATGAAGCCTCATCATTACATGCATGTTTTTATGGTCTAGTCCTCTCGAAATAAATGCTAACATTGCCTTTGCCTTCTTTACTATTAATTCAACTTTCAAGTTAACCTATTGGGAATCCTGAACTAGTACTCCCAAGTCCCTTTGTACCTCCAATTTCTGAATCCTCTCCTCATTTAGAAAATAGTCTACACCTTTATTCCTACTACCAGAAAGCATAAATGCACACGTCCCTCTGCAGAATCCCTGGCTTCTCTACACTACCCGCCCCTCCACCTATCATCTACAAAACCTTCAGTTCCTTCATCCAAATCAATGATATATAACGTGAAGAGTAGTAGCCGCAGCACAGACCCCTGCGGAACATCGCTAGTCTCTGGCAGCCAACCCAAGAAAGCCCCCTTTATTCCCACGCTTAGCCTTCTGCCATTCAGCCGACTTTCTATCCATACGTATCTTCCCTTTGATGCCATAGGTTCTTATCTTCTTTAGTAACCTCACATGTGGCACGTGAGGATTTTCAAAGGCCTTCTGAAAATCCAGGTAAACAACATCCACTGAATCTCCTTTGTCTATCCTGCTATTTACTTCCTCAAAGAATTCCAACAGATTTATCAGGCAAGATCTCCCCTTCAGAAAACCATGCTGACTTCGGCCTATTTTATCATGTGCTTCTAAGTACTCCAAAACTTCACCCTTTATGTTGGTCTCCACAATTTTACCAACGATTGCTTCTTCCCATCACTATACTCCTAATGGAGTCCATTTGTGGAGCTGCACTACCTTTCCCCATCCCTACACAAGGAAATATGCACACAAAACTTTGTGAGGTTAGACATGTGACAAATTGTATCAAGTCCTCTACATTCATTTGAACAGAAAAGAATTGATACAAGGAATATATATGTATGATTTGGCCAATTCTAGTTTACAGTTACCATTTCATATACTTGCACTCTTTTAGTTTGCTTAGAACCAAATAATCAAAGCTTTTCATGACCCAAAATCATAAAAATGGAGTAGCAAATTACACAAATAGATTTCTGTTCTTTAGGTCAAAGATTCCTTTGTGGAGTAACAGCCTCAGAGTTAAATGAAAGCATGTCACTTTGTTTTTTAAGTATGTCTTTGAGCAACAGGTTACAAATGACATTAACAAGGATACCTTCAGTTCACATGTCCAGTGCCATTTAGCATTATAATTTAATAGCTCATTAAATATCAGTTGGTTTGCTGCTGAAAAACTGGATCTAAACTGAAAATAGAGCTTCGAATCGGAAGTGATGATTCATGCCTGAAATTTAGGGAGTCTTCCTGAGACATCTTGGTTTGGTACAATATGTGAACAATGAGAATTGGGCAGTGGTGCACTGGTGAAACTACTGCCTCTCAGCATATGAAACCTGAGTTCAATCTTGACCTTGGGTGACGTTTGTGTGGAACTCAATTTCCTCCCACATCCCAGATACATGCGGTTTTACAGATTGATTGGTCTCTGTAAATTGCCCCAAGTGTGTAGGAAATGGATGAGAAAGTGGGGTAACGTGGAACTAGTGTGAATGGGTGATCAATGGTCAACGTGGACTTAGTGGGGACAAGAGCCTGTTTCCATGCTGTATTTGTCAGTGATTCAATGAAAGTATTGATAAACTTATCTTGTCTTTCCAAGACATCTTGATTTAGTACACGATAAGTCAGAATGTCTTATTGTCAAATTGATTTATTTTGCATGATCAATGTTTGGACTGGATTTTCAGAGATCTGCTACAACTGTAAGATAAACTATCATAATAGTGAAAGAAGAAAAGGATTGAACCAAGAATGTCAACTGCATGGATTATTATTGAACAATCTTATTAGCTTTAATGATGTGCTAGGCTTGCTCAACATTCCTCATCCAATCTCTCTCATGGCACAATAATACATGGTAGCATGTCATTGGAGTACAATATTAGTTCTTGCATCATATGATATTGAATTTTTTAGTCTTGCAACTTGAAATGCATTGTCTCATTTTTATCTCCAATAATCAAAGTTTGCAGATGACATTAAAGTGGGCGGTATCATGGACAGAGAAAATGGTTATCAAAAATTACAGCTGTACCTTGGTCAGCTGGGTAAGTGGTCCAAGAAATAGCTAATTGAGTTTAATGCAGGTAAGTATGAGTTGTTACATTTTGGGAAGCCAAACCAGGGCAGGACCTTCACAGTGAATGATAGGGCCCTGAGGAATATTGGAGAGCAGAGTGATTGACGATTACAGGTACATAGTTCCCTGAAAGTGCTTTCTCATCTAGATGTGGTGTTAAAGAAGGCTGTTGGTTCCTTGGCCTTCTTCAATCAGGTACTGAGTATAGACATTGGGACATTATATTACAATTGTACAAGATACTGGAGAGGCCACATTTGGAGTATTGTGTTCAATTTTGGTCACCCTGCTATAGGAAGGATTTCACTAAGATGGAAAGAGTGCAGAGATGATTTACGAGGATGTTGCCAGACCTCAAAGGGCTTAGCTGCAGGTTAAGTTTGGACAGGCTAGGATTTTATTCCTTGGAGTGCAAGAGGTTGAGGGCTCATCAAATAGATGGGCAGTCACGGTGGCATAGCGGTAGAGTTGCCACCTTACAGTGAATGCAGCACCGAAGACCCGGGTTCGATCACGATTGCGGGTGCTGTCTGTACGGAGTTTGTACGTTCTGCCCGTGACCTGCGTGGGTTTTCTCCGAGATCTTTGGTTTCCTCCTACATTCCAAAGACGTACATGTTTGTGGGAAAATTGGCTTGGTACATGTAAAAATTGTCCCTAGTGGGTGTAGGATAGTGTTAATGTGCAGGGATTGCTGGTTTGCGCGGACCCGGTGGGCCGAAGGGTCTGTTTCCGTGCTGTATCTTTAAACTAAACTAAACTAAACTAAAAAAGATGTGTATAACATCATGACGGAAATGGATAGGATGAATGTACAGAGTATTTTGCTGAATGTATGGAGAATCAAGAACCAGAGGACATAGGTTAAAGGCGGGAGGAACATGAGGGGCAACCTTGTCACACGGAGGGTGATGGGTATATGGAACAAGCTGCCAGAAGAGGTATTTGACATTTTGATAACAGCATTTAAAAGATACTTGGACAGGTACCTGGATAGAAAAGGATTAGAGGGATATGGGCCAAATGTGGCAAAATGGGACTAACTTAGATGGAGGGCAAGAGGCTGAAAGCTCATCAAATAGATATGTATAAAATCATGTGTAGGAAGGAACTGGAGATGCTGGTTTACACCGAAGATGGGCACAAAATGCTGGAGTAACTCAGCGGGACAGGCAGCATCTCTGTATAGACGGAAAGGGCGAGGTTTCAGGTCAAGACCCTTCTTCAGACTGAATCATGTCGGAAATAGATAGGATGAATGTACAGAGTCTTTGCAGAAGGTAGGGAAATCAAGAAATAAATGACATAGGTTTAATGTGAGAGGGGAAAGTAATCTGAGGAGCAACATTTTCACACAGAAGGTGATGGGTATATGGAATGAGCTGCCAGAGGAGGTAGTCGGTCACCATGTATGAGTGTAGGGATGTTGGCTTTCTCTGAGATCTTCGGTTTCCTCCCACACTCCAAAGACGTACAAGTTAGGTTAATTGGCTTGGGTTTGAATACTTGCTATAAGTGTAAATTGTCCCTAGTGTGTGTAGGGTAGTGTTAATGTGCGTGGATCACTGGTCGGTGGGAAATCGGTGGGCCGAAGGGCCTGTTTCCGCGCTGTCTCTAACTAAACTATTCTCTATGAAGGGTTTGCAATATGAAAATAATTTAAGGACATATTTTTTTGAAGTTGTATTGGTGCAGGGTGCTGGCAAGATGAGGGTCAAATCAATTATACTTTTGACCTTTCTCACCTTAATCATGTTAACTTTAATTAGTAATGGTATTCCAATTATGTTGATATGAGGACATCAATCTGTCCGAATGTATTTCAATTAAAAAACTTCTGGAAATTGATTACAGAACTCTCATTTCAAATCATGGTGTTACCAATTTATTTTCCAATTAACAAAGAAATGTATGTTACAATTGTCTGGTCACTAAAATATCAGTGACCTTTTCAATAAAAAAAATGTCCTTGGATTGTAGGCACACATGACAATTGACAAGCAGAAGATGTATGGTAACACAGGAGGTGGATTCAAACTCTCATCTTCCCAAATTATTATTTTTGTTGTTGCTAGCTCTGTACTCTGTGTAATCCAGAGGGAGACCAATGAGGGGAGGCAGCATGATTAATTAGAGAAATCACTCCTAAGGTTTAGGTTTGGGTTTAGGTTTATTATTGTCAAGTGTACTGAGGTGCAGTGAAAAGCATTGTTTTGTATGCCATCCAAACAGATCAGATAATTCTAAAGATGAAAGCAATCTAGTCAAACTCAAGGTACTATAGATAGTGCAAAGGGGAAGATACAGAGTGCAGAATATAGTTCTCAGCATTATAGTGGGGTCAAGGAAAGAGCGTTCACGTCGCGGCCCTGTTTCCACCAATCTTTCCACCACCACGTACAAGAAGCACAAGAAGGGCAAGACAGACACCATTGTGCAGATGCCGAGAAGTGTGTTCAGCTCTGGCTGAACAACTTCTAACCTTGTGTGTGGACTCGATAAGAAGAAGCATTGTAGTGCACCAGTTCCATAGACAAAGTCTAATGTCCACAATGAGGAAGGAGGTGAAGTATATACTGTAAGAAACATGGCCAATTACTCTTGACTGAAGACAGATGGTTGCCGTTTTGGGCATTGTAAATAAATAGTGATTAATTATTGCTAAAATTATGCATGTTGATCATTAGTCTCAAACCAACTGTTAAAACCTCTTTGTCATGCTTGTGACTTGCTTTTGTCTCTGCACTAAGTTCCAATTCCCTTTCTCTCTACCATCACCTCTGTCAAGTGCACCCATCCTTTCCCCTGCAATACTCCCCCACATCATAGCCCTGGTCTCCTTCAGGAGATAAATTAAACCGAGACCGAAGAATTGTCCACAAATCCAGGGAAATAAATATTGATTTGTACTTCTGTTGTACGTGCATTTATCTCCTTCCATAGTGCAGTGTCCATTTCATCCATGTCTCAACAGTGATTGAAGGCTGGATATTTGATCAAAGTAAAGGCAAGCCTAGTTATTTCAGTTCAATTTACACGTAATCTGTTCCAGGGGTCACTGGGCAAGCACAAAGGGATCAGAACCCTGAATGTCCTTTTCATTAGCCCAGTTGCTGCTATGATCCTAACATTATTTCAGCTGAAAGTTAGCTCAGCACAGATCAGAGATCAAAGCTTTCTGAACTGCACGCAGTGTAACTCACAAGCAGGATAAAGAACAAGCAGGCAGGAACATCCTCAGATTTGATTTCTGGTGCTGGTCGAATTATTTGCATGATGCAATAGTTTCATTCTTGAAGGACTTATCTCGCCCGTGTCCAATCTAGTTTCCAAACGCACTTGCTCTGTGAAGAGCATTTTCTGCAATGAGAAAGTCTGTGGAGTTTGTCTGAGTTTAACCACAAGAGATCAATGCTGTGTCACACTTCCCTCAGGCACGGTGGAATGTTATATCTGGGGTTTCTATACAAAGTGGCACAGAGGCCCAGTGAACCATTGGACATCATGCAATTTCCAGCTTCTCATTTACTTCTGAAGCTCTCTGTTTCCCAGATTTTTCTCCACGGTAATAAGTTTTCAATGAAGTCTCGTAGTTCTTGAAATAGTAGAGGTAGTGAGAGTTGCTGTAAAAGAAAAGGAGGTAGAGGAGTGTGCAGAGGAGGTCTATCAGAATGATGCCTGGATGAGGGGGTATTAACTAAGGAGAGGTTGGACAGACTTAGATTGCTTTTCTGGAGAGAATAATTTATAATTATGAGAGGCATAGACTGGGGAGACAGACAGAACCTTGTTCTTAGGATGGAAATATCAAATACCAGAGGACATGGCTTTGAGGTAAGAGAGCCAAAGTGTAAAGAATATGTGGAGGGCAAGTTTTTTACACAGCGGGTGGTGAGTGCCTGGAACGTGCTGTTGGGAGTGGTGGTGGAAGTAGATATGATAGTGGCATAGAAAATACTTTTGGATATGGAACATATGCGGACAGTTAAGAGTTGGTCTTGGCACAAGTTTGTCAGAGTCCTTGTTGGTTAAAGGGCCTGTTGCTTTGCTGTACTGTTCTATGTTGTATGTTCCCAGAGCATGCTCATAAAATTACTCTTAAAAATGTATGCTTTTAAATCCACAGTAAGGTGGTGACTACCAGCATGAAACCATTATTGCTGTTTGCTGAAAATTACTTAATCACATAGAAACATAGAATTTTTTTTTGCATGAGTAGGCCATTCAGTCCTTCGAGCCAGCACCGACATCGAGTCAACGCCATTTGGGTGCAAAGTACTTAATCACAAGGTGCAAATTTACAATGACGAACTTAGGTAAGTTCTCGTTTAATCTTTATTTTATGAGGAGTTACGTAGGTGATTACGTGAAGAACCCCGCCAGTGCGCCTGCGCGTCAATCTTCAAAGCAGCGGTGTGAAATCACAAAAAACAACAACCGAAGTAATATAGTCTCATACTAAAACGAGTAAGACAAGAACTTCCATCTGACCTTTATGATAGAGGGTAGGGTCGTGGTGGGCACGTAATCACCTACGTAACTCCTCTCGTTTAAAGGGGATCTGATTCATTTCATTATTGAAATGAATTACTGCATTTGTGGTACAAATGTTATTATGAATGCATGCTTGATTATTCTCGTTCCGAGTCAATCTATGCAGTGAGAAGCCGGGATTGATCCACGGCATGAAATCACAAAGCTTTAAAATCTTCACGTAGTCACTCACGTGACTCCGAAGTAAAATAGTAAGATTAAACGAGAAATTACCTAAGTTTGAATAAATAAAGATCAAACTTCAAACTTAGGTAAGTTCTCGTTTAATCTTACTATTTTACTTCGGAGTCACGTGAGTGACTACGTGAAGATTTTAAAGCTTTGTGATTTCATGCCGTGGATCAATCCCGGCTTCTCACTGCATAGATTGACTCGGAACGAGAATAATCAAGCATGCATTCATAATAACATTTGTACCACAAATGCAGTAATTCATTTCAATAATGAAATGAATCAGATCCCCTTTAAACCAGAGGAATTTACACAGAACTTAAAATAGTTTCTGCAAACAACCCCGCATTAACAATAGGCCGATGGTAAAAATGTTGAAACATCAACTCATTGGACCACCCGGCGGCTGCGAGGATATGGTCGACAGGGCCGTCTTTTGCCCTGGCCGCCGACATTTCTGCTGCCCTAGTCGAGTGAGACG
Source organism: Malacoraja senta (assembly GCA_038087875.1). Taxonomy (NCBI): domain Eukaryota; kingdom Metazoa; phylum Chordata; class Chondrichthyes; order Rajiformes; family Rajidae; genus Malacoraja; species Malacoraja senta. The sequence continues at coordinate 27,642,244 of CM075978.1, forward strand.
TAAAAACATAAGTGTTAATACCAGCAGCTGTTAAGACTTCTTTTATCCATCTGGAAATAGTCTGTATTGAAACTCTCTTGTGTGGTTTCTTGTGTGTGATCAAAAACCCAGTTTCCGTATTCTCAAATTCTTTGTGACCTCAATGTATTGTAATAAATATGTCTTCATACAGAGACATGGATCATTTGGATATGCTGCCAGCATAATTTTAAATCCTGTCACACCTGGCCTAATTTGCTTTAGTAGGTCATAGATATAGAATGTAACCTTGTCTTCAGTTACTTCCATACTGTCTATTTGTAATTCTCCAAGTGTTTGCACTCGTTGTGCTGTCACTCATGCCATAAACATGAATACTTTCATACTGAGCTTGACCAAAGGTAAAGACACACTTGATGACCATCACGAAGTAGTTTCAGTACCACACTTACATCCCAGATTGTCACGTACCTAGGTTTCGGTGGTTTGGAATTAAAGATTCCTTTCATTAGTCTGGAAACAATTGGGTGTGACCCAATTGAGTTTCTTTCTGAATCCAGAACCAAATATGAGGACAATGCACTTCTGGCTGAATTAATTGCACTACAACTCAGACCTTCATCATAATAAAGTTTTGACAGAAATTCTAAACATTTGAAATATCTGCAGTACTTTATTGCACATTCTTTTGTACCCAGAACTCTTCCCATTTCTTAATATAAGAAAGGTACTGTTTTTGAGTGCTCTTCCTCCAGACTGCCCTCAGACAGTCCTCGTCCCAGAAAAGGCATTCTTAAAACCTGCAAATCAACAAATCCAAACGATCATATAATGGATGTTGTTCCCCTGTACAGGGTGCAGCAATAAATTACTCTTTTTTGGGACTTTCATCAACATTTGTGTTGTTAATTCTAATATCAACGGATACCATGGCTGTGTAGGCCAATCTGGTGCTACCAATACCCTTGAAGCAGCATCTTGCCTGATTTTAAGCAAACATTGGCTTATGAGGCAGAAAGGTGGAAATATATATGAAAACATACCACCCCAATGTAGCGAGAAAGCATCAATCGCCACTGCACCTGGATCTGGTTTCCATGAGACATATCTCGATAGCTGATGATTCAAGTCGATGTCGGTCATTCCAAATCTGATGACTATATCATTGAATACCTCTGGATTCAACATCCATTCTTTATTATCATGGAACTTTTCGTGACCTGGTGTCTGCTATCGTTCATTCTACCTGGTAGATAGATAGCTGAAATCCAAATGTTCTTTTCAATACACCAAGCCCAAAGTTGATTAACCATTTTGTCACAAAACACCGACTTAATTCCACCCATATCATTAATATAAACAACTATTGTTGTGTTATCAATTTGAACTTGAACATGCTTATTAGTTGTGTTAGAACATAAGCTTGGAGCCCATAGAAACATCCTAGAAGCTCCAAATAGTTAATTCCCCATGTCTGCAGTAACAATGACTCTTCCTGATTCCATCTGCCTCCTCAGCTAGATGTTAAGTCAGTTGCACCCCATCCTGGTTCACTGGCATCAGTTTGTAATATCATGGAAGGTTGTTCAATCAGCACTTTGCTGGAACTGCTTGAGACATGTAGAATCCACCACTGCAGATCAGAAACAGCATTTGTTGTTAGTTGCATGGTTCTATCAAAATGACCAACATGCATTCTCGGTGCCTGTTCTTTAAGTCTCTGCAGCTGTTGATAATGTAATGGTCCGAATTGGACTGCTGGGAATGCTGCTACTAATTTTCCCAGTACACGAGCCACCTGTCTAATTGAAGGTTTTTGCTCGTTTAGGAGATTACTGCAATCTTTAATCAAATCCACCTTTTTCCCTGTGCAAAGTAATATTAATTTGGACTGAATCAATTGTGAACCCCAAATAATTAATAGAGGTACATGGTGTTAACCTAGATTTCTGTGGATGAATTAGAAACCCCAAATTTTCAAAAATTGATTTCACAACTGCAACAGATACTTCTGTTGACTGTTTTGTCTTTCCTATAATCAAGACATCATCCAAATATGCCATTAGTACATGCCCCTGGCTACTCAGTAAGCCCAGAATTGGTTTTAACAATTTTGTGAATATTCTGGGTGCAGATATTAACCCATTAGGCAGAGCTTTGAACTGCCACAACTGGTTCATCCATTTACATTTAAGATACTTCCTATCTTCTGAATGAACAGACACTGAATAATATGCATCTTTCAAGTCTATAGTTGCCATATAACATGCTTCTGAAATAAGCTGTTTGGCAGTCACAAATGTTTCCATTTTAAAATGTCTAAATTGCACAAAAGGATTCAGATTTATCAAATCTACAAGAATCCTACATCCTCCATCCTTTTTTGATCGAGGGAATATATTTGACACAAATTGGTGACTTTGGTAGACTGATTTTTCAATAACCCCTTTTTTATATAGGGTTTCAATTGCAACCTGAACCTCCATCACTTCTTTTTGTACAAAGTGCAGAGTTCGGCTAGGAACATGCTGAACAGGCAAATCATAATTTGGATTGAATTCAATTCGAAATCCTTGTATATTATTCAGGATTACCACATCTGAAGTAATTTTCTTCCAATTATTATAGAAGAAATGTAACCTGCCTCCAACTTTTGGACTTAATCCAGTTAGTATGTTCCCATGAGAACCAGGTCCACCTACCTCTTGAGTCATTTGAGTACCCTGAGATTCCTGGGTTCTCCCGGAAGCACACCCACTGGTTCTTGCTCCCGCTGCAGGCCGCCAACTACGTCCCTGCGTTGATGAGAGACTTGGTCCAGGATCCGTATGACGTCTGAAAGGATACTCCCTCTTTACAGACTTCACAACCATTGATGTCTTTATCAATCCTGTTTTTGCTTCATCTTCCAACTCTTTAATACGTCTCCCGAGATCTCTCCAAAGAGTAAGTTGGGTAATTTGTATATTACTTGGTTTGCAGAGTGCTGCGAATTTCGGATTCATAGTAGACCGTATAGCACTTCTCGAAGTGGGTGCTGCATAGCAACCCCAGTGCTTGCTGATGCAACTTCGTCATCTTTTGGTTGTTACCTGCTATTCTGGTAAAAGCAGTTATTCCAGAACCCAGCAGCTTTAATATTCTCTGCAACTGATTCCAGATACTCTTGCAGTCTCATCCATTTCATGCTGTTCCAGCTAATGGTAAACCAAGTAATTTATTAAGGAGGCCAGTTCTTCCTAATGGCTCTCCTGACCCTGATGGGGCAGCGAATCCTACTACCAGGGGTGGAACATCTGGCAGCTGCCTTTCATCGCCTTGTACAGCCTCACCGTCAGAGTCGGGGTCTGAAATCTCATGACCCGTAGCACGCTCCTCATTCCTGAGGGTGCATTCCATCAGCCCTGAGCCAGGTGCTGTTAAGCTGCTCCTGCAGCTTGGATTACAGTACACTCCTTCCTGAGTGAACTTTTGATCCAACAACCTATAAAAAAGGCTTCTATTTGGGCAATACGCTCGAAAGCAGTATCTAGCCCTGTACCAGGAGCTGTTTGAGCTGTTTCCAGCAGCTTGGCTTTCAGAACACTCCTCCCTGAGTGAACTTTGCTCCAACAGCCTGTGTAAAAGGCTTTCTATTTGGGCAATACGCTCTAAAGCAGTATCTAACCCTGGAGCTTCTTCATTGCCTGGGACTCCCTCCGTTGGGATTTAAACTTTGTCTTTTGCCCGACAGGCGCTGACTGTGTTTTCACCAGCCCCAGGTGCACAGTCGCTATGCTCACCGCTGGCGACTGTACCGGGGTTTTGAGGCGGTTGGTCTCTAACCGCGGACTCCCAACTTTCCCGACTTCTGTCGGCTATGTCGCTCGCCTCTTCCCCCTGTCCGTTTTTTCCCATGGCGTCTGTGGAAAAAATCGCCATAGACCCACAGTAAACGGACCTGGAAAACCTGTAAAAAAGTTTTTACTTACCTTGTAGTTGAAAAACTACAAACCACTCGAGGAGCACTGCTCCTCACGTCCGTTTGCGTCAAGGCGTCTGACGTAATGACGCGCAGGTGCACTGGCGGGGTTCTTCACGTAGTCACTCACGTGACTCCGAAGTAAAATCTACAAATTTACATGGCTTTGGGATGTGAGAAGTAACCAGAGCACCTGGAGGAAATTCATGCAATTATGGAGAGAATATACAAACTCCACATAAACAGCACCCGAGGTCAGGATTGAACCTGTGACTCTGGGGCTTTGAGGCAGCAGCTCTACCAGCTGCGCCACTGTGAGGCCAATGTTCTGGTGAGTGCTTGAAGTTATTTTCTCTAAACAACGATCATGATCATGACATCGTATACCACCAAGGGCGCAGTACGATTGGCAGCCTCGCCAACAGTCTGTATTTTAGTTTTTTTGTTGTTATTTTTAGTGTGTTTTAAAAGTTTGTGTAAATGTTCTCTGGTTTGTTTTATGTGGGGGATGGGTGGGGGACCAGGGAAAACTTTTTTTTCAATTTCTTACCTTGCCGGAGATGCAATTGTTTTTCGGGTGGTATCTGCGGCCTAAAATCATGGAGCTGGAGGCCTCGCTCGGGACTGACTTAGAGCCCCACTGCAGGACGTGGACTTACCATTGGGGCCGAATCTTTGCCTGGGATCGCTCCAACCACGGCCTGCAGATTATACCATCAAGGGCTCGCAGACTCGGGAGAGACCAAGTCGGGAGCTCCGGAAGCCACACGACATTCGAGATGCCCCGACCCGGGGTCAGATCGCCCAGCGCAGGGGAGCTGAGATTACCCCACGATGCAGGAGTTGATCGCCCCGATAAGGAGGCCCGCCGCTGGCTATGGGAGTAAGATCGTCCCGTCAACGGTAGGCTCGAGGCCCCCGACCGCTGGAGGACAAAGAAGGGAAGAGATTGAACTTTTCTTTTGCCTTCCATTACAGTGAGGAATGTGGAGGAGTCACTGTTGGATGTCTATGTTAAAATGTATTTTGTGTGTTCTGTTGCTTTTTATTTGTATGACTGACTTGACAAATGAAATTCCTCGTATGTTGCAAAACATACTTGGCTAATAATCTATTATTATATTGTTTGTATTGATTTCATGCTGGGAGTGAGCATCCACATTTAAAAGCGTCTTATATGCCACTATCATATCTGTTTCCACCAGCACCCACTTCAGCCCCTTCTGTGCACTCACTATTCTCTGTGTAAAGAAAGTTGCCCTGCACATTTAAACCTTGGATCAAACACGGGTCTCTAATGGTGTGAGGCAGCAGTTTTACCAGCTGCACCACTGTGCCACCTCACTATCGCAATCATGATGGCGGGTTAAACAGATTTAATCCACCTGCACATGAGCCATATCCCTCCACTCCCTGCATATCAAAATTAAGCCTACAAGAGAAATAGGAACTGAATCAAAATGTTCTGCATGTATCCTCCAAAGAGTAGCTCCAGTGGACATACAGCAACACAATTTATTTGAAAAAATGGGTGCCATTATTGAGAAGATACTGATAATGACAAAAAGATGAGGGCTGAGAATGCCAAAACATTTTCTTTTGAAACTGGGATGAATCGGATCCGTATAACAAGATGCTGCCAGCCATTTCTATAAAGGTTTGAGATTTATTGTATTTCCATGGCAAAAAAAATGAAACATTAAGAGCAGGAGATAGGCAAGAACTTAGGTGAATGTTGCTCCCTTTTGATCCATTGATCTCCCGTGCCAGTATATATTCTGCAAGGAATTAAATGACCTATTTCAGAAGTGAAACTGCTCAGTTGCTCAGCCATAATAACTTTCATTATTCTCTACGAGGTATAATGCCACAAGCCCATTCTTGAAATGCCAAGCTCACAGCGAGTATAATAACTGGTAAGATGTATGAATACACCACTCATTTCAACGTCAGAATCGGAATCCAAATCCTTAAAATAAAAGTGCATATTTCAAGTGTGTGATTGAATGCACAGGTAAAAATCGAACAAGTCGGAAGAATGTTCTACACAGAGAGTTGTGAATCTGTGGAATTCTCTGCCTCAGAGGGCAGTGGAGACCGGTTCTCTGGATACTTTCAAGAGAGAGCTTGATAGGGCTCTTAAAGATAGCGGAGTCAGGGAATATGGGGAGAAGGCAGGAACGGGGTACTGATTGGGGAAGATCAACCATGATCACATTGAATGGTGCTGCTGGTTCAAAGGGCCGAATGGCCTACTCCTGCACCTATTGTCTATTGTCTATTATCTAATGCTTTGCACTGCCTGGCTAACCTCTGACAAATATATATAAATAAATAAATACAGAAAAATAAAGAATTATATATAAATTTCATGAGGAATAGTTTTCAAAGTCTTTGCCTGAATATAACTACAGGGTGAACAAGAAAATGGATCAACTGAAACTGAAGTATTATGTGGGGATCTACTTTATAATGTAGAATAAAGCATCTTCACATTAATGGTACTTTAAGAAAATCTGAAGGAAAACAAAATCCTCCCAGTGTTTACAGTACATAGAACATACTATAGAATAGTACAGCACAGGATAAGGCCCTTCAGCCTACAATGTCCATGCTGAACATAATGCCAAGTTACATGAATCTCCTCTGCCTGCACGTGAACCATTACCTGCATATCCAGGTGCCTATTCTTAAATACCACAATCGTATCTGACTCCACCACCACTCCTGGCATTGAGTTTCCAGCAACCACATCTTCTTTGTAAAAACCTGTTTCATACATCTCCTTTAAACATTGCCAAAGTGGACTGCCCTTTAATAAACACACGTTTAGTTAATGTACAAGTCAATTACGTTAACATTTTGAGAGGTGCCTGTATGCTGTACCAGTGCACACTGTTGCAATTAAAAACACTAGCTATCATCATGACTGCTCGCCACAAGCTTTAAGTTTTAATTTATGTTTTTCTTCACTTGGTCTAAACTGAAATGTATGATTGCTAATTTCCTCTTTATAGGAGGCAAGCATGCAATAAATTCATTTCTGATGCAGCAAACCTAATCTGCGTACATTATACATAGGTTGCAAGTGATAGAAATTCATCAAAGTCACTTTATTTCATAATCTCATGTCATTTTACAAACCTCGGGTACCACTGAATGAAGCTCACAGAAGTCACTTTATTTTGTAATAGAAACATAGACATAGAAACATAGAAAATAGGTGCAGGAGGAGGCCATTCGACCCTTCGAGCCAGCACCGCCATTCATTGTGATCATGGCTGATCGTCCCCTATCAATAACCCGTGCCTGCCTTCTCCCCATATCCCTTGACTCCACTAGCCCCTAGAGCTCTATCTAACTCTCTCTTAAATCCATCCAGTGATTTGGCCTCCACTGCCCTCTGCGGCAGGGAATTCGATAAATACACAACTCTCTGGGTGAAAAAGTTTTTTCTCACCTCAGTCTTAAATGACCTCCCCTTTATTCTAAGACTGTGGCCCCTGGTTCTGGACTCGCCCAACATTGGGAACATTTTTCCTGCATCTAGCTTGTCCAGTCCTTTTATAATTTTATATGTTTCTATAAGATACCCCCTCATCCTTCTAAACTCCAGTGAATACAAGCCTAGTCTTTTCAATCTTTCCTCATATGACAGTCCCGCCATCCCAGGGATCAATCTCGTGAACCTACGCTGCACTGCCTCAATCACAATACCAAGTTTAACACTCAAAAGACTGACAGACAAGGTCCTTTTGCAAACCTCAGGTAACATCAATGTGGTATTAAAGCTTGGACAGCAAGGTCCAGATTCCTGATAGGACTGGGAAATGATATTCATCTACATTTTGGACATTGTGGACAAGAAATACCTAATTTATCTTCAAAAGAGTTGATTGAGCATAATTATGTGAAATGAAGGGGTTTTTGTTAACTTTTATTTATTTTTCCTTTGTGTCTTTTTGTGCATTAACCACTATCTGCATTTCTTTATTTCTACTTTTTAAACCTTGCTCTCAACATCAGTAAGACCAAGGAGCTGATGTTGAGTGTAGATGAGGAAGGGCACGGATCCATGAACCGGGGTCGGGGCTGGAGAGAGTCAATAACCTCTAGTTCCGGAGTGTGCATATCTCTGAACATCTCTCTTGGGCCCAGCACAGTGAGGCAATCATAAAGAAAGCTCAACAACACCTCCACTTAGAAGATTGAGGAGTTTTAGTATGTCAACAAATACTCTCTTAAACATCTACAGGTGTGCAGTAGAAAGCATATTGACTGGTTGCATCATGGCCCGGTTCAGCAATTCCAATGCTCAGGAATCTATTTGTTTGTGCATGTCAGGTTTATGAGTCCTTGTCCTCGCTACCAATATAGAGGCTGGCTTCCAACGTGCCCTGAAAATTGGTGTTACTCTCATCGATCTGTCATCAGCTTATGACACCGTGTGGAGACATGGTCTGTTGCTGAAAGCTTGCAGAATCTTGAAGTAAGTGCCAAACCACCATGCGTGCCAGCATTATCAAGGACACTCACCCCCCTGTCCAAGTTCATTTCTGCCATCGCGAAGAAGGCATCGGAATTTGAAAACTGGAACCTCCAGGTTCAAAACCAGCTTCTCCCCAACAACCACCAGGCTCTTGAACACTATAATCAGCCATGATTGAATGGCAGATTAGACTCGATGGGCCGAATAGCCTAATTCTGCTCCTATGACTTATGAACTTAAACTATAAACTGTCTTGGTTACATTAGGGACTTCGATGGTCAGCATGAAATTGGTGGCCCAAAGGGCCTATTTCCACATTGTATCAATCAATCAATCACTCAATCAGTTTCAAGATGTGGACTCTTATACATCGGCGAGACTAAACATAGGCTGGGCGATCATTTTGTGGAACACCTTCGATCAGCCTACCTGAACATCGTAGTTGGCGGCCTTTCCTGAAGACCGACCCAGCACTCCAAGCCGCAGGAGTCTGCGGGACTTTAACATCCCCTTTGCCAGGAATCGAAGTTCCAACCGCGAGGCCTGTGGACTTTAACATCGTGAAGCCCGCAGTCTCTGGTAAGAAGAGGCCGACTCGGAAGCTCCAAGTCGTGGAGAGAGTTTCAACCGCCCCAAGGCGGGAGTTTCAATCACCACGACGGGGGTTTCGATTGTCGGCTGCGGGGGCTTTGATCACCCCGACTGCGGATGGTTTGACTGCCCTGACCTCAGGAGAACAAGAGGAAGAAGATTGAACTTTATTACCTTCCATCACAGTGAGGAATGTGAAATCCACTGTGATGGTTGTTTATTTTATGTGGGTGTGTGGCTTGTTGCATTTCACTTTGTATGGCTGGATGGTAACTCAAATTTCCCAGTACCTTAATTGGTACATGTGACAATAAACTGACCATGAGACTTTGAAACCTTGAACTCCTGGTTACCGGACACTTTAATTCTCCTTCCCATTCCTACACAGACCTTTCCGTCCTAGGTCTCCTCCATTGTCAGAATGAGGCTAAATGCAAATCGGAGGAACAGCATCTCATATTTCGCTTGGGCAGCTTACAGCCCAGTGGTATGAATATTGATTTCTCTCACTTCAGGTAGCCCGGCATTCCCCCTCTCTCTATCCCTCCCCCACCCAAGCGGCACCAGCTTCTCATTTTCAACCTACAAACAGCTAACAATGAATGGCATGTTCCCTTTATCATCATTACTTTTTTGCTTATCTTTTATTCATTGTTCTTTATCTCTCCACATCCTCGTCTATATCTCTCGTTTCCCTTATTCCTTTAACTAGTCTGAAGAAGGGTCTCGACCAGAAACGTCACCCATTCCTTCTCTCCAGTAACGCTACCTGTCCCGCTGAGTTACTCCAGCTTTTTGTGTCTATCTTCGGTTAAATCAGCATCTGCTGTTCCTTCCTACACAATCAATTTCCACATGTTGGGAGAGATACCCACGTTATATCTAAACACAAAAAACTTGGGTAGAAACAAAGCCTGGTTTGGAGCATAGGTTTTCATGACTTTAGCTTGGATATTGACTAACTTTGTATGATTTTGTATGTTTGTTGTTGATCTCATGTGGAATGGATCAGATAAGCAGGTGCTTGGCTGGTGATGTCAGGAGAAAGCCGAGATTGATCAACTATTTGCCACTTCTGGCTGAGAAAGTCTGTGAGATTTTGCCACTGCATTTAATATTATTTCTTATGCAATGTTAGGGAAATTGTTAACTTTTACATGTTTTATGATTTTATCATTTAAATGAATTTGAACAGTTGCTAATTGCCTCTTAGCACTGGAGACATTTAAAAGTTGTTCGAAGGCCTTTGACATCACCAAGCTCTGTTTGGGCTCAGGACCTCAGCATCTGTAGTGTGATGCCTGACCACTCTTCGCTGATCTCCCCACTTTGCAGGAAGTTCTTCCAATCTTGTGAACGGTCCTTCCGTAAGCTCTGGTAGCATCCGATTCTTCTCTACCTCATTGCGGACATTGGACTTTGTCTCTGGAAATGTTGCACTACAATGAAGAGAACTATACTCTGCACTCTCTATCCTCCCCTTTGCTTTACCTATTGAGATTGCCAATTTTTTTCTTGACATTACTTATATTTTCCTTTTTTCGTAGGATTTTCCACGAGTATTTATAACCTTTTGAATAAATAAGACTCTGTTGGCTTTATTCCTCTGTGTGCCAAACCTGTCAAAATACTATAAAACATATCAGTAAGGACAGTAAACATCAAATGCAATGCCATTGCAAAGATTAAAAGCTGTACTATGACAGATGGCTGCAGAATTTAGATCAGAGTTTTCAAATGTCCGATGCTCATTAAAAGGCATCTAGATGCAGATTGAAATTGTTCCAAAGTGTATTTAGTATTACATGAATGCTTAGTTAAAAGAGTAGAAAATATCAAATATGGTCCTCATTACATTAATAACATAGGTTGTATAATGATCCTTCTTTAATTATTGTGTCTTTCCAAGGAAGATGACAAATATAAGAAAGCCTTTATGTTTATTTTCATTAGTCCTTGTTCTTTGTTGAAACAGAATCTGAAAACATCTATTATAATATAAGCCATTTTTTTGAGCTGCATTATTTCATGCAGGATATAATTCAAATTGCAACTCAACAACCCAAATAATACATTCTCCCTTCACCGGATGGACCGTACGACTTCAATCAAGACAACCTCAGGGGTGTACAACCAAAGTACTATCGGCATGTTTCTTGCCCCACCAGGGGCACGAACACCCTTGACCACTGTTACACATCCATACAAAACGTATACCACTCTGCTCCTTGGCCACCTTATGGGAAACCTGATCACCCAGTTGTGCTTCTACTCCCTGCCAACAAACATAAACTGAAGTTTGAGGATCTGGTACAGAGCATTGTTCAATGCTGGTCGGCAGACATGGATGTCATTTTACACAACTTCTATGAGCCAGTGGAATGGTCCATATTCAGGGATTCTGCTGCCGATCTGAATGAGTATGCCACTGGTGTGACTAACTCCATCAGCAAGTGCGTAGAGGAGTGAGTTCAGAAGAAGGGAATCTGAGATTTCCCCCACTGCCATGATGTACATTCCTAGGTGAAGGCCAGGTCTGCTGCATACAAATCAAACGATCCCAAGAAAGTTCGCTATAATCTTGCAAAGCCATCAAGGATGCCAAGAATCAATACTGGGACAAACTTGAGTCCCAGTATAATAATTTGAACACACACATAAGGTGGCAAGTCTGAATACTATAACTTGCTGCAAAGTGAAGTCAGGCAATATCATTGGTAATAGAGCGGCCCTACCTGATGAACAATGCATTCTATGCTCGCTTAGAGCAGAAGACCAACATCTGGCCTTTCAGACTCGGGTGTGCCTCTTTCCAGGGTAATTGTTGCAGAAGTTAGAGCGGCCTTCCTGAGGGTGAACCCATGGAAAGCAACACGCCCGGATGGAGTCCAATGACCGTATCCTTCGGAACTGCGTGACCCAACTAGCGAGTGTATTCACAGACTTCTTTAGTCTCTCCCTACTCTGTTCTGACCTAACTACCTGCTTCAAGAAGACCACTATCATCCCAGTGTCGAAGAAAAGCAAGATCTCATGTCTTAATGACTACCGTCCAATGGCCTTGGCATCCACCATCATGAAGTACTTTGAGATAGTGGTTATGGAATGCATTAAATCCAGAATACCAAGCAGCCTTGGGCCACTGCTGTTCACCTACTGCCACAACAGATCCATGGCTGACAACATCTCCCTGACCCTAATCTCATCCCTGGAACACCTGGGTAAGAGAGACATCAATGTCACATCTATTCATAGACTGTAGCGCTGCTTTCAATAGCATTATCCCGTCCAAGCTCATCTTCAAACCTGTGGAACTTGGAGTCAGCATTCATCTCTGCACCTGGATCCTCTACATCTTGACCAACAGAGCACAATCAGTGAGGATAGGTGACAAATCATCCTCTATGATAATCCTCAACAATGGTGCTCCGCAAGGATGTATTCTCAGCCCCCATCTTTACTCCTTATACACCCACGACTGAACAGTCAATTACAAATCCAACTCAGTTGACAAATTCAGGGATGACACCATGGTAGTAGGCCGGATATCAAATAATTATGAGACGGATTTCGGGAAGGAGATTGAGAACCTCGTCACCTGGCATCAAGACAACAACCTTTCTCTCAATGTCAGCAAGACAAAGGAGATAGTGATTGACTTCAGGAAGTTAAGCTGCACACATAATCAAGGATGAGTCTCACCCTGGACATTCCCTCTTCTCTCCTCTCCCATCAGGCAAGAGGTACAGAAGTTTGAAAACGCATATTTTAGAGTTTTAGATTTTAGTGATACAATGCGGAAGCAGGGCCTTAGGTCCACCGAGTCTACGCTGACAAGCGATCACCCCGTACACCTACGTACTATCCTATGCACTAGGGATAATTTTACAACTTACCAAAGCCAATCAACCTACAAACCTAAATGTCTTTGGAGTATGGGAGGAAACTGGAGCACCCAATGAAAACGCACGTGGTCACAGGGAGAACGTACAAACACCATACAGACAGTACCTGTTGTCAGGATAGAAACCAGGACCCTGGCGCTGTAATGCAGCAGTTCCTCTGCTGCGACTCTGGGTCACCAGATTCAGGGACAGTTTCTTCCCAGCTGTTAACCAGCAACTGAACCATCCTATCACCAACTACCATCTACCTCATGGATCACAGAGATGAGAATGAGAGAATGCCATTTTATTGTCACTATACACATGTACAATGAGATTAAAAGCAGCTCGTACTCAGTGCAGACATGTAATTAGTTCAAAAAACAAAAACAAAAAAAAACAAAAACAAAAAAAAGGGGGGGGGGATAAGGTGCACATTCACAAAGACAATGGGTGAATAGAGTGAATAAATAGGATTCCTATGTACAGTATGGGTTATTGCACATATTTAAAATTACAGTTACAGTACAAATTACAGTAGGTGGATAGATGGAAGTCCGGGTATTAAGCTGTGAAGTCAGTGCATGTGTGAGTTCGGAGAGGTTATGGCTTTTGGAAAGCAACTGTTCTTGAGTCTATTTGTCCTTGTTCTGATGCACCTATAGCGCCTCCCTGAGGGCACCAGGTCGAATAGGCCAAATGCAGGATGGGAGCTGTCCTTGATGATGTTCTTCGCCCTGCTGAGGCAGCGGGAGGTGTAAATGTCCATCAGGGAGGGGAGAGGGCAGCCAATGATCTTCTGTGCTGCCCTAACTACCCTCTGGAGCCTCTCCCTGTCTGCCATGGTGCAGCTGCCGTACCATGCTGTAATGCAGTATGTAAGCAGGCTCTCAATGGACGAGCGGTAGAAGGTCAGCAGCAGGTTGGAGTCCAGGTTGTGATTCCTGAGGACCCTCAGGAAGTGCAGCCGCTGCTGAGCCTTCTTGATGATCGCTGTAATGTTGTCTGTCCAGGAGATGTCAGCGGAGATGAGGACGCCGAGAAACTGGAAGGTGTAGACCCTCTCCACACACTCGCCGTTGATGTATAGGGGGGCTATCTCAAATCCACGGACTATCTCGAATCAGCCTTTAATGGACTTTATCTTGCACTAAATGTTACATGTGACAATAAACTAAACTTAACAAAAATTGTTGTGCAAAACACAACGTGCTGGAGGAACTCAGCTGGTCAGGCAGCATCTGTGCAGTGAATGGCTGACCCACTGAGTTCCTCCAGCATTGTTTTGTTCAAGATTCCAGCATCTGCAGTTCCTTGTGTCTTCATTATGCTATTGTGAATACTTTCACCACCTAGGTTATGTGTAGGACAGAGAAAAACATGTTTTAGACAAGGTTGCTACCATAATTCAGACGTACAGTCTGCAGTGAGATCTTTTCCACTTTTCTAGCTACTGAGGTGGACATTTTGGTGAGGGAATTGGAGATGAAGTTCCCAAGATTGCCAGTCAAGTCAAAGGTATTTTATTGTCATATGTCCTGAAATGGAACAATGAAATTCTTACTTGCCAGCACAGCAGATTGGTCGCCTAATTATAGGAAGGATGTCAACAGAATAGAGAGAGTACAGAGGAGATTTACTAGAATGTTGCCTGGGTTTCAGCAACTAAGTTACAGAGAAAGGTTGAACAAGTTAGGTCTTTATTCTTTGGAGCGCAGAAGGTTAAGAGGGGACTTGATAGAGGTCTTTAAAATTATGAGCGGGTTAGACAGAGTTGACGTGGATAAGCTTTTCCCATTGAGAGTAGGGAAGATTCAAACAAGGGGACATGACTTGAGAATTAAGGGACAGAAGTTTAGGGGTAACATTAGGGGGAACTTCTTTACTCAGAGAGTGGTAGCTGTGTGGAATGAGCTTCCAGTGGAAGTGGTGGAGGCAGGTTCGATTTTATCCTTTAAAAATAGATTGGATGGGTATATGGACGGGAAATGAATGGAGGGTTATGGTTTCAGTGCAGGTAGATGGGACTAGGGGGAAGTAATAAAAATTAAAAATTTAATAAAAAAATAAAATTTAAAAAAAGTGTTCGGCACGGACTTGAAGGGCCGAGATGGCCTGTTTCCGTGCTCTAATGGTTATATGGTTATATAGTTATATGTAAACCTATTACACTGTAAACACCATAATAAACAATAAAAGTTTTATATATGCTCTTGAACTGAGGCCGCTATGGCTAAAAATGCAGATCAATGCCTCTACTTTCTCAAGAGACTAAAGCCACTGTCCCACTTTCACGACCTAATTGGCACCTTTGCCGAGTTTGCCCTTGACTCATACTCGAAGCATGGTCGCCACGAGGTCGTAGGAGGTCTAGGAGGTCTTCGTAACTCTTCCTCATGCTCGTGAGTGGTCTCCGCGTACTCGTGGAATCAAGTAGGTCGCGGCGTTTTTTCCAGCCTGATAAAAAATGTCCACGAGTAAAAAAAAGGTCGGCATGGAAAAAATTGATGAGTAAACTTTTTACTCATAGGTAGGTCGTACATGGGTCATAGTAGGTCCTGATGGTAGTCGTAGGTAGTCGTAGGTAATCGTAGGTCGGTAACTGGCCCGAGAAAAATATTGCAAACATGACATCATTTTATCGTGTGATCATTTTCCACTCGTAGCTAGTCGTAGTTGGTCTTAGGTGTGGAAGACTGAGGTCGAGGGAGGTCGTAGGAGGTCGTAGACATAGTCCTAGGAGGTCATAGACTTAGTCGTAGGAGGTCTTTTACTTCGGCGAGTCAACACGACCTTGACATTTTTTTCAACTCATCTAGGGTCTTCTAAACTCGTGGATTAGGTCGTCCAAGTGGGACAGGCCCTTAAGGAAGATCGGCATGTCTCCAATGACTCCTGCCAACTTCTATAAATACACTGTAGAAAGCTTACTATCGGATTGCATCACCGTTTGATTTGGCAACAGCTCTGCCCAAGACCGCAAGAAATTGCAGAGTTGTGGATGTAGTCCAGTCCATCACATGGAACAGACTTCCCAACATTGACTCCATCTACACTTCACGCTGCCTCGGAAAAGCAGACAGCCTAATCACAGACTTATCCCACCCCAGTCATCCATTCTTCTCCCTGTTCCCATCTGGCAGAAAGTACAGAAGCTTTAAACCATGCACCACTAGACTCAGGAACAGCTTCTTCCCCTTGGTTATCAGTCTTCTGAATGGTCCTTCCATAAACTAGGGTACAGTCCGATTCACCTCTGCCCCATTGCTGACATTGGACTTTTTCTATGGAACTGTTGTGCTACAATGCTGAGAACTATATTCTGCGCTTTGTACTTTTCACGTTGTTCTATCTATTGTACTTATTTGATAGTATTTATGTATAGAATCTGATTTGTTTGACTTGATTGTATTTATGTATAGACAATAGACAAATAGACAATAGACAATAGGTGCAGGAGTAGGCCATTCAGCCCTTCGAGCCAGCACCGCCATTCACTGTGATCATGGCTGATCATCCACAATCAGTACCCCGTTCCTTGCCTTCTCCCCATATCCCTTGACTCAGCTATCTTTAAGAGCTCTATCTAACTCTCTCTTGAAGGTATCCAGGGAATTGGCCTCCACTGCCTTCTGAGGCAGAGAATTCCACAGATTCACGACTCTCTGGGTGAAAATGTTTTTCCTCATCTCTGTTCTAAATGGCCTACCCCTTATTCTTAAACAGTAGCCCCTGGTTCTGGACTCCCCCAACACCGGGAACATGTTTCCTGCCTCTAGCGTGTCCAATCCCTTCAAAATCTTTTATGTTTCAATAGGATTTCCTCTCATCCTTCTAAATTCCAGTGTATACAAGCCCAGTCGCTCCATTCTTTCAACATATGACAGGCCCGCCATCCCGGGAATTAACCTCATGAACCTAAGCTGCACTCCATTTGATTGATTGGATAGCATGCAAAACAGTGCTTTTCACTGTTCCTTGGTATACGTGGCAATATAAACATAATCTATATTCATGGGAGCATGCTCCTCAAGCTGCAGAGCATACTGGAGAATACAGCTCACCTCCTCCATGACACACTGATCAAATTGAGGAGTACCTTCAGCAACAGACTGGTTCCACCAAGATGTAGGACAGACGCCACAGGAGATCCTTCTTCCCTGTGGCAATCAAACTGTACAACTCCTCCCCCTTCTGTCATCGGGTAGACTGACTGCCCCCCACCCCAATCTTTGCACATCCCCAATTCTTTCTACTCATCACTTTAGTTTCATGTTTCATGTAATTTGTGTTTTATGACTGTTGGCAGATCAATTTCCTACCTGAGATAAATAAAGTTCTATTGTATCGTAAATGTACACACACCTCTTTAGATCTTACAACCTACCTCATTGTGGACATTGAACTTTGTCTCTGAAACTGTCATGCTGAAAAACAATGTTCTGTGCTCTGGTATTTTTCTCTCTGCTCTCCCAGTTGTACTTGTTTGTGTGGCTTGATTGTACTTATATAAATTATGATCTGATTTAATTGAATAGCAAGCAAAAAAAGTTTTTCACTGTATCTCGATACGTGTGACAATAATAAATCAATGCCAGTTCCAAGTGAACTGCATTGGTGTTATGGTCACATACAGACCAGAACAGGAAAGCAGATTTCCTTTACTGAGTAACAACACAGCAAACCTCTAGTTTTACACTCACCATTACAAAGTAACTTTATTTTTAAATCCAGACATTTGCTTAATTTATCAAAATCTATTTCTACTTTGGATTTCAGATATCTGGATCAGTAGCCCAGAACCCTGACTTCTATCCAGAGATTTACCAAGCTACACTAATAATACAGTACATTTCTAATTCCACATTTATTGATTTACATGGATTTAAATTCTCTTGCTGCTGTGGAGGTTCTCAATTTTTTCTTCAAATCAATTAACAGGCAACATGGTGATAGAGCTGGTAGAGCTGCTGTCTCACAACGCCAGAGACCCAGGTTTGATCCTGATCTCAGGAATGGTCTGTGTGGAATTTGCACGCTCTCCCTCTGGGTGCTCTGATTTCCTCCCACAACCTAAAGATGTGTGACCTTCTAGATTAATTAGCTTCTGTATATTGCCCCCAGTGTATAGGGAGTGGATGCAAAAGTGGCAAAACATAGAACCAGCATGAAGGGTTGATCGATGGACCTAGTTGGATGAAGGACGGATTTCCATGCTGTATATTTTAATAGATTCATCAATCAGGGCCTTTGAATTCTAATTCAGAAGGTATTGTAAAAGGCTTTGACTGTCTATCCTATCTATGTCTCCCGCAATTTTTAAAACATGAATTAAGTCTCCCTTCAGTCTCCGGTGCTCCAGAGAAAAGAATCCAAATTTGTACCACTTCTCCTTACAGCTAATTTCCTATAATCCAGGCAGCATTCTGGCCAGCCATGATCACATTGAATTGCATGCTGGCTCGAAGGGCCGAATGGCCTACTCCTGCACCTATTGTTTTTTTTCTATTGTCAATAACATCTTCTGCACCATCTCCAAGGTTTCCACAACCATCCTGCAACGGGGTGACCAGAACTGCATGCAATACTCCAAATATAGACTCGCCAAAGTTTTATAAAGTTCCAATATGACTTCCTGACTCTTAGAATCAATGCCCTGACCAATTAATACAAGATTGTCATATGCCTTATTTACCATTCTATCTTGTGTTGCTACCTTCAGGAAGCTATGGACTTGTACCCAAGATCCCACTATATTTCAATGCTGTTAAGGGTCTTGCCATTACCTGTGTCCCGTCCCCCTTACTTCAACCTCCCAAAGTGCAATGCCTCACACTTGCTTGGATCAAACTCCAACTTCTATTTCTCCACCCATATCTGTAACTAATCTATATCCCACTCTGTACATTGACACTCTTCTTTACTGCCTGGAATTCATTAATTTTGGTGTCATTAGCAAACTTACTAACCAATGCATCTACATTTAGCTCCAAGTTGTTTATATATACCACAAACAAAAGAGGACACAGCATGGATCCCTGCAGAACTCCACTGGTCACAGACCTCCCGTTTGAATATTGTCCTTCCACTACAACCCTCAGTCTTCTATCACTAACCCAGTTTTGAATCCAAACTAGCAATCACCGTGGATCCCATGCATTTTAATCTTCTGGATCAGCCTACCATGAATGACTTTATCAAATGTCGTATAATATTCATGTAGACAAAATCCACTGCCCTACCCTTATCAATCATCTTTGTCACATCCTCAAAAAAGCTCAACCAAGATAGTAGGGCATAATCTGCCACAGACTAAACACTACTTGTTGCTAAATATCCCATTATCTTCCTAATCCGAGTAAATCCTATCCTGAAGAATCC
The DNA here is from genome assembly GCA_038087875.1 of Malacoraja senta. NCBI lineage: Eukaryota > Metazoa > Chordata > Chondrichthyes > Rajiformes > Rajidae > Malacoraja > Malacoraja senta. The sequence continues at coordinate 27,661,529 of CM075978.1, forward strand.
TCTCCAATACCTTCGCTGACTTTTGTGACTTTTTGGGTTGGGACCCTTCCTCAGACTGATTATAATAGGAAGAGTGGGCGGGGGAACTGGAAGTGATACAAAAAACAGGACAAATCAGGGCCGGATACAGAAAACCTCAGACAAAGAGGTCCCTGATAGGTTGATTGTTGGATAGAGACAGGTGTGAGCCCAATGATGATGCATAATTGCAAACTGTGAAGATTGTTAATGAACATTTAGTGGAGGAAGGGAGGGGAGAGGAAGAGGGAGGGGGAGGGGGAGGAGGGAGAGGGAAGGGAGGTGTTTGTAGAAGTTACCTAAAACTGGAGAATTTAATGTTCATATCATTGGATTGTAAGCTGCCCAGGGGAAATTACATTGAAAATATTGAATTTTGGTATAAACCACCATCTGCAGTTCTTTTTTTATTAAGAAGAAACAAAGATCTTCATCAAAGTCACCACAATCTCTTCTCTTGCCTCTTTTAATAAACTGGGATAGATCCATTCAGATTCAGGGAACTGTGGGGTTTGGTTTCTTGAATAAACATTCATTAAATAAGGTGAATAAACATTCATTAAGGTGATTAATACACTTCATTCTAAATCTCAAACTACCCTTGCATATCGGTATAGATTGATCTCACTATACTTCATGCTGTTTCCCTTGGCAAATACCAATATAATTTACTCATTTAGTATCCCGCCCACATTTTCTGACACCAAGCATAAATACCCTCCTTTAGACTTGAGGTGTTCTACCTTCACAATCACAAGATAATCAATTTCGCTGAAAATTTATTCTTACATATATAAAGTAAACAGTTCCCAAAACATCTATCTATATATATATTACTAAAAGTCTTGTCTTATTTTTTTCTATCTATCTATCTATCTATCTATCTATCTATCTATCTATCTATCTATCTATCTATCTATCTATCTATCTATCTATCTATCTATCTATCTATCTATCTATCTATCTATCTATCTATCTATCTATCTATCTATCAATCAATCAATCATCTGGGACCTACGCCAAAATGGTACATGGTAGCGCTAAAATGTTTTGCACCACTTTACTCATTTTTGTTCCGTGGTCGTCCGTATAAAGTTTTGTTCAGGTTGATGTTACATTTCACAAGTTATTGACATTTAAATGTTTAAAAAAAAAACACTTTGAGAAGAATAACTTGACAGTTGCTGTGGCAGTTGATGGGAGATTCTGGCAGTTAGCAACTATGATGTCACAATGGGATCTCACAGTCCTTCAATCACAATGGGATCTCATTTACATAAGCTGCCGTGAACATTCTTCCACCCGACAATGACATCACAATGGGATCTCAGCTGCCAATCAACAGTGTTGAGATAAGCACCACCCAATGCAATGAGTGAATTCTTACATTGTTGTAAGGAGCGGCAGGGAGTGGAGGAGGGGAGGAGAAGAAATGTTATTTGAACATTGTGGTTAGTGGGGGAGTGCGAAAGAGGAGAGGTGACGGAGGGAGTGACTGAGGGTAGGGAAAAGGAGAGGGAGGGAGAGGTTTGGGAATGAGTGGAGGAGGGGAGGAGGAGAGGAGAGAGAAGAGGGAGGGTGAAGACGAGTGGGAGGGAGTGTATGAGCCACGCCTGCGCAGTTGGGGGCTATGGGTGAGTGGTGGAATATTGGGTTGGGAGAACAGGTTGCGTTGGGGGAATGGGCACATCACAATGGTATCTCATTTAGATTTCTTGGGAGGAGGTTTTTCATTGTGGGGGGGTGGAATAGGGGAGAGGTTTTATTTACTAAAAAAAATTGCAATTTTCCTTTTGTGGTGGTGGGATGGGGGGAGCTCCGTGTTTCATTGTGGGGGGGGGGGGGTGGAATAGGGGAGAGGTTTCATTTCCAGAATTTTCCTAGTGGGGAGGGGGGATGGGGGGTGGGAGGGTTTCAGTGTGGGTGGGGGGCTGGAATAGGGGAGATGTTTTTATTCCAGAACCTTCCTTTTGGGGGGGGGGGGTGTGGAATAGGGGAGAGTTTTCATTTCCAGAACTTTCCTTGTGGGGGGTGGGATGAGGGGTGGGGCAGTTGGTGGCTATGGGTGAGTGGTGGAATATTGTGTTGTGGGAACTGGTTACGTTGGGGGAACGGGTGCGTGGTGGAAATGGGTTGCTTTGGGGGAATGGATGAGTGGTGGATTTTTGAGTTGGGGGAATGGGGCTAAATGCAGGCTAATGGGACTTGTTTAGATGGGGCATCTGGGAAGAGTTGGGCTGAAGGGTCTGTTTCCATTCCGCGTGCCTCCATCACTGTTTGTTTAATTAGGGCAGAAGTAATGGAGGGGCCTCATTCAGCATGTGAAGATCACTTCTACCTGGCTGAAAACAGCAAATTCAAAGTAGCTAAGATGATTATTGTTCTGGCTCTGTGCCTGAATTTCTAGTTATACATTTGAGGATTTGTTCCAATGTAATGCAGTTCATTAATTGAGAGATCAGACAAGAAATGCTGTTACCCCATTCAATAAAAATAATTAAAGTCGTTGGGGTTATAATTTTTATTCAGTTGTCAATTTATAGGCAGATGTAACTGTTCATTTTAATCAATCTTAAATACAGGAGAAAATACTTTCCCTCTAAACCTGATGTATGAGTAAACATTGCCGATTTGAGATGGAAGCTTTTCATCTTAGCTTAAATTATTCATCTGAAATGCTTTGCACAATTGTTTTGCTCAAGAGACTGGCTCATAAACATTATGGCATAAGAAGCTGGAATATGAAAGGATATCTTTTGGTGAAGAAATTAATCAGTGAACCTTGGTTCATATATGGGCAGGCCCTCATGATTTTGGAGAGGTACATATTGCATTTGGTCTCCACCTGTCCTATACAAGGCCAATAATTTACAAAATACACAGAAAGAGGAAAACAATGCCTTTCACACACTGTAAAGTACATGAACACAGAACAGTACAGCACAGGAACAGGCCCTTCAGCCCACAATGTCTTGCCAAACATGATGCCAAGGTAAATTACCCTCCTCTGCTTGCACATGGTCCACATCTCTCCATTCCCTGCATATTAATGTGCCTATCTAATGAAACCTCTTTAACACCACATTGTAACAGCCTCCAGCGACATTGCTGGCAGCACATTCCAGGCACCCTCACTCTGTGTAAAAAAACTTGCCCGGCATCTTCATTAAACTTTCTTTCTCTCACTTTAAAGCAATGCCCTCTAGTCTTTGACAGTTCAATCCTCTAAAACATAAACTACCTTCTATTGCAAAACCTCCAAAGAATCTCACAGCTAATTAGTTAAAGTCCTCAATACCTGTCCAGATTTTCATTTCCATTACTCAAATCAAGCTAAATACTTTGCAGAATATATTTCCTCATTTACAGGGCTTACTGAATAATCCATTAGTTTCAATAACGTTACCATTCAATTTTTTTTAATGTAATCACAGTACGTTTTTAAGCTTTCTCTGGTCACTTTTGAGGATTATTAAATTTTGATTTGTGTCCTCCACCACTAGTCTCAAAACCCAAATTAAATAATCTACCTGCATTTAAACAACCTGGGACTAGAAACATTTAAAAATTGGTAATGCCACCTCACAACATAATTTTCATAATGAGAAATAAACTTACTCAGAGAAAAACAATTGTTTAACTCTACTAGTCCAAATTCAGGCATTCCATCCATGACAATGATCTATTCGACATGTTTCTTTGAGCTTCATCCCCTTTGTCTCGTTTTCACACCTTGTACTTCCTTATAAAGGTATCTCCCTCTCCTCTGACTCAGTCAGAAGAAGGGTCTCGACCCGAAACGTCACCATTCCTTCTTTCCAGAGATGCTGCCTGTCCCGCTGAGTCACTCCAGCATTTTGTGTCTATCTTCGGGTTAAACCAGCATCTGCAGTTCCTTCCTAGACACTATATCCCTCCATTCCCTGTATATTAGGGCTGCCACAATGGCGCAGGTGGTAAAACTGCTGCGTCACAGTGCCAGAGACCTTGGATGCTGTCTGTGTGGAATTTGTACATTCTCCCTGTGACCAGTCCTGCAGATGACTGATTTCCTCCCAAATCTGAAAGATGTGTGTTCATTTGTAGGTTAATTGGTCTCTAAATGACCCTGGTGTGTAGGGTGTAGATAAGAAAATGGAATTATATAGAACTAGAATAAATGGCTGATCAATGCTTGGCATGGAGTTGGTGGGTTGAAGCACTTGCTTCCTTGCTGTATCTTACAATCAATTCAATTAATCCAGATGCTTATCTAAAAGCCTCTTAAATATAATTATTTTTCATGAAAAAGAACATTGTCACTCACTATTGAGTTATATGTGTTATATGATAACAGAGTCCAGAAATTAGATTAAGTCTCTGGATGCTTTTCTCCCCCAAGCAAGTGATGTGATTAGTTGGAAAAAGGGACTTGACCAGAAATGCATCTGTCCATTCCCTCCACATATGCTGCTTGACCTGCTGAATTCCTCCAGCACTTAAACTAATTTTCACCGGAAATTGACTCAAAGCAAATTTGAGTTATATGTAGTCTCCGGAAAGTCTAATGGGACTGTGCTCACATCCATTCCAGGTCAGCACTGCATTGCATGCCATATTGGTTAATGTGTCCTCGGCAAGGCCACCAGCATAATCAAGGACGAGTCGCATCATGGCTACTCCTCCTTCTCCCCTCTCCCATCAGGCAAATGGTACAGAAGGGTTAAAACGCACACCTCCAGATTCAGGGACAGTTTTCTTCCCAGCTGTTATCAGGAAACTGAACCATCCTGCCAACAACTGGAGAAGGTAGGGCTGAAGATGTCCTGGTAGGATTGCTCCTGGGCCTGGCCAAGCTGGCCATCCGTGAGTCATGGCGCCAGGTGGAAGAGGGCTCCGCTCGTGCCAGCAGCCTGCCCCTTTTCCGAGGTTACGTCCGCGCCTGGGTGGTACCAGAAAGGGACTACGCACTGTCCACGGGCACGTTGGGGGATTTCCGGGACTGCTGGGCACCGAGGGGGGTTGAATGTATCCTGGACAAGGATTGTAATATAGTGGTTTAGTAGTTTACTTAGTATATTTGTTTGTCTTGGTCTATGGTGGTGGGTTCTGGTTTGTTTTATTGTGTTGTAAATACTATTTTAATATTTGAATAAATATTTGTAATTAAAAAACAACAACTAGATAGCAGTTCTGAGCTACTATCTATCTCATTGGAGACCCTCGGTCTAACTTTGATTGTACTTCACTGGACTTTTTCTTGCAATAAAACGTTAATCACTTTATTCCTTTTATCATGTATCCACACATTGTGGACGGCTCAATTGTAATCATGTATTGTCTGGTTGACACGCAACTAAAGCTTTTCACTGTACCTCAGTACACGTGACATAAACTAAACTAAACTAAACTGAAGTTTCAAGTTTGCTTATCAAAGAAAGCTGGATACAAAGAACCCCAGATGTTAGTTTTCAAAAAAAGAATGCTGGAGTATCTCAGTGGGTCAGGCACCTTCTCTGGAGAACATAAATAGGCAATGTTTTGGGTCAGGACCCTTCTTTAGACTGATTGGAGTGGGGGTGGGGAGAATAAATGGGAGAGAGGTGGGAGGACAGAGCTTGGCAAGTGATAGATCGATACAGGTGAGTGGGGTTTGATTGGGAAATGGGGGTGGGCAAAGGGCAAAGATAGGAAGAAGACAAAAGGCTGTCAGGTCAGGAGAGATGGAGAGAAGAGGCACGAAATGTGGAGGCAGAGGAATGGATGTGGATGGAAGGTCCTGCACTGTGTAAATCCGAGGTTTACTTCTTGCCTTAGCAGCCCCTGTCAAAATGAATCACGAGTGACATCAATGTGATGGGTTCAGGCTGTAGTCAATGGCATCAGGTGCAAAGGAACTAACACAGCAGTTCATAAAAGTCCATAGAAGTACAGAGCTCAGTCAGTTGCAGCAGGAATGCATTCTGTATCCTGCTCCAGTTGTTTCTCTGACTAGTCTTGACTTTCACCCCCACCGCTGTGTTAGTCGACAAACCTTCTTGTAAACCTGCAACCAGTGAACAGCCTCAGTGCTCATAACAATGGATTCTGTTCAATGCAGTCATGGGGTCATAGAGCACAGTAACAAGCCCTTGGGCTCAACTGATCCATACTGACTATGATGCCCCATCTAAGTTAGTGCCATTTACCCATGGAGGCACAGAAACAGGCCCTTCAAAACCACACAGTCACAGGGAAAATGTGCAAACTCCACACAAACAACACCCAAAATCAGGGTTGAATCAAGGTCTCCAGTGCTGTGAGACATCGATCCTATTAGTTTGACATGATGAATCAAGTTGCAATTTAATTTTAGTTTACAGATGCAATGTGGAATAAGCCCATAGGTCCACCGATTCCACTCCAACCATCGACGACCACCCATTCACATTATTTCTATGTTATCTCAATTTCCCATCCACTTCCTACACACTAGAGACACTTTTACAGAGGCCAATCAATCTACAAACCCACACATCTTTGGGATCTGGGATGTGGGTAGTAACGGAGCACCCAGAAGAATCACACGCCGTCATGGAGAGAATGTGCAAACTCCACACAGACAGCACCCAAGATCAAGATTGAACCAGGGACTCTGGCACTGTGAAATAGCAGCTCTATCAGCTGTGCCACTGTTCTGTCCTCAATGGCAGACCAGACCTCTCTGGCCTTTTTCCATTAAGGGCGGCACAGTGGCACAGTGGTAGAGTTGCTGCCTTACAGTGCCAGAGACCCGGGTTCGATCCTGACTATGGGTGTTGTCTGTATGGAGTTTGTACAATTTCCCTGTGCCATGTGGGTCTTCCCCGAGTGCTCCAGTTTCTTCCCACATCCCAAAGACGTACAGGTTTGTACGTTAATTGACTTCTGTTGATTGTAAATTGTCCCTAGAGTGTGGGATAGTGCGAGTGTCCATGGTTATTGCTGATTGTAGCAGACTCAGTAGGCTGTATCTCTAAAGTCTAATGCCTGACGTCTAAAGATGAAGTGATCGAAACATCATCATGATTTAAATTCAGCCTTTCAAGTCAAACAGGTTATTTGTCGCTCATTAGACTGGGTTTGTGACTGAAGAATGCCTCTTCCAATGATTATCTATTGATGTTTTTGAAATCCAAGGCACAAAAAAGGCTTTGGGCAAAGACCTTTATGGAAGAAAACTATGATAGTGCAAATGAAAACAGCTTAATGGAACAGATTAATCGGGTTCTTAATGTGTAAGAACCAATCTGTTGTAATGATGAATGGCTTTGTGTGGAATGATTGAGTTGGAATTTAAAATCAATGAAATGAAAAGCTTATGACTGTTGTTCATGGACTCGCTGGTCAATGGAGAACTAATCACAATCTAAATCAAAACAATTTTCTGCATGCCCAACATCTTTTAGATAAAAACCTCTATGTGGATTATTGAATTTATTATGTTCTTAAAGCCTCATTGTTGGTGATATATATATGAATGTCAGATATAAATGTAGACACAGAAACTGCAGATGCTGGAATCTTGCATAAAACACAAAGTGATGGAGGAACTCAGCAAGTCAGGTAGCATCTCTGGAGGGAATGGGAAGACCACAAGTCGGGATCCTTCTTCAGACTGATTGTAGAGATTGTTGGAAAAGAGGATATAACTATAGATGCGCTGAATAGTAAGTTTGCAGATGACACCAAGATTCTTGGGATCGCAGACTTTGAGGGAGGCCGTCAAAATATACAGCAGAATGTAGATCAGCTAGAAAAGCAGGCAGAGATATAACAGAGAAAGTTTAATCCGAGCTAGCGTGAGGTGTTGCACTTTGGGAGGTTGAATGTAAGGGTAAAATATACAATTAATGACAAGACCCTTAATAGCATTGATGTACTTTGTGACCTTGGGATCTAAGTCCATTACTCCCTGAAAGTAGCAACACAAGTAGATATAGTGGTAAAGAAGGCATATAATATGAATTCCTTCAATGGTTGGGGCACTGAGCACAAGAGTGAGGAAGTCATTATGCAGCTTAATAGGTCTTTGGTAAGGCTACATCTAGAGTAATGCATGCAATTCTGGTCACCCCATTAGACAAATGAGAGGGTATCAGGACAATAGATGTCCTTTTGAAGCAGGTAGGAACCTCAGACCACAGAAGCGAGAGAGCCTAATGGTTCTTGGGAAGAAGCTATTCTTGAACCTGGTGGCCATGGTTTTCAAGGTCCTGACGGTAGGAGTGAAATGAGAGGATGGGATGGTTTTTTGATATTACTGGCTGTCTTTTTGAGGCGGTGCCTCATAGATCTCTTCCATAATGGAAGTTGTTCATGGAGTTGGCATCCCATAGTGCCAAATACCTGGGTTTGATCCTGATCTCCAGTTGCTATGTCTATGTGGAGTTTGCACATTCTCCCTGTGACTGTGTTCTCTTCCGTCCGTTCTGCTATCCTCCCAGGTCCCAAAGGGCTACACGGTGGCACAGCGGTAGAGTTGCTGTCTTACAGTGCCAGAGACCTGAGCCCCTGCGTGGGTTTTCTCCGGGATCTCTGGTTTCCTCCCTCACTCCAAAGACGTACAGGTTTGAAGGTTAATTGGGCTTGGTATAATTGTAAATTGTCCCTAGTGTGTGTCGGATAGCGTTAGTGTGCGAGGATCGCTGTTCGGTGTGGACTTGGTGGGCCTGTTTCTGTGCTGTATCTCTAAACTAAAACGAAACAAAAAATATTGTAGGTTAATTGGAAATTGCCTCACGTGTGTAGGGAATGGATGTGAAAGTGTGATAAGATGGAACTAGTTGGAACAGGTGATCGATAGTCGGCTTGGACTGAAGGGCCAGTTTCCATGGTGTACCTTTCAATCAATCCATCATCTATGTGCCAAGAAATGCAAATAATAAGCAAAGACATCTTAACTATCATAACCTACTGGAGAATGCTGTTATGCTCCATGCAGCCACTAAACATGATTAATGAAAGGCTGCAATATTTCATAGAGGCAATGGTTAGAGTAATCCCCTTCCTATGAGAGACTGCACACAATGTAGCTCGGTTTCAACAAGAAACATGACAGATTTGTAAACTGCTATTTGGATCCAATTTTCGCTTGGGATTTTGCTATCAGAAAGCCACTAAAACAGAACAGGTGACTGTGATAAACAACTGGCCGTTGACAACATGCTTTTGCATTCTCAGCCAATTCTTCAAATGCATGCTCAATTTCAAATGGATAATAAGTACACGATAATCTCTTACTGAAAATTAATGAGGTTCGTGCTGGTATTGGTTTAATTTCCAGCTATTTTATAGAAATGTAATAATTTCTTTAAAACAATTTAAATATTTTTATTTTATTAGAAGTAAGTACATTGTATACAATCATATTTTCATAATACATTTTATGTGCAGCTTCTTATTTAAAAAAAATGTTGTAATAAAGAAGAAAAAGAAAAAAGTTAGATAATGAAAAATAGAAAAATGTGAGATATATAGTGTGTGAAAAAGAAAAATAAAGAATGAAAAAAGAAAGTTGAGACATAGAAAATAGAAGAAAGAGAATAAAAGAAGAGAAGAGAAGAAAAGAAAATAGAAGGAGATCATTTATAATCTTGACCATCCGCAGTCACGGATTAGCTTTTACACCTGTTTTGCACCATATGTTTCCAAAAAGACGACAAATGGAGACCAACTTGTTATGAATTGGTCAAATTTATCTATTAGGAGGAATCGCATTTCCTCAAGATGTGCGGTATCCAACATACTTGCAATCCACATATTTGAGCGTTGGTATTGGTGTATTTTTCCCAAAATTTCAATATTAATTTTTTTGCTATTAGTAAACCATAATTAAAAATTGACTTTTGAGATGAGCTCAATTTGTTCCCGTCTTCCATTACCCCAAATATAATCAATTCATTATTGGGTTCCATTTTTGTCTTAAATAGTTTTGTAAATATTTCGAAAATATCACTCCAAAATCCATGAAGTTTTATACAAGAAACAAAAGAGTGTGTTATAGTTGCGTCTTGGGTTAAACATTTATCGCAAATGGGCGATATATTTGGATAAAATTTATTTAATCTTGTTTTTGAGTAATATAATCTATGTAAAATTTTAAATTGGATTAGATTATGTCTTGCGTTAATCGAACACTTGTGAATGTATGTCAAATACTTTTCCCATGTAGCCTTCGTAATTTTTATCAATAATTCCCGTTCCCACTCTTCTCTAATTACCTCGGTCACAGGTAAATCTATATTTAAGATACTATTATATAAATATGATATTAATTTTTGTGTATCAGCTTTTATATTCATTACTTCTTCTAGTAAATCAGGAGTATTTTTTTGATATCCCTGTATGTATGTCTTCAAAAAATTACAAATCTGAAAATATTTAAAATAATGAGTGTTTTTCAGTTTAAATTTTAATTGTAATTGTTGAAATGATAATAAATCTCCCATTTCATACATGTCCCCGATCCTTTTAATTCCTAAACTTTCCCATTGATTATATATTTTATCCATCATAGATGGTTTAAATAAAGGATTATTCGCTATCGGTGTTAACAATGATAGGTTTCTTAATTTTAAGGATAATTTTATTTGTTTCCATATTCTTATTGTATCTTGTATAATTGGGTTTTTCTTATATATTGTATTGTTCATTTTTTTCGGGGAGAAGAGGATTGTTCCTATATTACAAGGATAACAATCCTCTTTCTCCATTTTTATCCATTCTGTCTGTTGAGTTGAACTATCCAACCAGTAAATTATATTCTTAATATGTATTGCCCAATAGTAATACAAAAAATTTGGGAGTGAAAGTCCCCTGACATCTTTTGGTTTACATAAGTGTTCTTTTTTAATTTTTTTTTAAAATTTTTTTTAATTTATTTATTAGAAGTACATTACATTACAACCACATACATTAATACTCGTCATTTATATCTTCTTACAATTAATGTACTCCCTTTATTTATTTTTTTACACTAGAAAAAGAAAAGATTGAAAGAAAGAAGAAAGTGAAGGAAAAAGTGTAAGTGTAGAAAAGTGTAGAAAATGTAACAACAAAAAAGGACGAAGACCCTATAAGAGCGAAATTAAAAACAAAAAGAAAAAGAGTTAAGAAATAGGCCCTAAGAAAAGAAAAGAGAAAGAGAAAAAAAGAGAAACAAATGGTTTTTTTTGAGCATCACGTAAATAGGACATACCAACTCTTCAACTATCATCCCCCTTACCTGACCTCAATTTTTTATTTTTTTAAAGTACTTTTGCACCCTATGTTTGTAATAATTCTATAAATGCAGACCACGTCAGGTGGAAGTGATCTGGTTTACCTGCTAGGAGGAGTCTTATCTCTTCTAGGTGTAATGTTTCAAACATATTTGAAATCCACATATTTATAGTTGGTATTGGAGCCTTCTTCCAAAATTTTAGAATTAGCTTTTTTCCAGTTATTAACCCATAGTCCATTAATTTCTTTTGAAACACATTTAGTTCTGGATCATCTTTCGTTATTCCGAAGATAATCCATTCTGCTTTGGGTATCAGTCTTGTTTTAAATAACTTTGTAAAGATTTCAAAAATTTCATTCCAAAATTTTTGAATTTTTGTACAGAAGACAAATGAGTGCGCTATAGTTGCTTCTTGGGATTGACATTTATCACAAATAGATGATACGTTTGGGAAAATTTTATGAATTTTAGTTTTCGAATAATATAATCTATGTAAAATTTTAAATTGTATTAAAGTGTGTCTTACATTAATCGAGCATTTATGCACGTTTAATAAGTATTCATTCCAACTTTCCTTTGAAATTTTAATAGCTAACTCTTGTTCCCAGTCTCTTCTGATACCCTCCGTAGGTGGTATTTGTACATTTAAAATAATATTATACAAATATGATATTAAGTTTGCTGATTCCGCTTTTATCTGCATTGCCTCGTCCAATACATCTACTGGATTATTATAATGATCTTTTGTATATTTTTTCAAATAGTCGCATATTTGAAAATATTTAAAATATTGATTATTTCCGAGTTTATATTTTATTTGTAATTGTTGAAATGAAAGTAATTTTCCAGTTTCATACAAGTCACCAAGCGTTTTAATTCCTAGTCTATCCCATTGTGTATAAGCTTTATCTATAATAGAAGGACTAAACGAAGGGTTATTGACTATAGGTAATAAAAGTGATAAGTTTCTTAATTTTAAATTTTGTTTTATTTGTTTCCAAATACGAATTGTACTATGAATAATTGGGTTCTTATTATAGTTTATGTTATTCAGTTTCATTGGAGAGAGGAGGATCGCTCCAATGTTTCTAGAGGAGCAATCCTCTTTCTCCATTACAATCCAGTCTATTTGCTGGGCGGAGTTATCCATCAGTTGAATCATGTTTTTAATATTTACTGACCAATAATAATACATAAAATTAGGTAGTGCTAGACCCCCCAATACTTTAGGTTTATTCAGATGGGTTTTTTGTATTCTATGTGATTTATAGTCCCATATAAAATTAGTGATATCCGAGTCGAGTTTTTTAAAAAACTTCTTAGGTAAGTATATAGGAATTGATTGAAATAGGTATAAAATTTGTGGTAAAAAGATCATTTTTATTGCGTTTATTCGGCCTATTAAAGACATCGGGAGCGTTTTCCAGAATTTAATTAATGTATTTAGTTTATTAAGTAGGGGGTCAAAATTTGCCCTGAACATACCTTGATATGTTCTGGTAATTTCGATTCCCAAATATTTAAATTTTTCTGTAGCTATTTTAAAAGGGAATTTTAAAAGATGTGTTGAATCTTTCGGTTTTATTGACATAATTTCACTTTTATTCCAATTTATTCTATATCCAGAAAAAGATCCGAAGTCTTCAATTAAATTTAATATATTTGGTATAGTGATTTGAGGTTTTGTAATATACAATAATATATCATCCGCGTATAAAGATATTTTATTATATGAGTCTTTAGTATTATATCCATGAATATCAGGGTGTATTCTAATTTTTTCTGCTAGCGGTTCAATAATGAGAGCAAACAGCTGTGGTGATAATGAGCATCCTTGTCTATTTCCGCTTGATAGTTGAAATTTCGAGGATAATATGTTATTAGTAAGTATTCTAGCTGTAGGTTTGTTATATAGTAACTTAATCCATAAAATAAAATTCTCTCCCAGTTGAAATTTTTGTAATACTTTATCCATATAATTCCATTCTACTTGATCAAATGCTTTTTCAGCATCCAGCGAAATAATTGATAATTCTTGATCTTCAGATTTGTGTGAGTGCATTATGTTGAGTAGACGTCTCATATTATTAGAAGAGTATCTCTTAGGGATAAACCCTGTCTGATCTGGGTTTATTAATTTACTAATGTATTTACTTAATCTTCTAGCTAATGTTTTCGCTAATATTTTTTGATCTGTGTTTAACAATGCTATCGCTCTATATGAGCCAGGTTCTTCTAAATCTTTATTTTTCTTAGGTATTAATGTAATCGTTGATTCCGCTAATGTATCAGGTAGTATTCGTTTTTTAAAAGCGTATTGGTACATTTTTTGTAATCTTGGTATTATTTTATCATAAAAGCTTTTATAAAATTCATTAGTAAATCCATCAGGGCCTGGTGTTTTTCCATTTTTTAATGAGTTTATTGTATCTTCTAATTCCTTAATTGAGATTTGAGCACCCAGTTCCTCTTGTACCTTCAGCTCTAACTTTGGAAGATTACAGGTATCCAAGAACTTTGTGATATTATTGGAATCAATTATCGTTTTAGATGTATACAAATTCTCGTAAAATTGTGCAAATCTTTTATTAATATCCTTCGGTGTTGTTAATAATTCCCCTTTATCTGATTTGATCTTTGGTATAGTATGTTCCTTTTCTCGTTTTTTTAGCTGGCGAGCCAAAAGTTTATGCGGTTTATCCCCAAATTCAAAGTGCTCTTGTTTTGTAATTTGAAAAAGTCTTATAAGTTTGGCAGATAATAATTTATTTAATTTAAATTTTAAAATTATTATTTTATTATGTTTATCTATTGATGGATCTTTAGCATTATCTATATCCATTTGTCTAATAAGTTCTTCTAACTGTCTTTGTTCATTCTTATTCTTTTTATTTTGAAAAGCTTGATATGAAATTATAATACCCCTAATGTATGCTTTAAAAGATTCCCAAAGTAAAGTAGGCGATATATCTGAAGTATCATTTGTTTGAAAAAAGACCTCCATTTGTTCTTTTAAATATATACTCGCATGTGGATCTTTTAAAATTTGAGAGTTAAATCTCCAGAATGATTTATTCTTAGACAATCCTTCCAGTTTTAAAAAGAAAGTTAGTGGAGAATGGTCTGAAATTGAATTTGTATGGTATATTGCATTAGATGTTTGGGGGATTAATTTTGTATCCAGCAGAAAGTAGTCTATACGTGAGTATGTCTTATGTACCATTGAGTAAAACGAATATTCCCTGCCAGTTGGATTCACAATTCTCCAAACATCTGCTATATTAGTGTTATTTATATAGGTATTGAGGAGTTCCCCAGTTTTCGATTTCATATTCCCTCTCTGTTTTTGACTTGATTTATCTAAGTACGGATCTAAAACACAGTTAAAGTCTCCGCCTATTATAACATTTTGATAGTTTGACTCTGCAATTATATTGAAGATTTTATTGAAAAAGTGGGGGTTATCAAAGTTAGGGGCATATATATTTACCAAAGTAAGTGGAGTGTCATGGATTTCTCCATTAACTATTAGGTATCTCCCTTCTATATCTGTTATAATATTCTTTGCTTTAAATGGTATACCTTTTCTTATGATAATTGACGTGCCTCTAGATTTTGAAGTAAATGAAGAGTGGTATGTTTGACCTATCCATTTCGCCCTCAGCCTAACTTGATCCTGAGGTTTTAGGTGTGTTTCTTGTAGGACGGTAATGTCAGAATTGTACATTTTTAGCTGAGCTAATATCTTACCCCTTTTGATAGGTTCGTTAATACCTCTTATATTCCAACTACAAAATGAGATTCCTCCTAGGTTCTTTTGTGTGGTGTCATGCATTTTGAATAATTATAGTACCTTTGAATCTTGTGGTGCGTCCATGTCCCAGGTCTTTAGGTATTGGGGGAGTTTTTGAATTATTAACTTTTGCTGGTATGTCCATTTTACTCTTATCACTAAACACAAAACACAAACAAGTGATTTTATGTGATAAAAAAAAACTAAAAAAGTGAGGCTACAGTGTCTGATATAGTCGGCACTGTAGCGAGTGACCCACCTGTAGGTGGGAAAAAACCTTGTTTTGACTTCCATTGCGTTGTTACTCAAATAGCTCCGCTCTCTTAGTTAATCATAACATATTAAAATATTAAAACGAGGCCTCACATTCAGATATATAATACAATTTTACCATGATATTTCCTTATAACATATATATATATCGGAGTTTAATTATTAAACCAATATTTTTGATTTCAATAAGAATCAACTGTTGGTTGAAGGGGTTAACGAGACGTGCTCCTGGACATAAGCCAGGAGCTCGTTTCTCATCCCCTCCTCCCGCTTATAGACAAGGTTACAATTTATTAAAAATTCATATTAGTATGTTAGTTCATTATTTTTTTTTTGTTAGTATTCTAATCTAACCTGCATAACTTTTTAAGTTGTTAATAGGATAAGTTCTCACAATTGGTTATAATATTTTAATCAATAAGCAATTATTTTCTGATTCATATTCCAACTGTTAAGTTGTTTACACATTTTGAACAGAAAATGTCCTTGATTCAACATTCCAGAGATAACAGTGTAACTATCCCCAGACCAAACATAGCTGAGAATGGTTCGGATCTGCCAAAGCTCCCTTTCATTTCTGTTTTTCAACGATCGTTTGGGCATATTTGAATGCGTCTTCAGGCTTAACAAATGACTTTTCAAGACCATTAAAGGAAATACGCATTTTCGCGGGAAAAAACCCCCCAAATCTGACCCCTTCTCTCCCTCTTAAAAGATCTTTAACCTTATCAAATTTGTTTCTTTTTTGCACAATTTCATACGGGTAGTCCCTGAATATCTTAATAGTGTCCTTGTCCAGCCGCAATTGTACACCATATTTGATTTTGCTCATAACATATTCCAGTTCTGCAGTATCTCGAAATTTCACTATAATATGTCGTGGATAAGCTTTTCCCGCACCAGATCTTTTTCCAAATCTTGGGACACGATGAGCCACTTCGATTTTCGGTTCCTTGGAAAGATTCAACAGTTGTTTCAACAAGCCCATGGCAAATTCACGTACCTGTTCCCCTTCTGCCCCCTCTGAAACACCAAGAATTCTCAAATTCTGACGTCTAGAGCGAGCTTCCAGGTCCAGGCATTTGACTGAGACTTTCTCTAATTGAGTCCCCATTTGTAGTGACGCTTGTTCGTTTTCTCGCCTCATTTGCTCATGTTCTTGCCTCAATTTCGCCATGTCTTCAACCAGTCGAGCCGTGTTTTCTCCAATTCCGTAATTGTGTGCATACTTGCAGCTACTGTTTCAAGTACAGCCGTGAACTTATCCGTAGTAATTACATCCATCTTATCCATTTTCTCTGATAGTCCATCTTTCACCTCATCAATTCGTTTATTCATAATGTCCAGTAAGTCCGTCATATTCTTCTGGTTACCAGCATTTAAATCCTTCATCATCTTCTCCATTCCTTCCATCATTTTTGCCGAATTTTCCTTCATTTCCTTCTTATCTTCCACCCTATTATCCGAAATCTCATCTTTCAAATTTTTCATTGATTTCTTCAAATCATCAAAGTCTTTCTTAGATCTTGAATCCATTTCTGCAGCCACTTCAGAGACTTCAGAGGTAACTTCTGCTTCAGACTTTTTGAACAGCTTATTCACTGTTCTCTGAGGGCTCACAGCTGGAGGCAATTTACTCATTTAAAGGGCTTCAAACCACCGTTTAAAACATCGCGTTTAACGATGACGTCATCAGCGCGGTAACCAGAAGCTCCGGTAAGGTTTTTAAAAACAATCCCGATTTCTGGACCCGTTTTACACGATAAATCGTGAAGTTTTTCGGGAGTGGAGCTAGGTGCACGTCTGTTAGTCCAACATGACGCCACCGTTCTATGTGATTTATAATCCCAAACAAAATTAGTAATATTAGCGTTCAGTTTAGAAAAAATATATTTTGGTACATATACTGGTATAGATTGAAATAGGTATAATAACTGTGGTAGGAAGCTCATTTTAATAGCATTTATTCTGCCTATTAATGATAAAGGGAGTGTTTTCCAAAATTTTATCATTATATTAAGTTTATTTATTAAGGGTATAAAATTGGCATTGAATAAAGCTTTATGTTTTCCAGTAATCTGAATACCCAAATATTTGAATTTTTCTGTTGTTATTTTAAAGGGGAATTTCAATAAGTGTGTGGATTCTTGAGGTTTTAACGTCATGATTTCACTTTTGTTCCAGTTTATTCTATATCCAGAAAAGGACCCAAATTCCTCTATTAAATTTAATAAATTTGGTATGCTCGTTTGTGAATTTGTTATATATAACAAAATATCGTCTGCATACAATGAAATTTTATTATTTGAGTCCCTAGTATTATAACCCTGAATATTCGGATGGCTTCTTATACTTTCAGCCAGAGGTTCTATCACAAGGGCAAATAGCAGGGGTGATAAAGCACATCCCTGCCTATTACCCCTTGATAATTGAAATTTTTGAGATAACATGCTGTTAGTTAATATTCTTGCCATCGGTTTATCATATAATAATTTCACCCATGCAATAAAATTCTCTCCCATATTAAATTTTTGTAATACTTTGTATAAATACTGCCATTCTACCTGATCAAATGCTTTCTCTGCGTCCAAAGAAATAATTGCTAAGTCTTTTTCCTCCACTTTATGTGAGCACATTATATTAAACAGGCATCTCAAATTATTAAATGAATATCTTTTGGGTATAAACCCCGTTTGATCAGGGTTTATCAATTTACTAATATATTTGCTTAGTCTTCTAGCTAAAGTCTTTGCTAGAATTTTCTGGTCTGTATTTCTGGTCTGTATTTAAAAGTGATATAGCTCTATACGAGCCCGGTTCCTCTAGATCTTTATCTTTCTTTGGAATAAGCGTAATAGTTGATTCTACTAATGTTTCAGGTAGTTTATTTTCTTTAAAAACGTAAGTATATAAATTAAATAGATAGGGGGTCGTTATCTCATGAAACTTTTTATAAAATTCATTACTAAAACCATCTGGTCCCGGTGTCTTACCATTTTTCAGCGATTTTATTGTTTCACTTATTTCTTCGATTGTAATTTGCGCTCCTAGTTCTTCTTGTTCCAAAAGGTCAAGTTTTGGTAGATTACATTTATCTAAAAAGTTTGTAATTTTACTATCTTCTGTTTTGGTTTTTGATGTGTATAAATTTTGATAAAATTGAGCAAATCTTTTATTGATATCTTTAGGTAGTGTTAGTAATTCACCATTCTCAGATTTAATTTTATTTATAGTATTTTCCTTTTCCTGTTTTTTCAATTGACGCGCCAACAGTTTATGTGGTTTGTCACCAAACTCAAAATGTTCCTGTTTTGTAATTTGGAATAATCTTATTACTCTTGCCGAGAGAATTCGGTTAAGTTTAAATTTCAGTAGTATTATCTTATTATGTTTATCTATAGTGGGATCTTTAGCATTATCTAACTCTAACTGTCTTATTTCTTGTTCTAACAGCATCTGTTCTGTTTTATTCTTCTTATTTTGAAAAAATTCATATGAAATTATAATTCCTCTAATAAATGCTTTAAAAGTTTCCCATATTAAAGAAGGTGAGGTACCTGGTGTATCATTTATCTCAAAAAATGATATCATTTGTTGTTTCAAATATTGATAACCCTGTAAGTCATTTAATATATATGTATTAAACCTCCAAAAAAAATTCTTTCCTGGCATTCCTTCAAATTTTACTAAAAAAGTCAATGGAGAGTGATCAGAAATACTACTAATATGGTAAGTTGGGTTAATTATATATGGCATTAATTTCCTATCCACTAAAAAATAATCAATTCTTGAGTATGTTTTATGTACCGAAGAGTAAAACGAGTATTCCCTTCCTGCTGGGTTAGCAGATCTCCATACATCTGTTATGTTAGTATTTTTTATATATGTATTTAGAAATTCACTAGTCTTAGATTTTATATTACTCCTTCTTTGTTTTGCTGATTTGTCTAAGTATGGATCTAAAACACAGTTGAAATCCCCTCCTATTATGACATTTTGATAATTAAACTCCAGTATTATATCTATAATTTTCTCAAAGAATTGAGGGTTATCAAAATTCGGAGCGTAAATATTTACCATAGTTATTGGGGTAGCATAAATTTCTCCCGAAACTATGATATACCTTCCCTCTTTATCTGATATAGTATTCTTTAATTTGAACGGTATACCTATTCGAATAAGAATAGCCGTACCTCTTGATTTAGAAGTAAATGACGAATAATATGTTTGGCCTATCCACTTCGCCTTTAATCTCATTTGTGTTTCCTGTTTCATGTGAGTTTCTTGCAAGTAAATTATGTCGCTTTTCAAAGATTTTAGGTGAGCAAAAATGTTACCCCTCTTTATTGGTCCATTGGCACCCCTTATATTCCAACTACAGAATGTGATTCCTCCATTCTTTATTTGCCTATCGTCTTGCATTGTATATCAAAGTAATATTCTTGAAACATATGGTGCAAACAAATACCTCCGTGTTCTGGACGTTGGGTGGTCATTCCAAATTTTTAAGTTTACATTTACATTGCAGCACATTTGGAAAGTGGTGAAATCATTGGACAAAGTCAGCATGGATTTACGAAAGGTAAATCGTGTCTGACGAATCTTATAGAATTTTTCGAGGATGTAACTAGTAGAGTGGATAGGGGAGAACCAGTGGATGTGTTGTATCTGGACTTTCAGAAGGCTTTCGACAAGGTACCACATAAGAGATTAGGATACAAACTTAAATCACACGGTATTGGGGGTTCAGTATTGATGTGGATAGAGAACTGGCTGGCAAACAGGAAGCAAAGAGTAGGAGTAAACGGGTCCTTTTCACAATGGCAGGCAGTGACTAGTGGGGTACCGCAAGGCTCAGTGCTGGGACCCCAGCTATTTACAATTTATATTAATGATCTGGACGAGGGAATTGAAAGCAACATCTCCAAGTTTGCGGATGACACTAAGCTGGGGGGCAGTGTTAGCTGTGAGGAGGATGCTAGGAGACTGCAAGGTGACTTGGATAGGCTGGGTGAGTGGGCAAATGTTTGGCAGATGCAGTATAATGTGGATAAATGTGAGGTTATCCACTTTGGTAGCAAAAACGGGAAGGCAGACTATTATCTAAATGGTGGCCGATTAGGAAATGGGGAGATGCAGCGAGACCTGGGTGTCATGGTACACCAGTCATTGAAAGTAGGCATGCAGGTGCAGCAGGCAGTGAAGAAAGCGAATGGTATGTTGGCCTTCATAGCAAGAGGATTTGAGTATAGGAGCAGGGAGGTTCTACTGCAGTTGTACAGGGTCTTGGTGAGACCACACCTGGAGTATTGCGTACAGTTTTGGTCTCCAAATCTGAGGAAGGACATTATAGCCATAGAGGGAGTGCAGAGAAGGTTCACCAGACTGATTCCTGGGATGTCAGGACTTTCATATGAAGAAAGACTGGATAGACTTGGCTTATACTCGCTAGAATTTAGGAGATTGAGAGGGGATCTTATAGAAACGTACAAAATTCTTATGGGGTTGGACAGGCTAGATGCAGGAAGATTGTTCCCGATGTTGGGGAAGTCCAGGACAAGGGGTCACAGCTTAAGGATAAGGGGGAAATCCTTTAAGACCGAGATGAGGAAAAACTTTTTCACACAGAGAGTGGTGAATCTCTGGAACTCTCTGCCACAGAGGGTAGTTGAGGCCAGTTCATTGGCTATATTTAAGAGGGAATTAGATGTGGCCCTTGTGGCTAAAGGGATCAGGGGGTATGGAGAGAAGGCAGGTACGGGATACTGAGTTGGATGATCAGCCATGATCGTATTGAATGGCGGTGCAGGCTCGAAGGGCCGAATGGCCTACTCCTGCACCTATTTTCTATGTATCTATGTATCTCCTTCTCCAAAAGTGCCTTAGATAAAGCAAGAAAAGTTGTGATTGCTATGTCTATGTGGAGTTTGCACATTCTCCCTGTGACTGTGTTCTCTTCCATCCATTCTGCTATCCTCCCAGGTCCCAAAGGGCTACACGGTGGCACAGCGGTAGAGTTGCTGTCTTACAGTGCCAGAGACCTGAGCCCCTGCGTGGGTTTTCTCCGGGATCTCTGGTTTCCTCCCTCACTCCAAAGACGTACAGGTTTGAAGGTTAATTGGCTTGGTATAATTGTAAATTGTCCCTAGTGTGTGTCGGATAGCATTAGTGTGCGAGGATCGCTGTTTGGTGTGGACTTGGTGGGCCTGTTTCTGTGCTGTATCTCTAAACTAAAACGAAACAAAAAATATTGTAGGTTAATTGGAAATTGCCTCACGTGTGTAGGGAATGGATGTGAAAGTGTGGTAAGATGGAACTAGTTGGAACAGGTGATCGATAGTCGGCTTGGACTGAAGGGCCAGTTTCCATGGTGTACCTTTCAATCAATCCATCATCTATGTGCCAAGAAATGCAAATAATAAGCAAAGACATCTTAACTATCATAACCTACTGGAGAATGCTGTTATGCTCCATGCAGCCACTAAACATGATTAATGAAAGGCTGCAATATTTCATAGAGGCAATGGTTAGAGTAATCCCCCTTCCTATGAGAGACTGCACACAATGTAGCTCGGTTTCAACAAGAAACATGACAGATTTGTAAACTGCTATTTGGATCCAATTTTCGCTTGGGATTTTGCTATCAGAAAGCCACTAAAACAGAACAGGTGACTGTGATAAACAACTGGTCGTTGACAACATGCTTTTGCATTCTCAGCCAATTCTTCAAATGCATGCTCAATTTCAAATGGATAATAAGTACACGATAATCTCTACTGAAAATTAATGAGGTTCGTGCTGGTGTTGGTTTAATTTCCAGCTATTTTATAGAAATGTAATAATTTAACTTCAAAAGAAGATTACATAGAACATAAAAGAGTACAGCACAGAAACAGGGTATTCGGCCCACAATGTCCCTGTCAAACATGATACCAAGGGAAGATTGATGCACAATATTTATCAAAACTAATAGTTTGCAATACAATTTGTAAAAATGCATCTTTGAACAAACTAATTAATTGTTGACAAATCCTTGTCATACACACCTGCTAAAGGTGCATTTTGTATATTCTCGATAGAGAATAGATTTGTATCATGTCATGTTAAGCCACATTTTGAGACCTGTACCAGCAGATCTGGCTCAGTGGCATGTTTCCCTGTTGGATATTCATAATGATGGCAATGGATCAAACCAGCGAGGATTTAATTAGGGGAACTATGAATAAATGGAGTTTTTAAACCTAATTAATAGAAGACATAGGAAATACTTATTCTGCATTAGTGTTCAAATATTCTTTTCAAGCATAGAAGCTGCAGATATCCAAGGGGGATAAAAGAGGACAGATGATGAGAATAGAAATGACTTAGCCCATCGTCTATCTGCCAACGCCAAGACAGCACCTCATAATTAATTTCCCTCTTCTGCTCTTTCCCCACAGATCTGTAAATTTGAGTTTAATGCAAATCCATTAGAAAATATGTGATTGAGAATTAATTGCTTTTGTAAGGGAAAACTTACAAAACTTACAGGTCCATAAATTCCTAGGTGATATGAGCAGAATTATGCAATTTTACCCATCATCTACTTCGCCATTTAATCATGGCTGATCTATCTTTCCCACTCAACCCTATGCTCCTGCCTTCTCCCCATAACCCTGATACCCGTACCTGTCCTCTGATTACTGACTCTACTGATGCCAGAAACAACATTTCTTGTCATGCTCCATCTAAATAATTCAACATTTGCAACATTGCAATCAAGTCCTTTCTTAATCTTCTCCAAAGAGAACATACCACCTTATACAATCTCTGCCTATGGTAAATCACAAAGTGTTGGAGTAACTCAGCGGGTCAGGCAATATCTCTCAAAATATCTCAAGATTTAATCTACAGCAGTCTGACTAACTTTGTATCACCAAGCAGAATTCAAGCAGAAAAACGGAATCATAGAGATAAAAATATACAAGGAAATAGGCTCTTTGGCTCACCTTGTCCATGTTGACTAAATTGGCACTCTGTGCAAGTCCCATTTGCCTGCATTTTGCATAGCCCCTTAAACCCTTCCTATCCATATATATATATACATCCAAATGTTTTTTATGTCATAAATGTATACACTTTTGTAACTTCCTTTAAGAGCTTATTCCAGATAGTACTGAGTGAAAATGTTGCCTTGGAGGAATCTCTTCAATCTCTCCCCTCTCACCTTAAGCCTACATCCTCTAGTTTTAGAATCCTCCACCCTAGGAAATTTGACTGTGAGTATTCCCTTTATTTATGCCCCTCATGAACTTGTACATAGAGTCATTGAGTGATACAGTGTGGAAATAGGCCC
The DNA here is from genome assembly GCA_038087875.1 of Malacoraja senta. Classification (NCBI taxonomy): domain Eukaryota; kingdom Metazoa; phylum Chordata; class Chondrichthyes; order Rajiformes; family Rajidae; genus Malacoraja; species Malacoraja senta. The sequence goes on from CM075978.1 coordinate 27,685,169, forward strand.
TTCAGCCCAACTTGCCCACATGGCCCAGCTACACTAGTCTCACCAGCCCACATTTGGTCCATATCTCTCCATACCTGTCCTATCCATGTATCTGTCTAACTGTTTCTTAAATGTTGGGATAGACGTTGCCTCAACTACCTCCTCTGGCAGCTTGTTCCATACACCCACCACCCTTTGTATGAAAAAGCTACCCCTCAGATTCCTATTCAATCTTTTCCCTTTCACCTTAAACCTATGTCCTCTGGTTTTCGATTCACCTACTCTGGGCAAGAGAATCTGTGCATCTACCCAATCGATTCCTCGCATGATTTCATACACCTCTATAAAATCACCCCTCATCCTCCTGTGCTCCAAGTAATAGACTCCCAGCCTACTCAACCTCTCCCTATAGCTCAGACCCTCTAGTCCTGGTAACATCCTCTTCATAATCATCTAACATCTTAATAAGATCACTCAGCCTTCTACGTTCCAAAGAAAAAACATCCCAGCTTAACCAATCTCTCCCTATAACTGAAGCCCTTGAGCCCAGGTAACATCCCGATGAATTTGTAATACATCCTTTCCAACTTAATGATATCCTTCCCATAGCTGGTCGACCAGGACTGCACACAGTACTCCAAGTGTGGTCTCACCAAAGACGTACAGCTGCATTACGATTTATCAACTTTTGAATTCAGTACCCATTTCAAATAAAGGCAAATGTGTCAAATGCCTTCTTCACCACCCTGTCCACCTGACTCAACAGTCTGACAAAGATGCAACAGGACCTCAACAACATCACTGGATTGATAGTCTCACACACTCAAGCAAATTTCCAGTCACATATCATAATATATCCAGTGCTCAGACTTGGATTCAGCACTGACTCTCGACTAGCCAGAGCTGAAAAGCAAACATGCCCCATTCATATGAATGAGACCACTAGCCTTCATTAATAATGGAAAGTGATCCTCAGTGTTTTAATTTTCCCATGTATTTAAAATACTCTTAAAGTTTGCAATTAATTTGCACAAGTTCAGTAATATGTTTATATTTGAATTATGAAATAAATAAATAAATTGATAAATTGATTGATTGAAAGATCCAGCATGAAAACAGGACCTTGGGCCCACCCAGCCCTTGCGATCATCGATCACTCATTCATATTAGTTCTATATTATCTTACTTTCTCATCCCCTCCGTACACACTAGGGACAGTTTACAGACGCCAATTAACCTACAAATCCGCACGTCTTCGGAGATCCCACATGGTCACAGGGAAGATGTGCAGAGACAGCACTCGAGGTCAGTATTTAACCTGCGCCGCTAGCACTCTGAGGCAGCAGCTCCATCACATCCATCACTGCCGCTCATTTCCAGTGTCTTTAAATGGACTTGATTATCAGAAACAGGCAGCACGGTGGCACAGCAGTAGTTGCTGCTTTACCGCGCCAAATACCCGGGTTCGATCCTGACTATGGGTGCTTGTCTGCACAGATTTTGTACGTTCGCCCCATAACCTGCATGGATTTTCTCAGAGATCTTTGGTTTCCTCCCACACTCCAAAGGTGTACAGGTTTGTCCGTTAATGCCTTGGTGTAAATGTAAAATTGGCCCTGGTGTGTGTGGGATAGTGTTAATGTGCAGGGATCGCTGGTCGGTGCGGACTCGGTGGGCTGAAGGACCTGTTTCTGTGCTGCATCTCTAAACTAAACTAAACTAAAGATTTGGAAACAGTGGAGATGGGCAAGAGCCACTGGAAGGCTGCTGAAGGGGAATAGCCTCCGGCCTGACTACAGAATGCTCTGCCTTGTGGATCAGCCCAGCAGGTTTTCTGCCTGCACAGTTGGAGCCTTAAGGTAACGGCATGCATCCAACATAATGCAAATGCATGTCCGGCCATACACGATCTGGCCCACTATGTTAGAGGCAAGCATTTGCTCGAACACCTCCACTCTACACAATAGGAGGTTAACGAAAGGTGAGGTTTCTAATGTCATGAAGAGTCCTGGCTTTCTTGGCCTGAGATGGAGGGATGGAGGTGTTGCATTATCTTAATCGAACAGCAACTAGCTCTCACCCCCTCCCCTGACATCAGTCTGAAGAAGGGTCTCGACCCGATACGTTACCCATTCCTTCTCTCCATAGATGCTGCCTCACTCGCTGAGTTACTCCTGCATTTTGTGTCTAGCTGGAAATATCATTGCTGCTGTTTTAGGTATGTAAGTCCGCGACTACTCCAGTGAAGTTAAGATGAAGAGCTATAACAACTAGAATTAAATAGGTTCAGCTATATCAGCACTACTCAATTAGTGCTAAATAGAACATTACAGCACAGGAACAGGCCCTTCGGCCCACAATGTCCATGCCCAATATGAGGCCAAATTAAGCTAATCTCCTCTGCCTGCACATGATCTATATCCTCCCATTCCCTGTAACTCCAAGGGCCTATCCAATGTATCAATGAAAATCATATTTTACATGAACCATTTCTCAGGTACATTTAGACATGACAGTTGAGGTATGAGATGCTTAATTAAACATGTATTCTTTTAGACGCTGCCTGATCTCTTGCTGACTGCACTATTGCTTGGCAGGTAAATCGATCTTGTGCTTGGGTTTAACTAGTTTCTGCTGAGTGAATTATTTTGTTTGTTCTTTGCTCATTTGTAGAGCAATGTTTTGCAGGATATACAGTAACAGGCACAGGTCAAGCTGAGTTCTTTAACATACACACTCAATCTTTGAAGATCTCAACAATCTATTCAACAATGCTGAGCAGTTTTGACAATGCAGCCTATTAATTAAGTGTAACTTGCATTGGTTAAATGACTAGATTAACACCAAAATGATTCAGATCCTTCTTCAGGTAATTAGGTAAATGTTGAATAGAAAGCCATCAACATTAAGACAGCACAGTGGTGCATATTGTAGAGCTGCTGCCTCACAGTACTAGAGATCCAGGCTTGATCCTGACCTTGGGTGCTGTCTCTGTGGAGTTTGCAAGTTCTCCCTTTAACCATGTGGGTTTCATAGAAAATAGAAAACATAGAAAATAGGTGCAGGAGGAGACCATTTTGCGCTTCCAGCCAGCACCGTCATTCATTGTGATCATGGTTGATCATCCACAATCAGTAACCCATACCTGCCTTCCCCCCATATCCCTTGATTCCGCTAGCCCCTGGAGCTCTATCTACAGTAACTCTCTTTTAAATTCATCCAGTGAATTGGCCTCTACTGCCTTCCGTGGCAGAGAATTCCACAAATTCACAACTCTCTGGGTGAAAACGATTTTTCTCAACTCAGTTTTAAATGGCCTCCCGGTATATTCTTAGACTGTGGCCTCTGGTTCTGGACTCCCCCAACATTGGGAACCTTTTCCGGCATCTAGCTTGTCCAGTCCTTTTATAATTTTATAAGTTTCTATAAGATTCCCTCCCATCCTTCTAAATTCCAGTGAATACAAGCCCAGTCTTTCCAATCTTTCCTCATATGACAGTCCCGCCATCCCTGGAATTAACCTTGTGAACCTACGCTGCACTGCCTCAATAGCAAGGATGTCCTTCCTCAAATTAGGAGACCAAAACTGCACACAATACTTCAGATATGGTCTCACGAGGGCCCTGTACAACTGCAGAAGGACCTCTTTACTCCTATACACAAATCCTCTCATTATGAAGGCCACATGCCATTAGCTTTCTTCACTACCTGCTGTACCTGCATGTTTACCTACAGTGACTGGTGTACAAGGACACCCAGGTCTTGCTGCACTTCACTTTTTCCTAATCTGACACCATTGAGATAATAATCTTCCTCCTTGTTCTTGCCGCAAAAGTGGATAACCTCACATTTATCTACATTACTAGACTAAGAGGGACCCGTTGGGTCCCATGTTCACACGGATGGCTGGCCCCCAATGCAATATTCCACCTCTCCACCAATTCAAATATTGGTGGCCAGTGGGGGGGGGGGGGGGGGGGGCTTTCTGGAGCACTAGTATGGGTGTGTGCCAAAGGGATAGGTTTCCAGAGGGCTAGTATGGACATTGTGGGCCGAATGGATTCTTGGGCTGGCAGCTCAGTCACTCAGACAATGCGGTCAGCGGCTTCCAAACCACTGTGGTTCCCGTGAAGGGGTAAATCCAGGAGGAAGGCGGTATCACCACCAGAGTCGCTGACAGTGCGGTCAGCAGCTCCCAGACCGCTGTGGCCCCCAGGACATGGGGTGAAACCAACAACAAGTCGGTCAGACATATGGACTCGGGCGAGTCAGGCCAGGAGGGTTCCCCTCTTTCAATGGGTAGCGTCTTCGGACGTCTACCCCACATGGAGCACCTAATGGAGAGGTTGCTCCACAATGATATGCTCCGATGGAGGGAACTATCAGCCCGGGTTTCCTCGGGAGCCCGCGGCAGCGGCACCTGTTACAGGGCTGCACAATGTTTCCCTCTCTGAGGAGGGGAGCATTCGGGGTCAGTTTTCTGACTCAGGAGATCGAAGGTATAGCGGAGAGCATACCACGAGGCACGAAGGGCTTAATTCGATGTGCCCACAAGGAAAAAATGGGGCATGGATAGCGCCCTCGGGGGTTTATCCCACGAATGTGATGTTCCATCCTGGTATAGGTCCAATGGAGGGGCCATATCAGCGCAGGTATCCTCAGGGGCCTGCGGCAGAACCTGTTTCAGGGCTGCCTACGAATCTCCCTCTCTGTGGAGGGGAGTGCGAGTGGTCAGTGTGTAACTGACTTCAAATTCTAAAGTATGTCCGTGGAACATACTGGAGCACATGCGTATGGCTTCAAGGGAATCCTCGCAAACGAAGGTGTTGCTGCCAGAAGAGTTGGTTACCAGCTGTTGGCAGAATACCCGGAAGGGGCCAGAGTTCCCCGCACGCTACAAGTGCTGGCAGTGAACAGCGCTATCAGGGGGACATTAGAGACAGCCGCCGAATCTTCTATTCAGGTAAAACCTATTCAAGAGGCAAAACCTAGATGAGGAAGCAAAAGCTGTCGGACCAATCAAGGTACCAACGACAAGCAAAGCTTCATCATTTCGGCGACAACACACCCCACGCCTCCATCGGCAGTAAGTGGTTCACTGAAGCTGATGGCAACGTGAAAGCAGGGCAGAGGTTCCACGCACCCTACCAGTCCTACTCTACAACCAAGGTAACCAGGCAGGTAGGTGGGTCTGGCACTTCCGAATCATGGGGTAAGTGGACCACTTACAAGTTGGTAATATTTACACTTGTTTGTACAACACACAAATGGTGAAAGCATTGTCATCTACTTAGCGGCATCTAACCATGTAAAACTGCACAATACTAGCATTCCAAGCAGGGTTGGAATTGGGGCCAGAATTGTCTTTTGAGGCAGGCTCAGTATTATGGCCAGGATTGCCTTCGAGACAGGCTCGGAAATATGGCCAGAGTTGTCTTTCGAGGCAGGCTCAGAATTATGGCCAGAGTTGTCTTTCGAGGCAGGCTCAGAATTATGGCCAGAGTTGTCTTTCAAGGTAGGCTCAGTATTATGGCCAGGATTGTCTTTCAAGACAGGCTCGGAAATCGGGCCAGAGTTATCGTTCGAGGCAGGCATGGAATGATGGCAGGCGTGGCCTGTTCATTGTGAAAGATGGAGAATGTTGTTTAACTCGCATGTGCAGTATAAACTTTTCTGAATAGGAAATTTCGTTACTGACTAACAACTGATTTTCATAAGGATCTTTATGGCATGCATCGATCTCAAAGATACATTCTATTCAGTTCCCATTTACAGGAATCACCGGAGACATTTGAAATTATCAGGATGAGGCAATGATAACAGTAAAGCATTGCAAAATGGGCTAGCTTCAGCTCCCAGGTTATTTACCAAATTACTAAAATCGGTGCTTGGACTACTCAGAGTTAAAAAAACACTTGTTATGTCTTTACTGGATGATATTCTAATGCTGTATTTTGCTAAAATCAACTGTTTCAGCCTCAAATTATATTTGAGATATTGGGGTTCCTCATCCATCCAGTTAAATTTAAGTTGATACCAAATAGACTTGTTGATCATTGGGAGTTACCTTTAACTATTAATTTGCCTGTGACTCTGTCCTGGGGCAAGAGATTGGAGTTAATAGAAGCCTGTAGCAACCTTGTTGTTATAAAGCAGCCTTCTATTCATCAAGAGTAATTGGCAATATAGTATCTGTGATTCAGCTGTGCAAGTGGGAATCATGCAAAGTAGCAACCTCTCAAGTGCCATGTAGGTCATTGTTAACAGACCTATGCTATTACCAGCTGAAGCTACCAAAGTCACAATGATGGATGAACAGTATTCAGCATTGCTCCAGTAGTTTGGTCAGTAAAATTCCAGTTATATTACAAACTGATGCTAAGTGCTCTAAGGTGGAAAATTGCGAATGCCATCTCTAGTTCGGAGGTGGAGGAGATTTGCATGAGTTGCCAATTCTTCAGTTATTGGTATCAACTATTTATAGACACTAGGTGCATTCTATGGGTTAAAGGGTTATTGAGCGGATATGCATAATCTGCATGCTCAACTTCAAGTTGATACACTATGGTGGTGGCATATGTTAGTCACATGGGTGCAATCAAGTAAAAGTATCCTGTAATAATTTACCTAATCTCATTTACCACTGGTGTATCATCACGTACAGATCAATGACAACACAGAATGGGTGTTGGATCACAAAGTATTTTATGAAATTATGGTTCGATGGAACACCGGATATCGATATGTTTGTTTTTCATGCTCATTCACTGGTTGCAAAAATATGGCATACCAGTGGTGAGAGATACATTCTCGCTACAAGGAGGAGGAATGTTCTTTTATGTCTTCCTCCATTTTGCCTCATCAGTCGGGTCTTGAAATAAAGTCAGCAAGATCCCACTTTAGGTTTTTCGTACTGTCTGACTGGCCTATGCAGCCATGATTCCTGTTTTTGTCGGGAATAATAATACAACCTTATACGGTTATTCTAAACGTTAAACTTTGATGGTTCAGCCTGTGGCTCGGGAAACCAGCCTCTGCATGATAAAATCAATTTATTGACTTGCAGATGCTGATTAGATCCATGTATGTGCTCACTGCAGAGTGCAGGGATTGCACCAAAAAAGCAGTACATTTCCACTTCAGGAGATGGGAAGCGTTTTGTTTAAATGCTAATGTTACATTTAATATGGTACAGATTACTGACATCTTGGAGTTCATTTTCAAATGGGTCTTTGACAATAATTGAGTTATAGGGCCATTAACTGTGCCCAACGTGCCTTCCCATCATAATTGCTGCAGCGAAAGGGACCTACTCTGTCGGGTTTCACCCTCGGATATCGAGTGTGTAAAGGATATTTAACACAAGTTCTCCCAGGACAAGTACAGGGCAGTATGGGATATTGACATTGTGTTAACACTACTTCACCAGGGGGTTCCAGCTACATCCTAAGCTTTGGCCCGGCTCTCATAAGGTAGTTATCCTCATGGCGCTGGTCTCAGCGCAACGGGTTCAGTCGCTACATAATTGTGACTGGACAGGATGGTTACATCTGCAAATAATATAATATTTTATGTTTATGATTTAGTTAAGCAGTGCAGAAGGGGTGTCAGGTCTCAAACTAGTTTCATGGCATACCCCAGGGATCTTCGGTTATGTGTGGTCACACATTTACAACATTACATCAAGGTCACCTAGAGCCTTAGAGGCTCTGATACTAGCTATGTTTGTTAGTTACAAAAAACCTCATAAGAAGGTATCAGTTCAGACCATCTCCAGGTGGTTAAAACGGGGTTTTGGCTTATGCAGGAGTGGATACTAAATTTCTAATCTCACTCCACCAGGGCTGCTACAACATCAGCAGCAAGGGTTATGTACAGTCCTCTGGACCACATCCTAGCGACTGCAGGATGGTCTAACGAACGAGTTTTCCAAACATTTTATAATAACCCATTGCCAGATCAGGGGTATTTGCCAACTCTATTTTAGGTTCAGTTATATAGTTTCCTCCCGGATGAGAGGGGTTACTATTATTATTATTTATTCATTATGAATGTTTCCCTTATCTGTCAATTGAAGCAGTTGTGGTTGTGTAGACTCGTTTCTCACGGCATGAAATCACAGAGCTTTGAAATCTTCACGGAATCACTCACGTGACTCCGAAGTAAAATAGTAAGATTAAATGAGAACTTACCAGTTTGAAGTTTGATCTTTATTTTATGAGGAGTTACGATGAGCGATTACGTGCCCTCCGCTCCCAACCCTCGTATCATAAATGTCATCTGGTAGTTCTAGGCTTCTCTAAATCTTACTATGTCACTTCAACTACTGTTATCTGTGATTTCACACCGCTGCTTTGAAGATTGACACGCATGCGAACTGGCGGGGCTTCTTCACGTAATCGCTCATCGTAACTCCTCATAAAATAAAGAACAAACTTCAAACTGGTAAGTTCTCGTTTAATCTTACTATTTCATTGTATTTCAGGCAGCCTGCAGGCCACCAAACTCAATTTCATTGCATTTCAGGCAGAGTGCAGGCCACCAAACTCAATTTCATAGAATTTCAGGCAGAGTGCAGGCTAGCAAACTCAATTTCATTGTATTTCAGGCAGAGTGCAGGCCACCAAACTCAATTTTGTAGCATTTCAGGCAGAGTGCAGGCCACCAAACTCAATTTCATAGCATTTCAAGAAGAGTGCAGGCCACCAAAATCAATTTCATAGCATTTCAAGCAGAGTGCAGGCCACCAAATTTAATTTCATAGCATTTCAAGAAGAGTGCAGGCCACCAAATTGCCAAACAACTCATTGCATTGTCATTCAGGGCTAACAACTCATTTATTGCAAGTACATTGCAGACTCGCATTTCAGTTGATTCACAGCTTAGAATCGCAGTTGTGGACTCTCCCTCGCGATCTTCCAGAGTGACTGACTCACGTCCAGGCATCCGGAGCTTTATAGTCCTGCGCCCCCCCCCCCCCGGGAAGCGGCATTACCTTAATCGTGGTGATTGACAGGCGAGAGGACCAATCAGCTGATCTCAAGATTTTTTGAACACTCATAACTTTTTTTAATTTTAATCAATCAGAAAAATCCTCGGGGCTGCCTCAGCGGAGGAGGACTGTGAGTAAGATGGCCAAAAATCATAACGATATATGGTAGCGTTTTATCTAATATCAATATACAGTGCAGACAGGAAGTGGTCAAGATGAGACTTTTAGTTATATAGTTACTGCATCTGCCATGCATCTGCCTACTCACTCAACCTGTCCAAGTCACCCTGCAACCTCCTAGCATCCTCTTCGCAGTTCACACTGCCATCCAGCTTTGTGTCATCTGCAAATTTTCTAGTGTTACTTTTAATTCCATCATCAAAATCATTAATATATATTGTAAATAGTTGTGGCCCCAGCACCGAGCCTTGTGGCACTCCACTCGCCACTGCCTGCCATTCTGACAGACACCCGTTTATTCCTACTCTTTGTTTCCTGTCTGCCAACCAATTCTCTATCCATGTCAATACCATACCCCCAATACCATGTGCTCTAATTTTGCCCAATAATCTGTGTGGCACCTTATCAAAGGCTTTCTGAAAGTCCAGATACACTACATCCGCTGTCTCTCCTTCTTCCATTTTACGTGTCACATCCTCCGGTGTACTCCGGTTTCCTTCCACATCGCAAGGCCAAGCATATTTGTAGGTTACTTAACCATTGCAAATTACCCCAATTGTGTAGGAAGTGGATGCGAAAGTGGGATAACGTAGAAGTACTCGCGGACTCTGTGGGCCGAAAGGCTTTTGTATATTACCTGGGATCAATTCTTATATGTTTGTTTCTGATCGAGTATTTCCATGTAACAAGGGAAGCTGACTCATAATTCAATAAGACAGTGGAAACCTGATTAGACCACCCAAGGAGAATGTTACCTTCGACCGTACTGCTGGCATAACATGCTCTAATTAGGTTTCAATCTTTATCCCATTATCCCACCTATTTTCCCACCATTTCCCGCCCTCCCCCAGTAAACCCTGCTCCGTTCCCCTCGTCACATACTCATCTCACATCCCTTAGTCCTTCATTTCCCTTTTATCCCCCTTTTTCCCCCTACCTCTGTCCCCTTCCACTCATATTCTTCCATCAGGCGTAATGTTTCATTCCCCTTCTCCTTTCGGCTCATTTCCCCCACTAGCTTCGTCACTTACTCCACCTATCTACCACACAAATCTCTGGTCAACTGTATCCACCTATCACTTACCAGGCTTTGGCCCACCCCCAACTCTCTTTTCAGGCTTTCTCCCCCCTACTACAATCAGCCTGAAGAAGGGCCCCAACCCAAAACATTATCTGTCCATTCCCTCCACAGATGTTGCCTGGCCTGCTGAATACCTCCAGCACTTTGTACTTTGTTTAAACCTTTTATGTTTTACAACCCTATTTGACAAATATCTGTTACCAAGTAAAAATCATATGGTTTTACTGTTAATGGGATTAAATTTAAAAGATGATACTGAAGTACAAGTAGGCATACTGTTTGAAACTCTACCATTTTATAGAACATAGAACATCTCCTTTAAACTTTGCCCATCACACTTTAAACCTATGCCCACCAGTATTTAAGTAGAGCTCTTTAAGTAGATCTTTACTTAAATAGAACTTTAAGTTGAGCTCTTAAAGATAGCGGAGTCAGGATGATATGGGGAGAAGGCAGGAACAGGGTACTGATTGTGGATGATCAGCCATGATCGGCTCGAAGGGCCGAATGGCCTACTCCTGCACCTATTGTCTATTGTCTATTTGATATTTCCATTCTTGGAAAGAGGTTCTGACTGCTTACCCAATCTATACCTCTTATAATTGTATATACAATACTTCTATCAGGTCTCCCCTCAATCTCTGGCATTCCCGAGAAAACAATTCAAGTCTGTCCAACCTTTCCTATTCCTCTACTGTGGCACACTGAGCTAAAAGGAGGTTTTGTTTCCATCCTGATTTAATGGGTTTGGAAGCAGCTAAGGTAGCCATCACAGACTCTTACACCGATGAGGCAAGAGGTGCCTGATGTGGTGGGTGGGTGGATGGATAGTTTTGAAGGAGGGGTGTCATCCCTGTTGTTTCACAAGGCTTCCGAGTGCACCCTCAAGGTTCTGAACACTGCCCCAAATGCTCCTCCTTCACATTGAACCTTTATGGGTCAAGGAAACCCGGGATGGTGTAACTGCTACAATTCTTCTCGGTAGCTTGGGGCACACCTGAATCGCACCAGTCTTCGTAATCATAATTCTTTACAATTAGCCTTCAAAAGAACTCAGTTTTGATCTTGATCCCTTATCTTTAATGAAATGGCTGACAGTCAACTGTCCTTGGCTTGAATGGCAAGATTTACCATCTCATGGTTGGACAAATGAAGTAACATGCTGTGTTGCAGCAAAGGAACTGGTTGTGTTGAGAACAAATATTCACAAATGATAGTGTTAATGCACTGTTAAAATGATAGAACATAGAGCAGTACAACACAGGAAAAGGCCCTTCAGCCTACAATGTCCATGCGGACGTGATGCCAAGATAGACTAATCGTATCTGCCTGCACATGACTATATCTCTCCATTCTCTGTATATCCATGTGCCTAACCAAAAGACTTTCAGACTCCACTATCATAACTGCCTCTCCATCACCACCCGTGGCAGCACATTCCAGGCATCCTCCACTCTCAGTGTAAAAAACTCTTGCCCTGCACATCTCCTATCCTATAGCTCCTGGAAGCCATACAGTGGCCATGGATCGACTTATTGAATCCGTGCCGACCATCAATCACTCATTTATAGTAGTTCTATGTTATCCCACTTTCTCATACACTTCCTACACATAAGGGGCAATTTTACAGATGTGGATTTGGGAGGGAGCTGGAGCACCACAAGGAAACCCACGTAGATACAGGGAGAATGTGCAAACTCAACACAGATGTTACCCAAGGTCAGGATTGAAGCCGGGTCCCTGGCACTGTGGGGCATCAGCTCTACCAGCAGCGCCACTGTGCTGCCCAGAGAAGCCCATGTTCATACCAATCATTTCATACCAAGTGAACAAGTGTGGCACTGAGTGTCCGAACAACAGCTACATGGAACCCAGGAGGACCTAGGATACAAACTTAAACCACACGGTATTGGGGGTTCAGTATTGATGTGGATAGAGAACTGGCTGGCGAACAGGAAGCAAAGAGTAGGAGTAAACGGGTCCTTTTCACAATGGCAGGCAGTGACTAGTGGGGTACCGCAAGGCTCAGTGCTGGGACCCCAGCTATTTACAATTTATATTAATGATCTGGACGAGGGAATTGAAAGCAACATCTCCAAGTTTGCGGATGACACTAAGCTGGGGGGCAGTGTTAGCTGTGAGGAGGATGCTAGGAGACTGCAAGGTGACTTGGATAGGCTGGGTGAGTGGGCAAATGTTTGGCAGATGCAGTATAATGTGGATAAATGTGAGGTTATCCACTTTGGTGGCAAAAACGGGAAGGCAGACTATTATCTAAATGGTGGCCGATTAGGAAATGGGGAGGTGCAGCGAGACCTGGGTGTCATGGTACACCAGTCATTGAAAGTAGGCATGCAGGTGCAGCAGGCAGTGAAGAAAGCGAATGGTATGTTGGCCTTCATAGCAAGAGGATTTGAGTATAGGAGCAGGGAGGTTCTACTGCAGTTGTACAGGGTCTTGGTGAGACCACACCTGGAGTATTGCGTACAGTTTTGGTCTCCAAATCTGAGGAAGGACATTATAGCCATAGAGGGAGTGCAGAGAAGGTTCACCAGACTGATTCCTGGGATGTCAGGACTTTCATATGAAGAAAGACTGGATAGACTTGGCTTATACTCGCTAGAATTTAGGAGATTGAGAGGGGATCTTATAGAAACGTACAAAATTTTTATGGGGTTGGACAGGCTAGATGCAGGAAGATTGTTCCCGATGTTGGGGAAGTCCAGGACAAGGGGTCACAGCTTAAGGATAAGGGGAAATCCTTTAAGACCGAGATGAGGAAAAACTTTTTCACACAGAGAGTGGTGAATCTCTGGAACTCTCTGCCACAGAGGGTAGTTGATGCCAGTTCATTGGCTATATTTAAGAGGGAGTTAGATGTGGCCCTTGTGGCTAAAGGGATCAGGGGGTATGGAGAGAAGGCAGGTACGGGATACTGAGTTGGATGATCAGCCATGATCATATTGAATGGCGGTGCAGGCTCGAAGGGCCGAATGGCCTACTCCTGCACCTATTTTCTATGTATCTATGTATGTATGTAGTATGCACTCTTATCTGCTGGAGGAATGGGTGTAACAGTCAAATGAGCCGCTTTCCTTTTATACTTTGCTTTTGATGATGGTGTTGCCACATTTTCTCTCAGTAGTGGTCTCTGAAAGGGACACAGGTGCAGAAAAAAATATTTATTTCAGGAAAGAATTTGATAAACCAGTGCCTGGCATGTTCCAGTTGGGTGAGCAGCTGAAGCAACAATAGATGAGCCAGATAAAAGCTGGCAATAAATCAGTGGACAAACATATACAAGCAAAAATCTCAACCCAAATGTTACGAAACCTTTCAGCAAAAAAACCCCCAAATAGTGCCAGATTATTTTCAGATTCATTTTCACGTTATTAATATTAGCGTTTTATTCCTGTAATAATAAAGATATGCTCACTAATGCCCCTACTTTCTTTAGGTTTAAAGAGATTTGGTGTATCTCCTAATAGTTGAACAAACATTTACAGATGCACTGTAGAAAGTATCCTCAGTCATTCCAAATCAGATGAATGCAAGAACTGCAGAGAGTGATGGACTCAGGCCGGTCCACCACAGCCGCAACCCTTCCCACCATCGAAAGCATCGACAGGAGTTGCTGCCTGAAGAAACTTGCATCTATCAACAAGGAATTCCACCATCCAGGCTACACCATCTCCTTGTTGCTACCATTGGACAGGAGATACAGAAGCCTGAGGTCCCACACCACCAGGTTCAGGAGTAGCTACTTTTCTGCAACTTTCAGGTCCTTGAACCAACCTATATAACCTTAACTCTACCTCAACCACAGGACAGTATGGTCCACCTCTTGTACAATTAATTTTCTGTATTACGTTTTTGCACTGGTTTCTTGTTTTTTTGCACATTTTTCTTATCTTTTAGAATTTAATGTGAAATTTATTTTTAACTAGACTAAGTGGGACCCGGTCCCTGTCACACAGGAGGCTTGGTTCCCTAATACAATATTCCACCACTCACCCATAGCCCCCAACTGCACAGGCGCAGCTCATTTCCCCTCATCCCTAGCACTCTCTCCCCCTCCTCTTCACCCTCCTTCTTTCCCCTCTCCTCCTCCCCTCCCCCAATCCCTCCCTCACCTCTCTCTCCCTCTCCTTTCCCCTGCCCTGTCACTCCCTCCCTCCCTGCATAAATCCTTTACCCTCCCTAACCCCTCCTATCCCCCACCTCCCCCTCCACCTATCCCCCCCACTATCCCTCCTCACATCCCTCACTGCCCTCCTCTATTCCCCACTCCCTACCTCTCCCGCTCCCCCCTCCTCTACTCCCCCTCCTCTCCCTCTATTCCCCCTCCCCCACTCTTCCTCCTCACCTCCTTCTTCTTTTCCCTCTCCCACCCTCCCCCAATCCCTCCCTCATATCTCCTTTCCCTTACCCACTCACTCCCTCCTTCCCTCCCTCCATAACTCCTGTCCCCTCCCTACTCCCTTCTCCCTCTATCCACTCTCCACCCCCACTCTCCCTCCCCAGGATCTCGAGGTTGCCGCTCCTCTCCCTTCTTGCGTGTCCCGGAGGAGCATCAGCCATTGGCGTCCTCAGAGCCAGGCCTCGGATCAGCCCGGAAGCACCAGCAGCTATGGCTGCACTGGCATGTGGGCGGGAGGTGGGGGGGGGGGGAAGAGCTCGGAGAAAGGCCGGGCGAAGAGCCATGGGGGAGAGGGGGGTATCACAGGGGAGGGGGCAGGAGCCAGCAAAGGGGACCAGATGGGAAGGGGCTGGAGCTGCGGGGCGTTGCGATGGCGGTGCGTTTGGGTCTCACAGCGAGCGCTGGATGCTCTCCTCCGCCGGGATCAGATTCACCGCTTTCCATTTGGCGACATCACCGTGCAGTGCCGCTTCCGGTCACTCCGAAAATTGTGTCTGATTGGAGACTTCTGCCAGCCACCCACAGCATCGCTCAGCTCCAATAAAGACACGATTGCGCAGGAAGGGGTAGACTATCCCAGGGAGTGACAGGAGAAAGGACCAATCCGCGCGGCGCTGACTGGCAGGAGAGGAGATCGATCTGCGCACGCGCGGTTTATACGATATTTAAACCTAGCTAACTTTTACAATATACCACCTATCAGAACAAAACTTGTTGCACTCACAGCACAGGAGAACGGTTAGTGAACTGGCGAAAAATCGTAGTGCTATCGCGTACCATTTTTGCGCAAATAGAAAAACCGTGCAAACCGGAAGAGCACAAGATCAGAGCTTTAGTTATGTACAGATAGCATAGATAGATAGATAGATAGATAGATAGACAGATAGACAGATAGACAGATAGACAGATAGACAGATAGACAGATCTCACCAGGGTCTCTTCTATACCCCGTAACTCTGCTCTCACTCCCCATGCCCCCACTCGCAAAAAGGGCAGGGTCCCCCTTGTCCTCACCTTCCACCCCACCAGCTATCACATGCAACAAATAATCCTCCGACATTTTTGCCACCTCCAACGGGATCCCACCACTGGCCACATCTTCCCATCTTCTCCCCTGTCTGCTTTCCGCAGAGACCGCTCCCTCCGTAACTCCCTGGTCAATTTGTCCCTTCCCACCCAAGCCACCCCCTCTCCTGGCATTTTCCCTTGCAACTGCAGGAAATGCTACACTTGTCACTTTACCTCCCCCCTTGACTCCATTCAAGGACCCAAGCAGTCTTTCCAGGTGCGGCAGAGGTTCACCTGCACCTACTCCAACCTCATCTATTGCATCTGTTTTTCTAGGTGTCTCTACATCGGTGAGACCAAGCGTAGGCTTGGCGATCGCTTCGCCCAACACCTCTGCTCAGTTCGCAATAACCAACCTGATCTCCCGGTGGCTCAACACTTCAACTTACCCTCCCATTCCAAATCCCTTTCTGTCCTGGGCCTCCTCCATGGCCAGAGTGAGGCCCACCATAAATTAGAGGAGCAGCACCTCATATTTCGCTTGGGCAGTTTACACCCAAGAACATTGACTTCTCCAATTTCAGGTAGTCCCTGCTTTCTCCTCCCCCTCCCAGCTCTCCCAAAGCCCACTGTCTCCGCCTCTTCCTTTCTTCTTCCCGCCCCCCCCCACTCTCGCATCAGTCTGAAGAATGATCTCGACCCGAAACATCGCCTATTTCCTTCGCTCCATAGATGCTGCCTCACCCACTGAGTTTCTCCAGCATTTTTCTCTACCTTCGATTTTCCAGCATCTGCAGTTCCTTCTTAAACATAGATAGATAGATAGATTAGTTTTTGCTTGTCTGAGTCTATGTGCCTGTAATGCTGCAGGCAAGATTTTGCACTGTACCTGTACCTCACCGTACCTGTGCATGTGACAATAAACCTGGACTTCAACATAAAATAAAAGCAACAACACTTCGATAGTGGCATTGACTCACATAAACCGGAAATGCCCCAGTTCCTATTCCTGAAGTGCTGAGTGGCTTCCAATCTTATCCAGGACTGAAAGAGGAATTTTCCAGTTGACCCCAACATCTCTGGCAAAAAAAGATTGAAAATCAGAGAGAGTGGTCACTTTGCTGGTTGCCCACAAAGGTTTACTACACTGTTGGTGAGATCTGAGACACCTTTGGCTCTGATGTCCCACTGAGCAGCTGGGCTGCCCAGATCATGCATTTCCTGATTGCAAAAGGGTGGGAATAATGCAACACACCAGAAACAAATAGGA
The DNA here is from genome assembly GCA_038087875.1 of Malacoraja senta. Lineage (NCBI taxonomy): Eukaryota > Metazoa > Chordata > Chondrichthyes > Rajiformes > Rajidae > Malacoraja > Malacoraja senta. The sequence continues at coordinate 27,702,099 of CM075978.1, forward strand.
GTGCTTTGGAGAGAGGAGTTATCTGTTATTGCTGTTCGGAATCCAAAGTAAAATTGGTTTGAATAACCAAGTTGCCAGTGGACAGTCAATGTCAAGCCTCATTCAGGACTGATCTTTCAATCTCATTCAAAATAAATTGGAAAGGTTTGGAGTGAAGAGCTGCTGATGAGGGAAAGGTGGTGGGTAGGTGGAACAAGCTACAGGAGGAGGTAGTTAAGGCAGATACTACAACATCATTTAAAAGATATTTGGACAGGTACATGGATAGGAAAGGTTTAGAGGGGTATGGGCTAAATGCAGGCAGGTGGGCCCAGATGGGGCTTCTTGGTTAGAATGGACAAGTTGGGCAGAAGGGCCTGTTTCCATGCTCTATGACTTGAGTGTAGGAACTAACCAGGATTCATTAGTTTCCTCAGTCTGCAGTAGATCAAAAGAAACTCAAAGAATTGGCATTTCTGAATTGCTTTTTAAAGCTTCTCATAAAAATACTTACTTTCGAACAATCATTTATCATTCATTATTGACTCTCAGCCAATAGAATCACCAAAGACAATTGGACGTCTCTTTTTCTAATCTACTCATTCCCAATGCAGTGTTTCTTCTAAGAATGCTGACTGAATTAGAATGTAGACACAAAAAGCTGGAGTAGCTCAGCAGGACAGGCAGCATCTATGGAGAGAAGGAATGGGTGACGTTTCGGGTCGACACCCTTCTTCAGTCTGAAGAAGTGTTTCGACCCGAATCATCACCAATTCCTTCTCTCCAGAGATGCTGCCTCTCCCACTGAGCTACTCCAACATTTTGTGTCTATCTTCAGTTTAAACCAGCATCTGCAGTTCCTTCCTACACTGTTAGAATTAGAAACCTGGCCATTATCACTCTGAGATTCACTTGCCCAAATAGCTATCCTTGTTTAAGGGCAGCCATCAGCAAAACCAAACCACCTATTTAATCAAGACATCATCGAGGCTCTCTTACAACAAAACACAAAATGCTGGGGGAACTCAACGGGCCAGGCAGCATCTATGGAGGGAGTGGACAAGCGATGTTTTGGGTTGGGACCCTTCTTCAGACTGATTGCAGTAGAGGAAAGAAAGCTGCAAATGAGAGGCGGGGATCAGGGCAGAGCGTGGCAAGTGACTCCCTTAAAAGATAATCATAAGCCTCACTGATATTTATAACTTGAGGTCCAATGCTGACAGCAGTACAAGAGGACCATATGTGGGTATATCGCTAACAACAGACTCACCACACATTGCCTTGTATTTTCAGGAATTCCACAGGCCCTGCTGTGAAGAAAAAACCTTCAGAAAGTGGGCAATTGTCAGATATTCCTTCTTTGATATCCTGCAGGCACATCTGCCTTACCAGAAATTTATTTTCACAGGCATGAATTTTATATGTGTGGTCATTTTAATCATACTAATGTCATGGAGCTGTCTGCTTTCAGTGCAGTGGCTTTAAATTATATTTGAAGGACATTTCTCTCACAAAAGAGATACACTTAATACGTGTGCACGCTGTCAGGAAATGTCTGTGCTCAGGGCTATGGTGACATTGTGTCATAGAGCACTTCAGCTTCTGGAAGCAATTCAAACGTATTTTCAGGAAATGAAATGAAGCTTTCCTGTAACTGCTACTCGAGGTGCAAATAATATTGGTTTGACTAGGTAAGTTCACAGAGGAAAGTCGACATTGTGTCTTCTTCAGCACTGACTTTGCAGCATCATTCGCAAAGCCAATTATGGTGAAATTGCAAGATGCTCCTTATGTACAATAAATGCTATTCAGAATTTGGGCTATTGGCAATCCAAAATTCTAAGAAATTAATCAAAATTTCACCAGTAATATGGATGATCATGTTTTGTCAGTTAAAGAGCATGTCAGAGTAGAAGGTCATAAGGTCATGTCATAGGAGCAGAATTAGGCCAGTCGGCCCATCAAGTCTACTCCTCCATGGCTGATCTATATCTACCTCCTAACCCCATTCTCCTACCTCCTCCCCATAACCCCTGACACCCATACTAATCAAGATTTTACTTCGGAGTCACGTGAGTGACTACGTGAAGAACCCCGCCAGTGCGCCTGCGCGTCATTACGTCGGACGCCTTGACGCAAACGGACGTGAGGAGCAGAGCTCCTACAGTGGTTTGTAGTTTTTCAACTACAAGGTAAGTAGAAACTTTTTTCATGTTTTCCAGGTCCGTTTACTGTGGGTCTATGGGGATTTTTTCCACAGACGCCATGGAAAAACGGACAGGGGAAGAGGCGAGGAACACAGCCGACAGAAGTCGGGAAAGTCGTGAGTCTGCGGTTAGAGACCAACCGCCTCTAAACCCCGGTACAGTCACCAGCGGTGAGCATAGCGACTGTGGACCTGGGGCTGGTGAAAACACAGTCAGCGCCTGTCGGGCAAAAGACGAAGTTTAAATCCCAACGGCCCACGGAGGGAGTCCCAGGCAATGGAAGTAGCTCCAGGGCTAGATACTGCTTTTGAGCGTATTGCCCAAATAGAAAGCCTTTTACATAGGCTGTTGGAGCAAAGTTCACTCAGGGAGGAGTGTACTGAAAGCCGAGCTGCTGGAAACAGCTCAAACAGCTCCTGGTACAGGGCTAGATACTGCTTTCGAGCATATTGCCCAAATAGAAAGCCTTTTTCATAGGCTGTTGGAGCAAAGTTCACGCAGGAAGGAGTGTACTGTAATCCAAACTGCAGGAGCAGCTTAACAGCACCTGGCTCAGGGCTGATGGAATGCACCCTGAGGAATGAGGAGCGTGCTACGGGTCATGAGATTTCAGACCCCGACTCTGACGGTGAGGCTGTACAAGGTGATGAACGGCAGCTGCCAGATGTTCCACCCCTGGCAGTAGGATTCGCTGCCCTGTCAGGGTCAGGAGAGCCATTAGGAGAAGAACTGGCCTCCTTAATAAATTACTTGGTTTACCATTAGCTGGAACAGCAGGAGATGGATGAGACTGCAAGAATAACTGTGGGTTGCTGAAAGCAGCAGCAGTGAACCAAATTATCTGGAATCAGTTGCAGAGAATATTAAAGCTGCTGGGTTCTGGAATAACTGCTTTTACCAGAATAGCAGGTAACAGCCAAAAGATGACGAAGTTGCATCAGCAAGCACTGGGGTTGCTATGCAGCACCCACTTTGAGATCAATTATCTGAGGAAAGTGCTATACGGCCTACTATCAATCCGAAATTCGCAGCACTCTGCAAACCAAGTAATATACAATTACCCAACTTACTCTTTGGAGAGGATCTCGGGAGACGTATTTAAGTGTTGGAAGATGAAGCGAAAACAGGATTGATAAAAACATCAATGGTTGCAAAGTCTGTAAAGAAGAAGTATCCTTTGAGACGTCATACGGATCCTAGACCATGACCAAGTCGCTCATCAACGCAGGGACGTAGCTGGCGGCCTGCAGCGGGAGTAAGGACCAGTGGTGGTGCTTCCGGGAGAATCCAGGGATCTCAGAATACTCAAATGACTCAAGAGGTAGGTGGACCTGGTTCTCAGGGGAACATACTAACTGGATTAAGTCCAAAAGTTGGAGGCAGATTACGTCTCTTCTATAAACATTGGAAGAAGATTACTTCAGATGTGGTAATTCTGAATAATATACAAGGATTTCGAATTGAATTCAATCCAAATTATGATTTGCCTGTCCAGTATGTTCCTAGCAGAACTCTCCACTTTGCGAAGTAATGGAGGTTCAAGTTGGGCTTCAAAACCCTATATATAAAAGGTGTTATTAAAGAATCAGTCTACCAAATTCACCAATTTGGGTCAAATATATTCCCTCGATCAAAAAAAAAAAAGGATGGAGGATGTAGGATTATTATAGACTTGACAAGTCTGAATCCTTTTGTTCAGTGTCTGTTCACTTGCAAGATATGAAGTATTTTAAATTTACATGGATGAACCAATTAGGGCAGTTCAAAGCTCTGCCTAAAGGGTTAACGTTCCCTCCCAGAATATTCATAAAATTGTTTAAATCAATTCTGGGGTTGCTGAGAGCCAGGGGCATGTACTAATGGCATACCTGGATAATGTCCTGATTATAGGAAGGACAAAACAGTCAACAGAAGCATCGGTTGCAGTAATAAAATCAAACTTTTGAAAGTTTGGGGGGTTTCTAAATCCATCCAAAGAAATCAAGGTTAAAAACATGTACCTCGATTAATTATTTGGGGTTCACAATTGATTTAACCCAAATGCAAATTACTTTGCCCAGTGAAAAAAGGGTGGAGTTGATTAAAGATTGCAGTAATCTGTTAAACGAGCAAAAACCTCTAATCAGACAGGTGGCTCGAGTACTGGGAAAATGAGTAGATTCTCAGCAGTCCAGTATGGACCATTACATTATCAACAGCTGCAGAGAATTAAAGAACAGGCACTGAGAGTAAATGCTGGTCATTTTGATAGAACCATGCAAGTAACAACAAATGCTGTTTCTAAGCTGCAGTGGTGGATTCTACATGTCTCAAGCAGTTCAGGCAAAGTGCTGATTGAACAACCTTCCATGATATTACAAACTGATGCCAGTGCACTAGGATGGGGTGCAACTGACTTAACATGGAGCTGCGGAGGCAGATGGAATCAGGAAAAGTTAGTGTTACTGCAGACATGGGGAATTACCTATTTGGAGCTTTTAGGAGTTTTCTATGGACTCCAAGCTTATGGTTCTAACACAACTAAAAGGAAGGTTTAAGTTCAAATTAATAAACACAACAGTAGTTGCCTATATTAATCATATGGGTGGAATTAAGTCGGTGTCATGTGACAAAATGGTTAAATCAACTTGGGTCTTGGTGTATTGAAAAGAACATTTGGATTTCAGCTATCTATCTACCAGGTAGAATGAACACGATAGCAGACACCAGGTCACGAAAAGTTCCATGATAATAAAGAATGGATGTTGAATCAAGAGGTATTCAATGATATAGTAATCAGATTTGGAATGACCGACATCGACTTGAATCATCAGCTATCGAGATATGTCTCATGGAAACCAGATCCAGGAGCAATGGCGATTGATGCTTTCTCGCTGCATTGGGGTGGTATGTTTTCATATATATTACCACCTTTCTGCCTCATAAGCGAATGTTTGCTTAAAATCAGGCAAGATGCTGCTTCAAGGGTATTGGTAGTACCAGATTGGCCTACGCAGCCATGGTATCTGTTGATATTAGAATTAACAACACAAATGTTGATGAAAGTCCCAAAAAGGAGTAATTTATTGCTGCACCCTGTAACAGGGTAACAACATCCATTATATCATTGTTTGGATTTGTTGATTTGCAGGTTTTAAGAATGCCTTTTCTGGGACGAGGACTGTCTGTGCATACTGTGGACATGCTTACGGCAGCCGGGAGGAAGAGCACTCAAAAACAGTACCTTTCCTATATTAAGAAATGGGAAGAGTTCTGTGTACAAAAGAATGTGCAATAAAGTACTGCAGATATTTCAAATGTTTAGAATTTCTGTCAAAACTTTATTATGATGAAGGTCTGAGTTGTAGTGCAATTAATTCAGCCAGAAGTGCATTGTCCTCATATTTGGTTCTGGATTCAGAAAGAAACTCAATTGGGTCACACCCAATTGTTTCCAGACTAATGAAAGGAATCTTTAATTCCAAACCACCGAAACCTAGGTACGTGAAAATCTGGGATGTAAGTGTGGTACTGAAACTACTTCGTGAATGGTCATCAAGTGTGTCTTTACCTTTGGTCAAGCTCAGTATGAAAGTATTCATGCTTATGGCATGAGTGACAGCACAACGAGTGCAAACACTTGGAAAATTACAAATAGACAGTATGGAAGTAACTGAAGACAAGGTTACATTCTATATCTATGACCTACTAAAGTAAATTAGGCCAGGTGTGACAGGATTTAAAATTATGCTAGCAGCATATCCAAATGATCCATGTCTCTGTATTAAGACATATTTATTACAATACATTGAGGTCACAAAGAATTTGAGAAATACGGAAACTGGGTTGTTGATCACACACAAGAAACCATACAAGAGAGTTTCAATACAGACTATTTCCAGATGGATAAAAGAAGTCTTAACAGCTGCTGGTATTAACACTTATGTTTTTACGTCTCACTCGACTAGGGCAGCAGAAATGTTGGCGGCCAGGGCAAAAGACGGCCCCGTCGACCATATCCTCGCAGCTGCCGGGTGGTCCAATGAGTTGATGTTTCAACATTTTTACCATCGGCCTATTATTAATGCGGGGTTGTTTGCAGAAACTATTTTAAGTTCTGTGTAAATTCCTCTGGTTTAAAGGGGATCTGATTCATTTCATTATTGAAATTGAATTACTGCATTTGTGGTACAAATGTTATTATGAATGCATGATTGATTATTCTCGTTCCCAGTCAATCTATGCAGTGAGAAGCCGGGATTGATCCACGGCATGAAATCACAAAGCTTTAAAATCTTCACGTAGTCACTCACGTGACTCCGAAGTAAAATAGTAAGATTAAACGAGAACTTACCTAAGTTTGAAGTTTGATCTTTATTTTATGAGGAGTTACGTAGGTGATTACGTGCCCACCACGACCCTACCCTCTATCATAAAGGTCAGATGGAAGTTCTTGTATTACTCATTTTATTATGAGACTATATTACTTCGGTTGTTGTTTTTTGTGATTTCACACTGCTGCTTTGAAGATTGACGCGCAGGCGCACTGGCGGGGTTCTTCACGTAATCACCTACGTAACTCCTCATAAAATAAAGATCAAACTTCAAACTTAGGTAAGTTCTCGTTTAATCTTACTAATCTATCTATCTCTGCCTTAAAACTATCTGTTGAATTAGACTCTCCAGTCTTCTGTGGCAAAGAATTCCACAGATTCACCACCATACTGGCATAAAACACGAACAATTAAAAGGTTTTAAGAAATAATTATCCCTCTTGATTAATTAGATTAGAAACAGACTTTGTAAGAATAAGATAGATTTCCCGAAGAAAGAAAAAAATAGGGTAGCACAGTGGTTGAGCTGGTAGAACTTCTGCCTCACCACACAGAGACCTTGGTTCGATCTTGACCAGCGTGGAGTGGGTGCTGTCTGAGTTTGAGTTTGAGTTTGAGTTTAGTGTATTTTCACATGTACCGAAGTACCATGAAAGTTTTTGTTGTGCGAGTTTGGTTTCACTAGGTAAGTTCACAGAGGAAAGTCGACATTGTGTCTTATTCAGCACTAACTTTGCAGCATCGTTCCAGTCAGTGGAAAGACAGTTCATGATTATAATCGAGCCATCCACAGTGTACAAATACACAATAAAGGGAATAACGTGAATAACATTTAGTGCAAGATAAAGTCCAGAAAAGTTCCATCAAAGAGCGTTCAAGGGTCTCCAATGAGATAGATAGATAGTAGTTCAGGAGATTGGTTAACTTGGCAGCATGTTCGGCATGGACCTGATTAAACACTTGAAAATCCATAACCTGTGGATAAACCTGGATATCATAATTAATCCAATATCCATTTTTGGCTGGCATGGATATAATGGGCTGATTAGCCTTCTGCTACGTCATAAATTGTTAGAATTCTATGATTAAGTCCATTGTATTTAAGGGTTATCAATGTTTTATATTTTGTTCATTTATTTTAATTTTTAATAAATGTGTTATTTTTATAATTGAATTTCAATAGTTTTGAATATTTTGGTGAGTTCTGAAGATCAAAGACATTCAAACACATTCATACCCAGCGGTATGAATTGACTTCAAATAGCCCTTGCTTTCCCTCTCTCTCCATCCCCTCCCCTTCCCAGTTTTCCCACCAGTCTGTCTGTCTCCGACTACATTCTATCTCTGCCCCACCCACTCCCCTGACATCAGTCTGATGAAGGGCCTCGACCTGAAAAGTCACCCATTCCCTCTCTCCAGAGATGCTGCCTGTCCCACTGTTACTTCAGCTTTTTTGTCTACATTCAAACACATGCCTTGTATTTAATCCTTTTTAGAGCTGGGCTATAAACAGTTGACAAATTTTCTCAGCCTTTCTATTGTGGTTGGTTATTTCATGCTCTTTCCCCCATGTCCCTCTTCCTAATAGAAAACAAAGACATAGAAACATAGAAAATGGGTGCACTAGTAGGCTATTCAGCCCTTCAACCATGACTGATCATCCAAAATCAATACACCGTTCCTGCTTTTTCCCTTTATCCCTTGATTCTGTTAGCCCTAAGAGCTATATCTAACTCTCTCTTGAAAACATCAGGTGAATTGGCCTCCACTGCCTTCTGAGACAGAGAATTCCACAGATTCACAACTCTGGGTGAAAACGTTTTTCCTCATCTCAATCCAAAATGGCCTACCCCTTATTCTTCATATTGGGCTGCCACTTAGCAAAGAGTCAGTGTTGGAGGTATCTTCTTCAGATTGACACTTTAGCAGCTGCATAGGTTGCAGAGACTCTCTGGCATCCAATGAGTCTTTCCTCTCCAACAAGAAATGGGCAGAGAAGTGGCAAATGGAGTTTAATCTGAGCAAATGTTAGGTGTTGTACATCGGGAGGTCGAATTCAAGAGGAAAGTTTGCAGTTAATGGCAAGACCCTTAACAACTTTGCTGCAGAGAGATCCTGGTGTCCAAATGCATAATTCACTGAAAGTGGCAACACAATAGATAGTGGTAAATAAGGTGTATGGTCTGCTTGCTTTCATAGGTCAGAGCATTGAGTATAAGAGTCAAGAAGTCATGACACAGCTTTATATTAGTTTCGTTAGGCTGCATTGTGTATATTGTGTGCCGTTCAATTACATTATATTACAGGAAGGATATGAAGACTTTGGAGAGGGTGCTGAAGAAGTTTACCAGAATGCTGTCTGGAATGAGGGTATTAGCTATAAGCAGAGGTTAGACAAACTTGGATTGTCTTCTCTGGAACGGCTGAGATTGAAGCAAGACCTGATAAAGGTATGTATAATTATGAGAGACATTGATAGGGTAGACAGTCAGAAACCCTTTTCCCAGGGTAGAAATATAAAGACTAGAGGACAAACCTTACAAGTGAGAAGGGAAAAACTTTGAAGGTGATGTGCCGGGTAAGGTTTTTTTTCACTGAAGGTGGAGGGTGCCAGTAACACACTGCCATGAGTGATGTTGGAGGCAGATATGGCATTGGCACATGGAAATGCAGGGAATTGAGGGATTTGGATCATGTAGAGGCAGAGAAGATTAGTTTAACTTTGGCAACTTGCTCAGCATAGTTATTGAGGGCTGACTGGCCTGTACCTGTGTTGTACTGCTCGAAGTTTCATGTAAGTCAGTATTGGGGTATATTCTGCAGGTTGACACTTAGTTTCGACCAGGTCAGTCTATTGTATTCACTGACGTATCATGGGTCTCGGCATGACAAGCACAATAAGTCAAACTATTTGCTAATATTTTGGGAGTGGAGCTTTGAGTATTGTCCAACAAAATGTGCTACCAGTCCACAGTATAAAGATATTTGGTAAAATGACTATAAGCTTAGTCAAACATTGAGACATAGTCATACGGCATGGCAACAGACCCTTCGAACCAGCTCTTCCAAGATGACCAATAGGCCGCATCTACGCTAATCCCATGTACAAACATGTGGCCCATATACCTCTAAACCTTCCCAATCCTGTCTAAATTCCATTTGAATGTTGTACCCGTCTCAACTATTACCTCTGGCAGCTCATTCCATATACCTACTAGCCTCTGTGTGAACAAGTTGAATGAACACTTTATGAATGAATGCCCTTGAGTTCCTATAGAAAATCTTTCCCCTTTCACCTTAAATCTATGCCCTGTTAATTCTACCTGGGACGAAGACTAGTGCATTACTTCTATTTATAGCCCTCATGCTTTTATACACCTCTGTGAGATCACCCTCAGCCCCTTGTGATCCAAGGAATGTCCTAGCCTGGCCAACCTCTCCCTATATCTCAGCCCTCAAGTCTTGGCAACATCCTTGTAAATCTTCTCTGCCATTCTTTCCACCGTAATGGCATCTTTCCTTTTGCAGGGTGTCCCAAAACTGAATACAGTATTCCAAGAGCATGTGGCCTCACTATTTCTTTAAAAGAAGAATGAGGTTGAGACACAAAAGGATTTGAATAATTATTAAGGATCAGAAAATATACCCACCAGTTGCCATTTTGATAAATACAGAATCAGAGAGAGTTCAGCACCGACGGAGGACATTTGGTAGATCATGTTCTTACTGGAAAATTAATTCCGCTGTTGGTCTTTGGCCTTGTGGGTTACAACACATCAAATGCTCATCAATATATTTTTTTAAATTATGGGAGTTTCTGCCTTACCATTCAAACCACCAGCAACATCAGAATGAAATATTTCCCTCTACCTATTGACATAAATGTCCGTCCACTCCTCTTATAGAATTCAGATTTCCTGGTCGCACAATATTGTCTCTTCATAATGGCTTAATATCTTTCTGATTCAATGCATCCCAGGGCAGCACAGTGGAGCTGTAGAGCTGGTGGAGTCACTGTCTCATGGCGCCATATGCCCGGTTTCAATTCAGAGCTCGGGTGCTTTCTGCATGGAGTTTGCACGTTCTCCCTGTTATTGCGTAGATTTCTTCTGGGGTTTCTCCAGTTACTTCCCATGTGCCAAAGACATGTGGGTCTGCAGGGAATTGGCCTCTGTAAATTGTCCCTGATGTGTAAGGAGTGGGTGTGAAAGAGGGATAACATAGAACTAGTGTGAACAGACAATCACAGGTCGGTGTGGACTTGGTGGGCTGAAGGATCTATTTCCATGCTGTACCTTTCAAGCAATCAATCAAACCAAAATGGCGACAAATATTTTCAGACTGAGGAAAGATTAACGAGTCAATTTCAGTCAAAAGCAGAATAGTAGATATGGAGTGTCCAACTGTGAGGAGCGCTCACCTCTATTGTCACAACTTCATTTTGATTTCCTGCAATAGGTCAGCCATTTCATACCCCTTGCCACCAGCACTGATTCCCTATTGAGAACAGCCACTTTATGAGATCCTACACAAAACACAAAGTGCTGGAGGAACCCACTCGGCTAGGCAGCATCTGCGGAGGGAATGGACAGGTGATGTTACGGGTCTGGACCCTTCTTCAAACTGATTGTAATAGTGGGGAGAAAGCTGGGAATGAGAGGTGAGGGCAGATGAAGTAAGTGACAAAGGCTAGATGTGAAAAGGAAACAAAAAATGTCAGATAAGGAGCGAAGAGGAGGAGTAAAATATAAAGCCAGAGGATGGATACAGCTGAAAGGGGATCGGCGGTGTGCTAGAATGGGAAAAACAGGACTGGATTGTGGGGAAATGGGCACTCACCAGAATGGGAGGGCACAGAAAAGTGAAAGGACTGTGGAGGGTGTAATATTTAAATTTGGAGAATTTAATTTTCATACCGTTGGGTGTCAAGCTATCCAAGCAGAATATGAGCTGCTGTTCTTCCAGTTTTGCATGTAGCCTCACTCTATCAATGAAAAGACCAGGGCAGAAAGGTCAGTGTGGCAATGGGAAAAGGGAGGTAAAATGGTTAGTAACTGGGAGATATAATAATAATAATAATACATTTTATTTGTGGGCGCCTATACAAAAGTCTCAAGGACACCTTACAGAGTTTAACAAAGAAACAAATAAATCGGGGTAAAATAAGTTATAAAGACATCACCAATACACAAATGAAAGACAGAATTCAATCCAAAGATACAAAAAAGAAAATCAGAAACACTATGTGAAGAGAGAGCAGCGGCAGCTAAACCGCGCCAGCGTCCACTTTCCCTCCGACCGCCATCTTGGACACAGACTAACATAGACACAACACACAAAAATCACCCCCCCACTGTGGGGGAAGGCACAATGTCCAGTCCCCAACCCCAGTTCACCCAAAGTCAGGCCTATTGAGGCCTCCGCTATTGCCTCTACGGAGGCCCGATGTTCCTGGCCGTTCTCACCGGGTGCTGTTGCCCCGGCGTCGGGAGAGTCCTCTCAGCGGCTGGGCCACCTGGAACGGCCGCATTCCTCACCGGAGGCCGCAGCTACCGAAGCCGACAAGGCCGCGCCGGTTTGAAGCTCAAGGCTCCCGATGTTAAAGTCGGCGCCGCCCGATCCCCTCCGCAGTCCCGCAGCCCGGAGGTGTTGACCTCGGCGGTCACAGCTCACCGGAGCTCCAGCGCGTAGATCCAGCGCGGCGACCCAGGCAAGGCATCGCCAACTCCGCTCCGCAACAGCGCTCCAGCGCTGTGCCGCCACGAAGCCGAGGTGCAGGGCGGTCCCCGCCAGGAAACGGCACTCCAGGCCCACTGGTAGGCCACGAGGACGGGTCGACGGGGCAGCCCGGAGAAAAAGCTGCCTCACCAACCAGGTAGGGACCTAGAAATGTCGTTGCCCCTTCACCCAACATTAAAAAGTAGAATAACTCCTACAAACAAAACGGAGACTCACTAAAACTGTTTTAAAAAAGTGATTTAAACGGACGGCTGCTGGTTAGCAGCCGTTCCCCAAGATGGCTCCTCCTCCCTTGGCAGGCTGAGCCTTGGCAGGCTGAGCGTATGTGTTCAGCAAAATAGTCGCCTTGGTCTTGCCGATGGAAATGAGGCCACATTGGGAGCACATGACTGGAAATGGCTGCAATGGCTGGAAATTTCCACAGGCTAGATGCCTCTGAAATTGCACCTGAAACTTTTGAAGCCATGCACAGTTATGCATAACCCACCCTTTAATCTATTCACATTACATCACGACACTGCCCATTTGTCAGTTTAGTTTGTTTCGATTTCTTCCTGTTGAAACCAGTATAATGCACAAGAACACCCTGTCAAATGCACTTCACTTTGAATCACAAATCATTCATGTTTGCCCATAGTGAGGCGTTTGGCAGGTTTACCAGCTGACAGTTGAAGAGGGTTTCAACAGCCACATGCACTGAGAGATTTCCAAAAGCCATGTTGAAAGATGATATCTGCTCACCGATTATACTCATTTCAATGAAGAGGTACTCAAAAAACAAGTAATCGCCTCACTAAAGTCTCTGCAGCCTTCTCACTTGT
>CM075978.1:27715357-27771238 GCA_038087875.1 Malacoraja senta
TTTTTAAATTTTAAACTAGATAGAACTAAAAAGATAGATGAAGTAAAGAAAGAAAAGAAAGAGAAGAAGAAAAGAGGAAAAAAAAAAACACAAAAAAACAAAAGAGAAAGATAGTTAAAGAAGAGTGGAAAAATTTATTAAAATAAAAAAACTTCATTCGAGATATATTCGTACATTTCAGAATATAGCATTTCATCCATTTTTTAGCCCGAGCATTAGTCAGGTTCCCGTGCTGAACCATTCTGACCCTTTAAATAATCAATAAAGGGAGACCATGTTCCAATGAATAATTCCTGTTTATCCAACAGGGAAAATCTGATTCTTTCCACGTTTAAGGTCTCCGTCATTTCTATAATCCCACATTTTGATTGTGGGGGCCGTAGGGCCTTTCCAAAATTTTAGAATTAATTTTTTTCCTGTTATTATACTATAATCAATAAAGTTTCTTTGTGTTGTTGTAAATGTTTGATTTAATTCTGATGTTCCAAGTATTATAAATTTTGGATCCGGGTCCACTTGTGTGCTGGTCACTTTAGATATTATATTAAAAATATTTACCCAGAATTTTTTAATTTTTGTACAGTTTGCAAACATATGAGATAAGGTGGCTTCTAAATGTTGACATTTATCACATATAGGTGAGATATGTTGAAAGATTTTATGTAATTTTGTTTTTGAATAATGTAATCTATGTATTACTTTAAATTGTATTAAAGAATGTCTGGCATTTAATGAACATTGATGTATATGTTGTAAACTTTCTTCCCAAGTATCTTTCGTTATTATTTGATTTAATTCTTTTTCCCATGTTTGTCTGTGTAAGTCCGTCGATGGAATGTCAATGTCTAATAAGATATTATATATATAAGATATTAATTTTTCTGTATTAGGATGTCTATTCCAAACATTCGTCAAGAATTTCTGAATTTCTAATTCGAAAGTTTTGAGTATTCGATTTTACATAATCTCTGAGTTGAAGATATCTGAAATAATCATTTCCTCGAAGTCCATAAGTCTGTTGCAACTCCTGAAATGTCAGAAAGGTGCCTTCCTTATAAAGTTGTCCCATATTTTTAATTCCATAATTCCTCCATTTGCGCAACTCTCCCTCACTTTAATGCAAGTCAAGCGCAGTCATGACTTCAGGACCTGTACCGCCCAACTGGGTGAAGCAAGATCACCACAGGAGCGCATGCAGCTGAGAAGAAGCACATCGCAGAAGCTCAGAGGAAACGCGCCGCTCGCAAGGCTCGAGCCCCTTCAACTTGTACTGCAGCACCCACCCAACTGGGTCCCATATGCGGGCGAGCCTTCCCGGGCACGGATCGGTCTCACCAGTCACCTCCGGACCCACAAACTAAAACACTGAAGTCATGGTCTTCTTCGACTACAAAGGACGAACAACAACAGGGTGAAAATGAGAAGCTAGTGCGACTTGGGTGGGGGAGGGATAGAGAGAGAGGGAATGCCGGGGCTACCTGAAGTTAGAGAAATCAATATTCATACCACTGGCTGTAAAGCTGCCCAAGTGAAATATGAGATGCTGTTCCTCCAATTTGCATTTAGCCTCACTCTGACAATGGAGGAGACCGAGGACAGAAAGGTCTGTGGGAAGGAGAATTATGTGTCCAGCAACCGGGAGATCAGGTGTTCCGCGAAACGATCGCCCACTCTGCGTTTGGTCTCACCGATGTATAAGAGTCCACATCTTGAACAATGGAAAGGCAAGACAACTTGAAGATGCACCATCTGTCGCTATACCTCCTCCCTCGACATTTCTTTCAGGTTAGGCAGAGGTTCACTTGCACCTCCAATCTCATCAACTGTATCCATTGTTCGCAAATTGGAGGAACAGCATCTCATATTTCGCTTGGGCAGCTTACAGCCCAGTGGTATGAATATTGATTTGTCTCACTACAGGTAGCCCCGGCATTCACTCTCTCTCTATCCCTCCCCCACCCGTCACACTGGCTTCTCATTTTCACCCTACAAACAGCTTACAATGGCCTTTTTCCTTTATCATTGTTACTTTTTTGCATTTCTTTCATTCATTATTCTTCACATCACCGTCTATATCTCATTTCCCCTTATCCCTAACCAGTCTGAAGAAGGATCAACCCCTGCTGGTCGTCCAAGGCACTCACTACCCTTTGTGTAAAAAGCTTGTTCACCACATCTCCTTTAAACGTTGCCTCTCTCACTTTAAAACTATGCACTCTAGTATTTGATTTTTGCAGCCTGGGAGAAAGGATCGGACTATCGACACTATCTATGACTCATAATTTTATATAGTTCTATCAGGTCTCCCTGTAATCCCTGGCATTCCAGACTAAACAATCCAAGTCTGTCCAACCTCTGCTTGTAGCAAGTACCCTAGTCTAGGCATCATTCTGAAGGGACTGCAGATGCTGGTTTAAAGAAGATAGACACAAAATGTTGGAGTAACTCAGCGGTACAGACAGCATCTCTGGAGAGAAGGAATGGGTGATGTGTTGGGTCAAGATCCTTCTTCAGATTGTCCCACTGAATTACTCCAGCTTTTGTGTCTATCATTCTGATAAACCTCCTCTGCATCCTTTCCAAAGTCTCCACATACTTCTTGTAATTGGGCAATCAGAACTTCACACAATACTACAAATGTGGCTTAACTAAAGTCAAAGAAACATAAGAAATAGGTGCAGGAAGGAGGCCATTTCACCTTCGAGCCTGCCACCACCATTCACTGTGATCATGGCTGATCATCCCCAATCTGTAACCTGTGCCTGGCTTCTCCCCATATCCCTTGATTCCGCTAGCCCAAAGAGTTCCATCTAACTCTCTTTTAAATTCATCCAGTGATTTAAAGGCCTGTCTCACGAGTCTGCGGTCATTGGCGGTGATACAGGAAGTATCTACCGCTCGTGGACTGCCAGAGGACCGCGGGTTCGGTCAAACAACCACGGCCGGGGCCGTGCGGCGTTTGTCCCAACACCGCACGGTGCTAAAAAAAAAGTCAGCACTGTCCAAAAATAATTTCTTACCGCACAGCCGCCGCCAGTGAGGCATGAGTGCGGCACGGTCACCGCCACAGCCGCCGCCAGTGAGGCACGAGCGCCGTGAGTCGAACTCTCTCACACCACAGCGCCGCCAGTGAGGCAGGTGTGCGGTACGGCCGCTGCCACAGCTGCCGCCAGTGAGGCAGGTGTGCGGCATGGCCGCCGCCACAGCCCCGCGATCCGAAAGACGTCATCGCTAGCGCGTCGCTTTGCGCGATGACGTCATCGCGTAGCGCGTCGCATTGCGCGATGACGTAATCACCCGACGCCGCAAGCTCGTGGAACCGGCCGTACGGAGATCACTCGGCCCCCAGGCAGCATCCATGCGGCGCTCTCGCGGTTGACGTGCGGTCCCCTCTTCCGGCGGCGCCGCGCCTTACCGCCAATGACCGCAACACCGTGAGAGAGAGCCTTTAGCCTCCACTGCCTTCTGTGGCAGAGAATTCCACAAATTCACAACTCTCTGGGTGAAAACGTTTTTTCTCATCTCAGTGAGACTGTGGCCCCTGGTTCTGGACTCCGCCAACATTGGGAACATTTGTCCTGCATCTAGCTTGTCCAGTCCTTTTATAATTTTATACATTTCTGTAAGATCGCTTCTCATCTAAATTCCAGTAAATACAAGCCCAGTCTTTCCAATATTTCCTCATATGACAGTCCCGCCATCCAGGGGATTAACCTCATGAACCTACGCTGCACTGCCTCAATAGCAAGGATGTTCTTACTCAAATTAGGAGACCAAAACTGCACACAATACTCCAGATGTGGTATCACCAGGGCCCTATACAACTGCAGAAGGACCTCTTTACTCCTATACTCAAATCCTCTCGTTATGAAGGCCAACATGCCATTAGCTTTCTTCACTGCTTGCTGTACCCGCATGTTTACTTTCAGTGACAGGTGTACAAGGACACCCAAGTCTCTTGTACTTCCCCTTTTCCTAATCTGACACCATTGAGATAATAATTTGCCTCCTTGTGGCAGAGAATTCCACAAAATCCTCCAAAGTGGATAACCTCACATTTATCTACATTATACTACATCTGCCCACTCACTCAACCTGTCCAAGTCACCCTGCTACCTCCTCGCATCCTCTTCGCAGTTCACACTGCCACCCAGCTTTGTGTCATCTGCAAATTTTCTAGTGTTACTTTTAATTCCATCATCCAAATCATGAATATATATTGTAAATAGTTGCCGCCCAGCACCGAGCCTTGCGGCACTCCACTCGCCACTGCCTGCAATTCTGACAGGGACCCGTTTATTCCTACTCTTTGTTTCCTGTCTGCCAATCAATTCTCTATCCATGTCAACACCGTACCCCCATTACCATGTGCTCTAATTTTTCCTACTAATCTCCTGTGTGGGACCTTGTCAAAGTCCTATAAAGCTGCATCAGGACGTACTCAATGACCTGACCTATGAAAGCAAGCATACAAAATCCCTTCTTTATCACTCTATCTACCAATCACCTGTTCATGGTAGTTCTATGTTATGAAGCTTTCTCATCCACTCCCTACACACTAGGGACACATTTTATAGAGTCCAATTAACCTACGAAACCGTTTGGGTAGCTTGCGACACAATGGTATGAATGTTGAATTCTCCAAATTTAGGTAACTAACCTACAAACAATCACATCCCATATTTCACCCCTTCTCTTCCCTGTGCCCACTTGGATGTGCTCCCATTTCTCCCTTTACCTTTCCCTCCCCCCTTCATCCCCTTTCACCCATATTCCTTCCTCTGATAAAAATTTAACTTCTCCTGTCATTATTTCATCTCTGGCCATTGTCCAAACGGATGCCTATCAAAACCCCCTCACCTATATCCACCATTCACGTGTGTAGATTCAAGTGGGATCCAACGGGATCCCACTACTGGCCATATATTCCCATGTCCACCCCTTTCTGCTTTCCGCAGAGACTGTTCCCTCCGCAACTCACTGGTCAACTCGTCCCTTCCCACCCAAACCACCCCCTCCCCAGGTACTTTCCCATGCAACCGCAGGAGATGCAACAACTGTCCCTTTACCTTCCCCCCTCGACTCTGTCCAAGGACCCCGACAGTCTTTTCAGGTGATGCAGAGGTTCACTTGTACCTCCTCCAACCTCATATACTGTATCTGCTGTTCCTGATGTCAACCCCTGTCTCTCGGTGAGACCAAGCTCAGGCTCAGTGATCGTTTCGCTGATCACCTCCGCTCAGTCCACCTTAACCTACCTGATCTCCCAGTTGCTCAGCACTTTAACCCCCTCCCATTCCCAATCTGACCTTTCTGTCCTGGGCCTCCTCCATTGTCAGAGTGAGGCCCCGCGCAAATTGGAGGAACAGCACCTCATATTTTGCTTGGGTAGCTTACACCCCAGCGGTATGAACATTGACATCTCTAACTTCAAGTAGCCCTTACTTTCCCTCTCTCTCCATCCCCTTTCCATCCCAGTTCTCCCACCAGTCTTACTGTCTCCGACTACATTCTATCTCTGTCCCACCCACTCCCCTGACATCAGTCTAAAGAAGGGTCTGGACCCGAAACGTCACCCATTCCTTCTCTCCAGAGATGCTGCCTGTCCCGCTGAGTTACTCCAGCATTTTGTGTCTATCTTCGATTTAAACCAGCATCTGCAATTCTTTCCTACACGTGTGTAGAGTTTGAAGAAGGGTCTCGACCCAAAACGTTTCCCATTCCTTCACTCCAGAAATGCTGCCTTGTCTCGCTAAGTTACTCCAGCATTTTGTGTCTATCCACCACTCACTTGCCAGGCTCTGATCCACCCCCTCCTCTGTTCCAGCTTTCTCCCCACTACTACAATCAGTCTGAAGAACGGTCCCGGACTGAAACGTGGCCAAGCTATTTTCTCCAGAGATGCTGCCTGCCCTGCTGAGTTACTCCAATATTTTGTCTCTTTTTTTGTAATGCAGTATCTGCAGTTCCTTGTATCTACGTAACCTACTAACCCGCCCTTCTTTGGAATGTGAGAGGAAACTGGAGCACCCCGAGGAAACCCAATGCAATCACAGGGAGAACATGCAAACTCTACACAGACAGTAACTGAGATCAGGATCAAACCCACAGCAACTCTACCAGCTGCACCACTATTTAATGACACTCTAGCTTCACAATTTGTTGGTGTTGTCTTCAGTTTGGTTTTCATGCAGATAAATAAAATATAATTTATTTTCGTTTAAATAATTATTATTTTGCAGCGGGACTATTTTTTCTCATACTGTTCCATAACTTAATTCCGAAAAACTAAGTGGGTCTCCGGTAAAACATTACTAATGTCAATGTAACTGCGGAAAGTACTTGTAAAGGTAAATGAATGCCTGACAGATGTAAAATCAGGAAATCACAGGAGCAAAACCAACAAACTGTGAAGCGAGAGTGTCATTAAACAATGAATTAGCAATACATTAAATGTGCTGTTGACCCTTAAAGCTTGCAAACAGAAGAAAATAAATGAAGTAAAGAAATCCGTCTTGATGTAATTCCAACAATGTGCGACACCAGATTTAAAACATCTCCAAATTTAAAAAAAATATTTTTCTTTCAATAAATTGTATGTTCGTGTATTGGAGACCATGGCTACATAAAAATGACAAACTAAGTTTGATGTTGGGATGGACTCCCCATATATTTGTGGAAGCCCCAATGGTCTTTGATAGTGCTCCCATTTTAATTTGCAAGTGATTCTAGTCACTGCCAATGGTGCTAGCACAAGCTGTTTACACATTGAGATTAGACTGCTGGCTAGAATGATCCCAACTCATAGCATTTCACATGATTTTTACAGAGTCGTTGGACTTATTCCAGTTCCCTATCAGAAACAGTTCTCAGAAATCCACTCACCATCTATCATCCTATGTCTCATACAGTCAATCTCAGATGTTCCAAGCTCAGACAAAAAAAAATCTCCTCTCCCTCTGTAAATTATTTTTGCAAGGGTCATATCACTTCAACATATGAGTTCCTTTCTAATCGGTAATCCAACTGGTAAAGCCGCTGTCTCACAGCGCCTGGGACCCAGGTTTGACCTCAGGTGCTCTCTATATGGAGTTTTCCTGTTCTCCCTGTGACTGCCTGGGTTTCCTTCGGGTGCTTCAGTTTACCCCCCAGATTACAAAGGCGTGCAGGTTTGTAAATTAATTGGCCTCTGTAAATTGCCCCTTGAGTGCAGGGAGTCGACATAGACCAGCGGGAATTGGTGGTTGGCATTGATTCGGTAGTCCGAAGGGTTTGTTTTCATGCTGTATCTTTTATTCAATCTATCAAAACAAAACTGTTGGCAATTGACACAACTGAGACCTCAATTCTGCACACATTTGCAATCAGAAAATAGCTTATTTTGCGACATATTTACTGTCCCCAATCCCACCATATGAAGTATGAGTCAAACGCATTGAATGTGCAAGTTTGGGAACTCATGTTGACAGAAGGAACTGCAATTGCTGTTTTTTTTTAAACAAAAAAAGAGTGCGTATTAAGTTGCTAGACCTGGAGCCACACAGCAGCAGAGAACTGGCCTTGACGAGGACCTTGACAAATATTTCATTATTTTTAAGCTTTTCCATTCTGGTTTCAATGACATTGAAGGGTTCTTTCAAAAGCTTTGAAAAATAATGTGTCACGTGATCTATTTTTAGCATTGCACTGCTGTGATCATGGATTGTTTTGTATTAGACTCAAAGTGCTGGACTAACTCAGTGGGTCAGACAGCATCTGTGGAGGAAGTTCCTCCACAGATGCTGTCTGACACACTGAGCTATTCCAGCACTTTTTGTCTTTTTTTTAATGTGAACTCATGTCTGCCTGAGCCCCACATTCCAACATTAGTTATACTCTTAGTTAAACAGCTTGCTCCTCGTGTTCCAGTCCTAATCACAAGTCAGATTTTGCACAACTCTTTCAAATCCAAGTGAAATGGATCTCATGGCTCATAACCAGGTTTTCCATGTCCTCATAGTCTTGGCCTGATATCTGCATTAGCTCAATAATGATTGTGAAGTAGAGGAATAGGAGATTCATGAACCAGGGTACATAGCTGTAAGGTGAAAGTGAATGTTGTTTGCTTGGATTTTCAGAAGGTCGTTGATAAGGTGCTGCACATGAAGCTGCTAAACATGATAGGAACCCATGGTATTAGAGGCAAGGTACTAGCATGGACAGAAGAATGGCTGACTGGCAGAGGCCAAAGAGTGGGAATAAATAGAGCCTTTTCTGGTTGGCTGCTGGTGACTCGTAGAGTTTCTGAAGCGTTGGTGTTGGGGCCGATACTTTTCATATTAATCATCGGGATGATGGAATTGATGGCTTTGTGGCCAGGTTTGCGGTTGATGTGAAGATAGGTGGAGGGGGAGAAAGAAGGGAGTCTGCAGAAGGACTTGGACAAGTTGGGAGAGTGGGCAAAGGAGTGGCAAACGGAAACAGCGTGGCAAAATGTACGGTCCTGCACTTTGGTCGAAGGAATAAAGGTGTAGATTATTTTCTAAATCGGGAGAGGATTCAGAAATCAGAGGTGCAAAGGTATTTGGGAGAGTTTGTGCAGGATTCTCAAATGGTTAATTTGCAGGTTGAGTCAGTAGTAAGGAAGGCAAATGCAATGTTAGCATTCATTTCAAGAGGACTCACGTATAAAAACAAGAAAGCAATGCTGAGGCATTATAAGGCACTGGTCAGGCCACATTTGGAATATTGTGAGAAGTTTTGGGTCCTGTATCTGAGGAAGGAGGTGCTGGCATTGGAGAGGGTCCAGAGGAGGTTTATGAGAATGATCCCGGGGGCGATTGAAGGTTCTGGGCTTGTACTTGCTGAAGTTTAGAAGGATAAGGGGGGGGAAGATCACATTGAAACATACCAAATAATGAAAGTCCAAGATAGATTGGACGTGGAAAGGATTGGGAGAGTCTAGGATCAGAGAGCACAGCCTCAGAATATAAGGATGTACCTTCAGAACGGAGATGCGGAGGAATTTCTTTAACCAGAGGGTGGTGAATCTGGGGAATTCAATGCCACAGATGGCAGTGGATACCGTCAATGGGTATTTTTAAAGTAGAATTGGTTCTAGTAAGGGAATTACGGGGATAAAGAAGGAGATTGGTGTTGAGAGGGAAAAATAGATCAGCTATCATCAAATGGCAGAGCAGCCTTGATGGGCCAAATGGCCTAATTCTGGACCTCTGTCATATAGTTTTATGGTCTTAAATTTAATAGTAACTTGAAGAGCAACTTTTTCACACAAAGGGTGGTGGGTGTATGGTATGAGTTTCCAGAGGATGTATTTGCGGCAACAACATCTATATAACTAAAAGTCTGATAACAACATCTATATAACTAAAAGTCTGATCTTGACCACTTTCTGTCTGCGCTGTATATTGATATTAGAAAAAACATTACCCTATATCGCAATGATTTTGGGCCATCTTACTCATCTGCTGAGGCAGCCCCGAGGATTTTTCCGATCGATGAAAAATAAAAAAGTTATGAGTGTTTAAAACATCTTGAGATCAGCTGATTGGTCCACTCGCCTGTCAATCACCATGATGAAGGTAACGCCCTTCCGGGGGGTGGGGGCAGGACAATAAAACCCCGGATGCCTGGACAGGATAGACTTTCCTCCTTCATTGCTGTGATCTGCAGAAAAAGATGACAAATGTCTAAAATTGATTCTCCACCCTCTTCCCCTTCTCTCTCTCTCTCTCTCTCTCTCACAAAGTCTCTCACCTGTTTTGGGCAGAATTTCTGGCAGTTTCTGATCTGCCAGCCCACCAACCCTGAGTGCCTGAGCTGCCAGCACACGAGGCCTGAGTGACTGAGCTGCCAGCCCACCTGGCCTGAGTGACTGAGCTGCCAGCCCACCTGGCCTGGGTGACTGAGCTGCCAGCCCACCAGGCCTGAGTGATTGAGCTGCCATCCCACTAGGCCTGGGTGACTGAGCTGCCAGCCCACCAGGCCTGAGTGACTGAGCTGCCAGCCCACCAGGCCTGAGTGACTGAGCTGCCAGCCCACCAGGCCCGAGTGACTGAGCTGCCAGCGCACCAGGCCTGGGTGACTGAGCTGCCAGCCCACCAGGCCCG
Source organism: Malacoraja senta (assembly GCA_038087875.1). Taxonomy (NCBI): domain Eukaryota; kingdom Metazoa; phylum Chordata; class Chondrichthyes; order Rajiformes; family Rajidae; genus Malacoraja; species Malacoraja senta. The sequence continues at coordinate 27,725,467 of CM075978.1, forward strand.
AGTGACTGAGCTGCCAGCCCAACAGGCCTGAGTGACTGAGCTGCCAGCCCAAGAATCCATTCAGCCCACAATGTGCATACTAGCCCTCTGGAAACCAGTCCTTTCGGCCCACAACACCCATACTAGCACTCCAAAAAGCCTCCCCCCCCCACTGGCCACCAATATTGGAATTGGTGGAGAGGTGGAATATTGCGTTGGGGGACCAGCCCTCCCATGTGAACATGGGACCCAACGGGTCCAATTTAGTCTAGTTTAAAATAAAATTGGACAGAAATGATTTAGAGTGTTTGTGGGTCAAAACGTGGGCAATTGGGTCTTGCGTAGATGGTCAGCATGGACAGGTTGAGCTGAAGGGCCTGTTTCCATGCTGTGTGATTCCATAACTCTATGTCCTTCAGAAAAGAAAAGCTGTTGTTCATTCCCAATCTGGTCTGAATGTGACTCAGACTCACAGCAATGAGATTGATTCTTCATGGCTTCATGGACCATTACATAGATCAGTTGTGTTTCAGAAGACAGTTATGTTATCATCTTTAATGTATATTTAATCTCAGCCTGGACATGTCCCCTGGAGCAGAAGGCCTCAAACTCTCTTGATCTTGCTTGAGCAGGTTTAAGCAGCAGATGTCAGAGAAGTTACCACCAGGATAACTAGTTGGTGGTGTATTTATTTTAGTTTAGGATGACACAGTGGCGCAACTGATAGAGTTGCTGTCCCCCAGTGCCACAGACTGCGTTCAATCCTAACCTATCCACGAATTCCACCCACATCCCAAAGACGTGTGGGTTAGCAGGTTAATTGGCCTCTGTAAAATCGTTCCTAGTTTGTGGGGAATGGATGATAAAATGGAATAACATACAATAGAACTAGTCTTCTTCTTCTTCTTGCATATGGTGTGCACAGCCTAAAGTTGTAGAACACATAGTAGAACTAGTGTGAACGAGTGATCATCGATTGGCATGGTCTCAGTAGGCCAAAGGGTGTGTACCCGTGCTGTATCTTTCAATTAAAACCCTTGGGATTTTCTTTCATTTCATTTGTCCACAATGTTTCATGGCCCAACTTGGTCCTTGTAATTAAATTTGAGTTTTTTCCTGCTTGCTTCATAATTCCCAAAGGCCCTATCTGATTTCATCTTCCTAAACTTCACATATGCATACTTTATACTTTTAAACAAATTTGCAACCTCTTTTGTCATCTAAGATTCCATTACCTTGCTGAGGTGGAAGGTAGTTATGGTGGAAGGGGAGGTGGAAAATTGGTGGCTTTGATTTCCTGACGCCAACATTGGACTTGATTTCAGAGACTCAAGACTGGAAAGTTGCAAGATAGCTCCAGAAAGTGGCAACTCTTTGTGTCATTTTCCAGAGGGGGATCTACAGTAATCAACTACATTCATTCCACTCTTTTACTGGTGTACAACTGTACACATATGTATAATATGATTTGACTGGATAGGCTTAGGATCATTATTGCCACGTACTGCGGTGGAGTGAAAAGCTAAGTTTTGCTTGCAATCCAATCAGATCAGATAATATTATACACAAATATAATCAAGCCAAACTCAAGTACAATAGACAGAGCAAAGGTACAGAATGCAGAAGAAAGTTCTCAACATTGTAACACAACCTTTCCATTGAAAACGTCCAATGTCTACATGGGTAGAAGTGAATTGGACAGTATCCTTACTTATGAAAGGACTGTTCAAAAGCCTGATAACAGAGGGAGAAAAACGGTGTTCGCGAGTCTGGTGGTGTGTTTTCAAGCTTCTGTACCCTCTGCCAGATGCAAGTCAAGAGTGTTTTATTGTCACATGTACCAAAACGAATAGTGACATTCATACTCGCAGCAGTATAATAGGTTTTTAAACACAGTGCACAATAGCTAATATAATAAAACAAACTTTAAAAAAGTTCAATAAATAACAAAATACTATTGTGCAAAAAAAAAACCCAAAACAAAGCAGGGAGAATGCATAACTGGGTTGGGATCGGAATAGTATGCAAAAATAAGCTTTTCACTTTTTCACTGTCCCTCAGTACGTGACAATAATAAACTAAACTTATGGGACCATGCCGGTCGTGAACTCTGATCAGCTAGTTCTTCAAAGGACTCCCACATCCATGACTTGGACTCATCCATTAATAGCTGCTCCAAATTTACTCTCCTTAGCTCCTGCCTAATAATTTTGTAATGTGCCTTATCCCAATTTAGTACTTTCCACCAATCTCAAGACTAATCCTTCTTCATAATTTTAAAATTTATGCAGTGATCACCGATTCCAAAATGCTCCTCCACTGTTAACATTTTACACTGGGCTGACAATAATTGTCTATTTTGAAAATTTCTCTTTAATGTAGAAAAAGGTGAAGGCCATAGTGACTTTAATATAAATTTGGTGTGAGAATTACAAGATGAAAAGCTCTAGGAACATTGTTTGAAGCAGATACACACATGATTAGTCTGCAAAACATCTAAAGAGCTTTGAATTCACCTTTTGAAATCCGTTGTTTCATGGGAGAGTTTAGACGTCAATTAACCCGTAAGGCCATTACATTTGAAAACATTGTAAATTATATATTACTCATGTCCTTCTTCAATCTACATTGTTTGAGAATGTGTTTAGATTGGTCTGAGGATATTTGCTTCTTGTGAGCAGTATATTTAATTCTTTATAAATGTAGTAGAGAGCCAAGCAAAGTTAATCTTGAGCAGGATAGAAGTGAGTTACAAATTTTTTTGGGAAGGATTATCATGAACCCATTCAGATCAATTGCAATGGGAGCTATTGAAGCAAGTGTAGACAAAGAAAATAAGCAATTAAAATTAAATTAGATTCATTCCAACTTTAGGAGGCTCAAAATATCAATCTAAACATTTTTTTCCAAAGATTCTGATAACATTTAGTCCAATTGAAATTACATACTGCTACCTTTGTATCAGAGTACTGTGCCACCAGGGAGGATGCCAAGCTTGGCAGTGACCACACCATCACTCACAGTAGGGTGAACTCACGTGTTATATTTTATTTACAGTGGTAAGAAAGTCCAGGACCATTAGAGGGTGGTGTCACTCACTGTCAGAGGGCAGTTGCGATGACTCTGACAATCTCAGGCTTGTCCCAGCAGTTTCGTCCTCATAAGTTCATGTTCATAAGTTCCTTAGTGATGGGAGCAGAATGAGGCTATTCAGCTCATCAAGTATACTCCGCCATTCAATCATGGCTGATCTATCTCTCCCTCCTAACTCCATTCTCCTGCCTTCTCCCCATAACCCCTGACACCCGTACTAATCAAGTCCTGATCATCAGGAGAAAGAGGCATGGTAAAGTGGAAGAGTCTGGGACTAGAGGTCATAGCCTCAGAATTAAAGGACATTCTTTTAGGAAAGAGACATTTATTTAGTCAGAGGGTGGTGACTCTGTAGAATTCTTTGCCACAGAATGCTGTGGAGGCCAAGACAGTGGATATATTTAAGGAAGATAGATAGATTCTTGATTAGTACAGGTGTCAGAGGTTATGGGGTTAGGAGGGAGAGATAGATCAGCCATGATTGAATGGCGAAGTAGATTTGATGGGCCAAATGGCCTAATAATACTCATATTCCTTATGATCCTATGACCTCATCTTAGACTTCTTCATGCAGTTCACCCCCTGCCTCAAGAGGAGGTACTGACGGTACAAGTTTCTTCCCGACAGCTCAGATTTGCACTTGAAGAGGAGGCGCTGGTGGACTCTGGATTATCCTGGTAGCCGGTCTTTTCCTGTGTATGTGTGTGTGGGCATAGTCCCTCATTGTCCGTGGGCAGGAAGAGATTCTGACATCCCAGGCTTGCCTCAGCCACTCAGTCTCAGTAAAGACACTGGGTGTCTAAGGTTTCTTTTCAGCAACCCAGTCTTGACCACACAGTGGCACTGGTGGTCTCAGATTTGTCCCAATGGCCCAGTCTTTCTCAGACCTGCTGTTAAACAATGTGTTCCCCACAAAACTACAAGAACAGATATGAAATCTGTATTAAAGGGGAAAATGCAAATAAAAACCTCGGGACACAGGAGACTGGAGATCCTGCATTTGTGAGCAAAACAAAGGGCTGGAGGAACTCAATGGGTCAGACAGCATCTGTGGACGGAATGGACAGACGACATTTTGGGTCATGACCCAATTTAACGTATCGAACCCACCAACTATTTGCAGTGCTTTTTGTCTTCAACCCAAAACCACAACCAACCATTTGCAGTGCTTTTTCTTCGATTCAAACCCCCACCAACAATTAGCAGTGCATTTTTTCTTCGACCCAAAACCCCCACCAACCATTTGCAGTGCTTTTTTTTCTTTGACCCAAAACCCCCAACAACCATTTGCAGTGCTTTTTCTCTTCGACCCAAAACCCCGACCAACCATTTGCAGTGCTTTTTGTCTTTGACCCAAAACCCCCACCAACCATTTGCAGTGCTTTTTCTTTGACCCAAAACCCCAATACAGTGAGAAGCATTTGCTTGCATGCTATCCAATTAAATCAGATCATACTCTACATGGAGAGCCTTCTCCAGGGCAGCTCCCAGGCTCTGGAATTCCCTCCCACAACCGGTCCGAAATTCTGAGTCCCTCACCATCTTCCAGTCCTGCCTCAAGACCCATCTCTTCACCTCTGCATACCCTTAGTCCCATGTTCCCCTCCCCTCTGTCTTACTGCTCTATTTTGTTTTGTTTATTCCTGACTCTCAATTGTAAAGCGACTTTGAGTCCTGAAAAGCGCTATATAAATAAAATCTATTATTATTATTATTATTATAAGTATAATCAAGGCATTCATAGGTAGATTACAAAAATATACTAGAGTGTGGAATATAGCTTTTAGCCTTAGGCAAATGTCCAATGCCTACAATAAGGTAGTTTAAAAGATTGGGACTACACTCTAGTTTAAGGGAGGACTGTTAAGTAGTCTGATAACAGAGAGGAAGAAACTGTTCAAACTTTTCAAACTTCTCTAGTGCAGAATACTGAAATAAATCATCCCTCTGGCTGAACGGTGACATCTTGGACATTTAGTGCCTAAGGGAGAAGATATTCTGCCAACGTTCAACAATTAACTGATGGTGAGCACACCACATGATCACTGGTCTTTTGGTGTGGAGTAATTATAGGGACACATCTCTCCTTGGGAGGCAATTCCCTATTCCAGAATTCAATTAAATTAACTTTTGTGCAATCTTTCTAACCCAATTAGGGGGTTGTCCATTCTTTCCCCAGATGCTGCCTGACCCGCTGAGTTCTTCCAGCACTTTGTGTTTTTCATTCAGAATTATATTGGGTCACAGAGATCAGGTAACGCCGAATTTCAAAACTAATCAGAACACTTGCCGTACACATTGTGATCAAATCTGTGGCTGATGGAACATTTTGGCTTGTGGCTGATGGAACATTCTGAACATTTTAGGTCGAGACCCTTCTTCACTCTGAAAAAGAGTCTCAACCCAAAACATCATCCATTTCTTCTCTCCAGAGACGGTGCCTGTAAGTTACTCCAGCTTTTTGTGTCTATATTTGATACAACAGCTCTCCCATGGTCTTCATTTACAGTGGATTATCAGCAAGCTTCATTCAATTAATTTCAGTCAGCGTAAATACACAGATCGATGTTTCCCATTGAAGAGAGTGCAGTAATGTTTGTGAAGAGAGATTATATTCTCAGCCAGTTTTAATTTCCCATTAGTACAAGATACTGAAGCTCTGTCCCAGGCTTTTTTTCACAACTTAACAGTAATAACAAAGGCAAAAGCTGCCTTTTCCACCTCACTTCCTGTCGTCATGGAAACAACAACTGAACCCGTTCTAAGTGAAATTATACTTCATTATGTAGCTAACCTGCTATTATAACTCCCACATAAAATTCTACCGAATAATGAGAATTTCAAATTTAAGCGTGTGGTGTTTCTATGACAGCTTTGCATTTTTGTGATCTTTGAATAAAGACTATTTGCTGTTTAATCAAGTCAGTTTCACCTTTATACATTGTTATCAATGAATACCTCAATTGCAGGGAGAATACTTGGATCCTAAAGATATATTTTCACAGTTATTTAAAAGTTTCAAAACAATGTCTGAGCTATTGCAACATGCTATAATTATTTTAAATTATTTTTTTGTGAATATTTACATTGATAGTGATGATAATGAATGTATTAACTTATCTTCCCAGAGGATATCAACTATTGTCTAGGTCGAGGGTTACATGCAGAATAAAATTCTCCAAAAAATGGACTGATAATATATCCCCATTCTTAAAAAATAGACTATTTGCATCAAAGAAGAACTGATATGGAAAGTACAAAGTATTTCTGAGGAAGTAGTGATACGGGATCTGCAAATGCTGTTTACAAAAAATAATGCTGGAGGAACTCAGCAGGTCTGAAAGCACGTCTGGAGAACATTGGTAGACGTCATTTTGGGTTAAGACCCTTCTTCAGACTGAGGAAGAATCCGAAGAAGTGTCCTAACCCGAAACATCACCTACCTGTATCTGAGTCCTCCAGAGAGGTTGCTAGACCTGCTGAGTTTCTGCAGTACTGTGTTTATTTGGAGGAAGTATACCATTCTAATGCTACTTGATGGCTACATGTGTATCAAAGGATTTTCACAGTTGGAGTGTGTGATTGAGCTCATATTAGCAAGGATATTCTGAGAAGGTTAATTTATTTGGCAACATTCAAGAAAGTTCACCGTTTTAACACACTGTAAAACAGGGGCGGAAAACCCAGGGGGGCCAGAGGGGACACGTCCCCTCCATGTTTTGAGAGGTGGGGGACATCCCCCCCCAAGTTTTTGTGATGCGTATTTTAAAACCCGGTGAAATCTCCGCTTTCAGCGAGACAGTGGGGGTGGGACTGCTGATCGAGGGCGATAATTCTGATTGGACAAGAGAGAGGTCGGTCAGCAGGCAATGGGGGCAGGGCATGATAATTCAGCGCGATAATTGGAGAAGGGAGTAGTGGGGAGGGTGGGACTGAGGATAGAGTGCGGTGATTGGAGGAGGGAGACGTGGCACAGACATGTGCTTCATCCGCAGGCAGGATCGATCCCAGCCGGGTCTCCGGTGCTGCCCGTCCCCTCCCGAGTACCCCCCCCCCCCCCGCGGGTGGCCAGAGAGGTCGGCAGAAGAGATCCTCTGCTATAGGATCTTTGGTCGGTAGTCAAACAGGCGCGGTGCCCCCCAGGCCCACAGCCAGCGCAGAGAAGCAGCGCTAAACCAGGTCAACTCTGCCTGTCCCACCAGGTGAGCCTATAGCCTTCCTGGACTTGCGGGAAATATGGCCAGCGCGGAGAAGCAGCGCTGGTATCCCGTCAGTCCAGACAGGGCTGTAGTTAACCCGGTGAGACAGGCAGAGTTGAGCTGCATTTAGCGCTGGATTGAGCCTCCGAAGCAAATATACTACCTTGCACGTGTGTGTGTGAGTGTGCACATGCGCACGCGGCCGCCAAAAAAAATTGTGTCCCCCGTCCCCTCCATGTTTTGATAGCGAGTTCCGCTCTTGCTGTAAAAACAAGTCATTACACGTTCCTGGACTTGAGAACTCAGCATATTGTAATCAAATGAAAACCAGTAACACAGTAAAACGTTGCCTATTTCCTTCGCTCCATAAATGCTGCTGAACCCGCTGAGTTTCTCCAGCATTTTTGTGTACCAGCATAATATACTTACTCATTTAGGTTAACATGAAGTTAACGTAAAATTAGACTACCGGAAAATGGAGTCATAATATATAAACTCATTAATGCTGGATAATGCATTCTTGTTTGTCACGAGCTCTTCATCTCTATAGTTAACATTGTATAAGATGTAAAATGGAGAAACACGGAACTGCAGATGCTTATTTACACAAAACCCCCATCAAGTCCTGGAGTAACTGTGTGAGTTAGGCAGCATCTCTCGAGAACATGGATAGGTGATGAGTCGGGTCAGAACCCCTCTTCAGATGATAACAGGGCTTGTGGGCTTGAGTTTAGGGAGAGGTTGGATAGGCTGGAACATTTTTCTTTTGAGTGCAAGAGGCTGAGGTACACTCAGCCTTATTGAGGTGTACTGGGTCATAAGCAGCATAGATAAAGCGAATTCATTCATTTTCCTAGGGTAGAGGATTCTACAGCTAGAGGGCATCGGCGTAGGGAGACAGGGGAGAGATTTAAGAGGAACCTTAGAGGCAACATTTTCACTGAGAGGGTAGTCTGTACCTGAAATGAGCTGCTAGAGGAAGATGCAATTATAACTTTCAAAAGACAATTCAACATATATATGGATTGGAAGGGTTTCATGGGCAGGCAAATGGTGAATGCTGAATAATACATGCTGTTTGCATAGAGATCAAAAACCATTGCAATATTTTGAATATGTATTTCTTGTCTGCTTTTCATATCATTAGCAACCGTCACCTTTAGAGTGCCACTTAACTAACGAAAAATGAACCAGTACACCTTTCAATTAAGATACTTCAGCTTTAATTACTGTGTAAGGTAATGCATAATTGTTTAAATAAAGACCTTCACTATATGCTGAACTGATTTTGGATAGTTTACTTTTAATTACTGTAAAAGGATAATAATTGGATATTTCAGTAAAATTCTAATTGATTTATTTGCAAAGCAGAGTGTGTATTATTTAGGGGCTCTTCAGTCTTTAGGGATAGACCATTTTTCCAGCGTGGAAATGTCAAAGTGAAGAGGGCACATTGCTTTAAGGTAAGAGGGGCAAAGTTTAAAGGAGATGTGTGGGACATGTATATTGTACAGAGGGTGATGAGGGTACTACCAGGGGTGATGGTGGAAGCAGATACAACAGCGGTGATTAAGAATCTTTATGATAGGCACACGGATCTGCAAGGAATGGAGCAAATTAGTTTATTTTGACAGCAGGTTCTGCATGGACATTGTGGGCTGAGGGGCTTGTTACTGTCCTGTACTGTTCCATATTATCTGTTCTATTATCATATTTAATTTTTAATATAAAAGTGAGAAAATGAATTTAAATGTTCTAACATAAGGTGTAGGTTAGGGTTTTAAATGAAATGGGTACTACTTTGTGCATTGCTAGATTAAAACATTTATGAGATACTAACCACACAGATTAGGAAGGAGATGGTGGAAACACAAGAAACTGCAGATGCTGGTGCTCCAAAATGTCAGAACGAAGAAAGGTCTTGACCTGAAACACTGTCTGTCCATTCCCACCACAGATGCTGCCTGACCTGCTGGGTTCCTCCAGCACTTTGCATTTTGCTCAGGAAGCAGATGACCTCAGTTGACATTCAAAGAGCAGAAGCATCTTCAAATGCACTTTCTGATAGATCTGGTAATCGATTTCAGCTTCAAACTATTTTCTTAAATGCATGTGTAATGGATTAGTTTAGGAGAAATACAGTGCTGAAACAGGCCCTTGGGCTCACCAATTCCGCACCGACCTGCGATTCCTGCATACTACATACACTAGGGACAATTTTACATTTACACCAAGCCAATTAACCTACAAACCTGTACGTGTTTGGAGTGTGGGAGGAAAACAAAGATCTCGATGAAATAATTAAAATTAACATTATCAAAATTGCAGATAACACGAAGCTGAGTGGCAGTGTGAACAGTGAAGATAATGCTATGAGGATGCAGGGTGACTTGGACAGGTTTGGTGAGTAGGCAGATGCATGGCAGATGCAGTATAATGTGGATAAATGTGAGGTTATCCACTTTGGTGGCAAGAACAGGAAGGCAGATTATTATCTGAATGGTGTCAGGTTAAGAAAAGGGGAAGTACAACAAGACCTGGGTGTCCTTGTACATCAGTCACGGAAAGTAAGCATGCAGGTACAGCAGGCAGTGAACAAAGCTAATGGCATGTTGGCCTTCTTAATGAGAGGACTTGGGTACAGGAGCAAAGAGGTCCTTCTGCAGTTGTACAGGGCCCTGGTGAGACCACACCTGGAGTATTGTGTGCAGTTTTGGTCTCCTAATTTGAGGAAGGACATTCTTGCTATTGAGGGAGTGCAGCGTAGGTTCACGAGGTTAATTCCCGGGATGGTGGGACTGTCATATGATGAAATAATGCCGTGACTGGGCTTGTAGTAACTGGAATTTAAAAGGATGAGAGGATATCTTATAGAAACAAATACAATTATTATGGGATTGGACATGCTAAATGTAGGAAACATGTTCCCGGTGTTGGGGGATTCCAGAACCAGGGCCCACAGTTTAAGAATAAGGGGTAGGCCATTTGGAACTGAGATGAGGAAAAACCTTTTCACACAGAGATGTGAATTTGTGGAATTCTCTGCCTCAGAAGGCAGTGGAGGCTGATTCACTGGACGCATTCAAAAGAGAGTTAGATAGAGCTCTTAGAGCTAGCCGAATCAAGGGATATGGGGAGAAGGCAGGAACAGGGTACTGATTGTGGATGATCTGCCATGATCACATTGAATGGCAATGCTGGCTTGGAGGGACGAATGGCCTACTCTTGCACCTATTGTCTATGTATCTATGTATCTATGCATCTCGGAGAAAACCCACATGGTCACGGGGAGAACATACAAACTCCATACAGACAAGCACCCATATTCAGAATCAAACCTGGGTATCTTGAACTGTAAGGCAGTAGCTCTACCACTACGCCTCTGTGCTGCCCTTTTTAATTGAATTGTTAAATGTCAGAGGAAAACTAATCAAAATTATAAATAATGCTGGGCATTAAATTTTCATTCCATAATTGCAGCTAAGTTATAGTTAAAGTTATGGATCAAGGAGAATAATTATTTTAGCTTCAGTTTAGAGATGCAGCATGAAAATAGGCCCTTCGGCCCACTGAAGTCCACACCCTCCCACCTATCCACACTAATTCTATATTATCCCACTTTCTTATCCATTCCCTAACCGGGGGGCAATTTATAGAGGCCGATTGTCCTACAAAGCTGCATGTCTTTGGTATGTGGGAGGAAACCAGATCACCTGGAGGAAACCCATGTGGTTACTGGGAGAACATGCAAACTCCACACAGACAGTATCTGAATAAGGATCAAACCCGGATCTCTGGCGCCATGAGTAATTACAACGCAAGCGACAGTGTTTTATCGCTTACTTGTTTTATAAGGAAGGATTCTCCTCCCCCAGTTCCTAGAGGACATGAATATATCATAAATACATAAATTTAAAAAAAAAATTTTAATAGGTGCAGGAGTAGGCCATTTGGTCCCTCGGCCATTCAATGTTATCATGGCTGATCATCCACAATCGGTACCCTGTTCCTGCCATCTCCCCATATCCATTGATTCTGCTAGCCCTAAGAGCTCTATCTAACTCTCTTTTTAATGCATCCAGTGAATTGGCCTCCACTGCCTTCTGAGGCAGAGAATTCCACAAATTCACAACTCTCTGGGAGAAAACGTTTTTCATCATCTCAGTTCTAAATGGCCTACCCCTTATTCTTGTGGCCCCTGGTTCTGGACTCCTCCAACATCGGGAGCATGTTTCCTGCTTCTAGCGTGTCCAATCCCTTAATAATTTTATATGTTTCTATAAGATCCCCTCACATCTTTCTAAATTCCAGTGAATACAAGCCCAGTCATTCCATTCTTTCATCATGTGACAGTCCCGCCATTCCGGGAATTAACCTCGTGAACCCTCGCTGCACTCCCTCAATTGCAAGAATGTCTTTCTCAAATTAGGAGATCAAAACTTCACACAATACTCCAGGTGTGGTCTCACCAGGGCCCTGTACAACTGCAGAAGGACCTCTTTACTCCTATACTCAACTCCTCTCGTTATGGCCAGAGAGGAACAGGTGGAGCAACCACGTGCCTTTGTGAAGATTGTGAAGATCCTATAGCCAGTTTGAGTTTAACCAGCTTCTAGAGGGAAGGGTTTAGTGGAGGTGTCAGGGCCTGTGTGTGAACAGGTTGCATGTGGGAGGAAATTCACACTGACCGCAGGTTGGATTTGATGTGGGTGCAGGGTATAGGGAGTGATCAGTCAAAGACCCTGGTTAGAATGACCATTCACAGTCTGGGGGGATTGGGGAGAAGTGATAGCCTCACCCTGGCTGGCAGGTTGGGCCAGAAGCTTAACTTCGCTGGCTTGAGAGTACTTTAAGAATCATCTCCCCTTACATTGAACAAATATATAAAATGATCTTGAACAAAAGCCTAAACACTTAGGGCAGCACCGTGGCACAGCTGTAGAGTTGCTGCCTTACAATGCTTACAGCGCCAGGGACCCAGGTTCAATCCTGTCTACGGATGCTCGTCTGTACAGAGTTTGTAGGTTTTCCCTGTGACCAGCGTGAGTTTTCTCCGAGAACTTCGGTTTCCTCCCACTCTCCAAAGACATATAGCTTTGTAGGTTAATTGGCCTGGTATAAATGCAAAAATTGTCCCTTGTGCAGGATAGTGTTAATGTGTGAGGATTGCTGGTCGGTGCAGACTCAGTGGGCCAAAGGGCTGGTTTCCCTCTGTATCTTTAAACTAAACTAAACTTTGGAGATACATAGATTTGCAAATGGTTGAATCTTGAGCAGAACACAAAGTTGAGTTGAGTTGAGTTGAGTTTAGTTTGGAGATACAGCGAGGAAACAGGCCCTTCGACCCACCAAGTCTATGCCGACCAGCACTAGCACTATCCTACACACTAGGGACAAGTTATAATCTCTGCCTAAGCTAATTAACCTACTAACCTGTACTTCTTTGGAGTATGGGAGGAAACAGGAGCACCCGGAGAAAACCCACGTGGTCACGGGGAGAAGTACAAATTCCATACAGACAGCACCGTAGTCAGGATCGAACCCGGGTCTCTGGTGCTGTAAGTCAGCAACGCTACCTCTGCAGCACCATGCTGCTCTGAGTTGCTCCAGCACTTTGTGTTTAGCCAAAACATTTTGGTTAATGTAACACATGACATAAGCAATAAGGATTGTTAATGACCACTGCATTTTAAAGGATATCCAATAAACTGCAGATACAAAAAAAAGACAAAGTGCAAGAGTAACTCAATGGGTAACGCAACATCACCGGAGAACTTGGATAGGCGACATTTTGGATCGATACCCTTCTTCATAAAGTTGTAATGCTTTAAGGATTATATAACGTTATTGGTTTTAGTTGCAAGATGTGTACTTTCCAGAAGTGGATATATTGTACTCATGTTTGAGTCAACAGGATAGCATGCAGAACTACTCAATCTGTACTTCATGCTGCTTCAGAACAGCAGCCAACATCCGCAGCTAACAATGGCCTGTTTCCTTCATCACCGTTACTTTTTTGCACATCTTTCATTCATTTGTTCTATATTTCTCTATATCATCATCTATATCGCTCATTTCCCTTTCCCCTGACTCAGTCTGAAGGAGAGTTCCGACCTGAAATGTTACCTATTCCTTTTCTCCAGCGATTCTGTCTGACCCACTGAGTTACTCGACCTTTTGTGTCTATCATCAAAGACTGATCTCATCTTGGTCATCCCCCCCCCCCCATTTCCATCAGGTGGAAGATATAGAAGCTTGAAAGTGTGCACCACCAGACTCAGGAACAGCTTCCTCCCCTCTGTTATCAGCCTTCAGAATGGTCTTTGCATAAGCTGGGTTACCGTCTGATTCACCTTTACTCGATTGCAGATATTCAACTTTGTCTATGGGACCGGTGTGTTACTATACAATATTCTGCACCCTGTATCTTTCCCTTTGCTCTACCTATTGTGCTTCAGTTTAGCTTGATTGTTTTTATGTATAGTATTGCGGACATTGGACTCTGTCTGTGGAACGGATGTACTATAATGCTGAGAACTATATTCTGCACTCAGTATTTTCCCCCTTGCTCTATCTTATGTTCCTTAGTTTGACTATGTATATTATTTGATTTGAACAGATAGCATGCAAAACAAAGCTTTTCACGATACGTTGGTGCATGTGGTAATAATAAAGCTAAACCTAAACTGTATCCCTCCACATGTGACAACCTAACAAAACTAAAATAACCTAAACTTACCTAAGTGGTCTGTGTATTGTTGCAACAACATTTCTTGTGGAAGATCTCAGAGCCTGTCTCTAGGTGTGGAACAAGTCACAGAAAGAAATTCTTTCCTGATGCCAAAAGCTTTTTATTAAATGTAATAAAGTACTGCCCCATTAACAAAGGCCCTATGCTTACAATGAGCAATGGTATTCAATTCAAGTCCAACTATTTAGACTTCCAGACAAGTAAAATGTGTAAAATTTGGAGAGGAGAGAGTTCACAATGGTGAACGAATAGACCAAAGATATTATTGTATCTCAGAGGTTACAAAGATTGGATCCAGGCCATAAAATTTTCAAATGAGTTACTGGAAAATACATTTAACACATTACAAACACATTGCAACCTGCCTAGAAATCAAAGAGTTGACAATTACTATGTTTTCCCCTCACAATCAGGAGCAGGGTGAATCCTTTGAAAGTGTCCAAATGAATAGTAAGATTAAACGAGAACTTACCTAAGTTTGAAGTTTGATCTTTATTTTACGAGGAGTTACGTTGGTGATTACGTGAAGAACCCCGCCAGTGCGCCTGCGTGTCAATCTTCGAAGCAGCGGTGTGAAATCACAAAAAACAACAAGCGAAGTAATATAGTATCATAATAAAACGAGTAATACAAGAACTTCCATCTGACCTTTATGATGGAGGGTTGGGTCATGGTGGGCACGTAATCACCAACGTAACTCCTCAAAAAATAAAGATCAAACTTCAAACTTAGGTAAGTTCTCGTTTAATCTTACTATTTTACTTCGGAGTCACGTGAGTGACTACGTGAAGATTTTAAAGCTTTGTGATTTCATGCCGCAGACAAATCCCGGTTTCTCACTGCATTGATTGACTCGGAACGAGAATATTCAATAATGCATTAATAATAACATTTGTACCACAAATGCAGTAATTCATTTATTTGAATAAAATAATTAATAGTATCCCCTTTAACCCAGGGAAAATTAAGCAGAACTTAATATAGTATCTGCAAACAGCCCCGTATTGGCAATAGCCTGATGGTAAAATTGTTGAAAAACACCAACTTATTAGATCACCTGTGAGAATATGATCGACGGGACTTCCTTCGCCCTGGTCATCAATGTTGCTGCTAAACTGGATGGAATGTAAAACCATCAATGTTCACACGTGCAGCAACTAAAACCTGTTTTTAACCATCTTAAAATAGTCTAAACTGACACTATCTTGTATGGTTTTTCGTGAATGATAAACAATCTTGTTTTCATATTTCATAAGATCTTTGTAGCCTCAATTTTTTGCAATAAATATGTCTTAACATATAGACATGGATCCATAGAATATGTTAATAAAACAATCTTGAATCCTGTCACACCTGATCCTACTTCATTTGAGTAGTTCATAAAATGTAAAACATAACATAATCCTGAGGTACTTCTGTGTATCTGTAACTTTGTAATGTTATAAGTGCCATAAACATGACTACCTTCATGCTGAACTTGGCCAAATCAGAATCGTACCAAGACTCCTTTGATGAAGTAGCTTAAAACAATTCTATATTCCAGATTCCCTCCTAGGTTTAGCAGGTCTGGAATTAAAATTCCTTTCATTAATCTGGAAATAAAAGAACGAGACTCAACAGGATGTCTTTCCAACCTCATCAAATAAAAACGAGGAATAATATACTTCTGTGTGAATAAATCGCACTATACCTCAACCCATTAAATAGAGGTCAATCCAAGATATTTGAGACATGTGCCGTACAACATTCCATATTCTTTTATACACAGAAACTTTTCCCCTCATTCTTTACATAATGGGAAAGCAGTATTTACAGAGTCACAACTCAGATTCACAAATGTACTGCTTTTGAGTACTCATCCGCCAGACTGCTGTAAGCATGTCCACAGCATGCCCAGACAATCCTCTTTTTTAAAACCTGCATCCATACAGGCATATGACGGATGTTACTCTCCAATTATCGAATACACCAGTAACTTCCTTCTTTTGGGAACATTTATCAGAAACTGTGTCATAAATTCCAATATCAAAGGGAACCATGGCTGCCTAGACCCGTCTGGTACCACGAATACCCCAGAGGCAGCATACTGCTTCATTTTAAGCAGACACCGATTTATGAGACAGTATGAAGTAAAATGCATATAACAACATACCATCCTAATATAACGAGAAACATCCATCGCTACTGTCTCCCGATGTAGTCCCATTACACATATCTCTGTAACTGGTGATTGAGTCTGGATGGAAACAAGTCATATCTGGCTTCCCAAATCTGACTATTATATCATTAAAAAATCTTAAGGTTAAACATCCATTCTTTGTTATCATGGAAATTCCACCCATACAATTAATACATGCCATTGTTGTAGTGTTGTTAATTTGAAACTGAACATGCAGATTAGTTGTATTTAACAACAAGCTTGTAGCGCATAAGCCTTCCAATAGACTTTAAAACGTCAATTCTCCATGTCTGTAAAATAATACTTCTTCCATATTCCATCTGTCCACAGATGGATACATTTTCAGTGGCACCAATCCTAGTACACTGACATAAGACCATGGAAGGCTGTTCAATCCATATCTTGCTTGAACTACTGAAGACATGTTAAATCCACTACTGCAATCAGAAGCAGCATTTGTTGTTTAATTGCATGGCCTATCAAAAAATGGCAATCATGCATCTTAGTGTTTTTTCTTTTTGCAGTCTGCAGCTACTGGTAGTCCAATGGCCCATATTGTATTGCTGGAAATAACACTAATTCTCCTAACAAGCTGGCCACCTGTCTTAATTGAAGAATGTTGCTTTTCCAAGTGCTTAATACAACCATCAGCAATTAGCTTTACCCTTTACCCTGGGTAAATTACTACCATTTCAATTGAATCAAATAATCAATTGTTGTAAGTATCGTTAACTTAATTTCTCTCTGGATGAATTAAACTCAACTTTCAAAAGTGGTTTGAATAATTTGAGAGAGATAACTCACGAATTCTCTTGTTCGTCCTAATTAGGACATCATCCAGTTAAGCCATCCACATCTGTCCTTGCACTCTAATTAGCCGCAAAATTGGTTTTACCAATTTAGTGAATTTCTAGGGACTGAAGTTAACCCGTTAGAACTTTGAATTGCCATAATTGTTCCTTTAGATAATTTTATCTTATAAATGAACAAACACTAAGTAATATACATCTTTCAGATCTATGTGCCATAAAACATCTTTTTTGAAATAAATGTTGGCACTCAAAGTCTCTATTTTGAAGTGTCTATACTTCACAACATTTTAAAGACTTGTCAGATCTAAAATACTCCTCACCTTTTTAGGTTGAGAAATTTTAAACACAATTTGGTGTTTTTGATAAACCGACCTTTCAATTACTTGTTTATAAACAAGTTTTCAATTAAGCTTGAACCTCCATCAATTATTTTTATGTGAAATTGGAATGTTCTGCTTGGAACATGCTGGATGGCAAATCAGTATTTGAATCAAATCAATTAGAACCTTTCTATAATACTCAGAATAATAACAGAAGTAATTTGCTTCCAATATTTGGCTGTTTTTGCCTTAATATGTTCCCATAAGAACCAGGTCCACCTACCTCCTTTGTCATCTGAGTGGCCTGTGGTCCCTGGCTCCTGGCAGGCAAAACCCACGCTTTTTCGTTTTCCTGCTGCAGGACATCAACTGCGTACCTGCTTCAATGGTCGATTTGATCCTGATGTCGGTCCAGGATTTTGTATGATGTCTGAAAGGATACGTCCTCTTTGCAGACTTGACGACCATTGATGTTGTGATCAACTTTGCTGTTTTTGCCTCATTATACAACTCTTTCCCACGATTCATGAGGTTTTTTCTCTGAAGAATAAGTTGAATGACTGCACATTGCTGGGCTTTACAGAGTTGCTGCAACTTGGGGTTGATGGTGGGCCGAATGGCATACTTCCTGAAACAATTCATCTTGAAGTGGGCGCTACATAGCAACCTTAGTGCCACTTGATGCATCTCCATCCATGGCCTCCATCCATCGTTTTGCAAATTGCAGTTGTTCATCAACCCAGCAGCTTAAATATTCTCTGCAGTTTACTTTCCTTAGGCTTACATGCCTTCGCCCATCTGACCCCTTATCTTGGTTCACTGCCAGTACTTTCAGCAATACGCAGTTCCTTGGGATCTCGTGCTTTTTTGGCATTTTCATCCATCATAAGCTACTAGAGCTGATGGCAGACACAATAGTTGATCACAGAGTCACGTCCTTTCCAGTGGCTCTCCTGACTCTGACGGGGCAGCGAATCGTACTACCAGGAGTAAAACATCTGGCAGCTGCCGTCTTCGCTTGTATCAGCCTCACCGTCAGACTCAGGGTCAGAACTCTCACAGAGCAGCAAATCGTACTGCCAGGAATAGCCCATCTGGCAGCTGCCGTCTTCGCTGGTTTTGGAAACTCTGCTGACCCTGTGCACGCGCCTCATCAATGAGGGTGCTGTCAAGCAGCCCTTTACTAGGTGCTGCTGACCTGGCTTCTGGAGCCTGGTTCTGACATCACTCCTCCTGGAGTATGTTTTGTTGGAGCAACCTGTGTACAGGTTATCCATTTGGAATATCCACTCAGAAAGTGGTATCCAGCCTTGGAGGTGAATCCCAAACTGACTCTTGCTCCATGGCCCTGACTTGTATGTTGCCTAGCACCCAACTGACGCTGGCTCCGTTCTTTTCTTTAATGCACAAGTCCACAGTTCGCCCCGCTCCCAGCCGGCGACTGTTGTAGGGTATGAGGCAGTCCTTTACCGACTGCATTCCCGCAGCTTTTTATCGGCTTTGCCTTGCCCCACTGGTGCTGACTAAATTCACTTCAGCCCCAATATCCCTAGTCGCTATGCTGTCTGCTGGCGACTGTACCGTGGTCAGAGGCGGCTGGTCGCCGACCGCAATCTCGCGACTTTCTACCGGCTGAGTCGCTCGCCTCCTCCCCTTGCCCGTTTTTTCCATGGCGCCTGTGGAAAAAATCCCCACAGACCCACAGTAAATGGACACGGAAATACTTCCAAAAAAGTTTATACTTACCTTGCAGTTTAAAAACTACAATTCCACTAGAGGAGCTCCTCGCGTCCGTTTGCGCCAATGCATCTGACGTAATGACGCGCAGGTGCACTGGCGGGGTTCTTCACGTAGTCACTCACGTGACTCTGAAGTAAAATCAAAGGTTCTTTCCAAATGACTAATTTTGCAGCATCAAAGGACACAATCAGCGTATCTGTGAAATTTAGTTCAGCCCGAGGAACAGCAATGACAAAAGAGACAGTTACCTGCAAGAAAAGTTGCTTTCAGACATGCAAAGATACCCAAAGTCAGGTTGGAAACCTTGAATGGCCAACAACAGGAAGTAGAGAGGTTAGGGTGCCTGATAAAAGGCAGGAAAGGAAAGCACTGGTGAAATGTTATAGTACTGTGGACAGCATGAATGGCTGAGGAATTCCTGAGGCCATCATTATCATTGA
The DNA here is from genome assembly GCA_038087875.1 of Malacoraja senta. Taxonomy (NCBI): domain Eukaryota; kingdom Metazoa; phylum Chordata; class Chondrichthyes; order Rajiformes; family Rajidae; genus Malacoraja; species Malacoraja senta. Next base: position 27,744,980 of record CM075978.1, read on the forward strand.
AATATCTATTGTGATGTACTTTCAGACCTTTAAACTGAGAGTGGGATTGAAAAATTAAGAGTCACTACAAACATAAAATAACTGAGTAGATCTAAGATACTGAAAAATAAAACATAGAATATAGAACAATACAGCACAAGGACAGTCTCTTTGGCTCACAATGTCTGTGCTGAACATGTTGTCAAGACCAACTCTCATCTGCCTGCACATAATCCATATCATCCATTCCTTACATATGCATGGCCTATCTAAAAACTCCTTAAGTGCCACCATCGTTTCTGCCTCCACCATTACCTCCAGCAGTGCCTTCCAGGCACTCACCACTTTCCGTGTAAGCCCTGCATATGGTGAAGATGCATGATGCAGACTGGAAAAATAATTCCTGATTAGTGCAGCAGAGGGCATTATGTTTGGACATTGTGGACCGAAGGGTCTGCTCCTATGCTGTACTCTGCTTTGTTCTATGTTATTGATACAGGAGTAATAAACATGTCCTAAATATGTGCCATCTATTGTTAACAATCATTGCTGTATTAAGGTTTATTTTGAAGGAATGCATCATGTGGCCACCAGCTCTGTTTTGCTGCCATATTTGGTGTGGAAAGTTACAGAACTGTCTGACTCTATGAAGAAAGCCACCTCAGAAAGTGCTGTGTTAATAATATATGCCTTTATTCAATAAAACATTTATTTTCCTTTGTTGGAATTATTTTATATTAAAAAATAAGTATATCAAATGATGAGAGGCATAGATAGGATAGAACCTTTTTCCCAGGATGGAAACATCAAATATTTTAAGACAGCTTCCAGGCACTCACCACTTTTTACACAGAAAGTGGTGAGTGCCTGGAAGGCACTGCTGGAGGTGATGGTGGAGGCAGAAACAATTGTGGCACTTAAGGGTTTTTTAGATAGGCCATGCATATGTAAGGAATTTAATGGAGGATATGGATCTCTGTGCAGGCAGATGAGAGTTGGTCTTGGCAACATGTTCAGCACAGACATTGTGAGCCAAAGAGCCTGTTCTTGTGCTGTATTGTTCTATATTCTATGTTTTATTTTTCAGTATCTTAGATCTACTCAGTTATTTTATGTTTGTGGTGACTCTTAATTTTTCAATCCCAAAGTACATCACAATAGATATTTCAATGATAATGATGGCCTCTGTGAATGGTTGAACTGACTTTTTTTATATCCCATGACAAATCAATCTTAACCATGGTGAAGATGCAAACAAGTGTAACGAGCAATCCAAAAATGAAACAATGGAATCGTCAAAGTGATTTCCATCTGTAAAATGTCAGCTTTAAAACTGATGGTCAAATATTCAGAGCACCTCAAAACTCAAAAGAAACAACAGTCCTGCAGTTATTTTTGTTTCTAAATCTCAGTTCTAATCCAAAGGATCAATCATCATGTTATTCCAATGCTGTAACCTGCTCTTTTGATTGATTGTTAATTTGCAAAAGCACTCCAGTTAGTCATTTTACTGAGATATGAAAACAGAGCTTTGAAAATTTGTAGCATTCTGAAACGACCAAACATTGTAAACATTTGCATTGCTTAAATAAATAGTAGGTTCTAGGAGGGATGTTGCTGTGCTTTTAAGAGCACTGCGCAAATTTGGATGCATTAGTCAGCTTGTATTAAATAATAGATAGAGAGATACTGCGTAGAAACAGGCACTTTGGCCCACCGAATCCACGCTGACCATCAATCGCCCATTCACACTATTCTTACACTAGTCTAATCCAACTTTATTCTCTCCATATTGTTATCAGCTCCCCCCAGATTCTATCACTCACCTACACCCAAGTGGCAATTTACAGAGGCCAAATATCCTACCAACCCACACATCTTTGGGTATGCGGGAGGAAACCTGGAAACCCACACGGTCAAAGGGAGAACGTGCAAACTGCACACAGACAGCACCCGAAGTGAGGACTGAACCTGCGCCTCTGGTATTGTAATGCAACAGGATTTCCAGCTGCACCATAGTATTGTGTTCATAATGATACAATTACAACAACACAAATGTCCTTGTATTGCATTAAATAATTAACATAGGTATATCCCAGAAAACACAGGACTCTGATCTGTGTATGTGATTCTGTAGTCCCCAAATGTGAAATGCTAATTATGTTGATATATTGTATTTGAAAGAAGCAGCATCTGATCAAATATTTTAGTGATAAATTGGAAATATTAAAAACTAGGATGTGAGAGATTATACAAATGGGTGACCAGTTAGGATAGGCTGTGGCAATAGGGAATGAAGGAGCAGTTTTTAGCAGTGAAGAAAATATACATTAAGATAAGCAGCACAAGTGAAAAAACAATGAAAAGCACACAAAATTGATAGATTATATTTGCATAACAATTAATGGGCAAACAAGGCGGTCAACTTGCATTTAGCAATGCCTGAGAAAGAGGAAACAAAAGGCTCGGTATTATGAAAGAGTGAATATTAATAACTCATCTGTGAATAATATTTAAAAAACAAAATAAAGGATAACCTTTTACATTATTGAAACAATTCCATCCAGTCAATTGTGAATGTGCTTGCCCTTTGCCAGAAAACGAATCCTACTGCACTGTGCTCTCCTTGCACAATTATATCATCTTCCCCTTTAAATATTTAAGCATCTTTCTCTTAAAAGATGCAGGAGGCTCTGTGACAATAATGTTTGATGATGAGGAATGCTATTCCCGATCTCCTCATACTGAGTTGCCACATGCAAACTGCAACACTCTTCTCACCTATTCCCAGCCAGCAGATATTGTCCTTCATTATAAAAAACTCCTAATTATTAAACGATCTAATAAATCCCCCTTGATGTTCTTTGTTCCCGCACAATAGTTCCTAGGTCTCTCTTCAGCATTGTGTCCTTTGGTCGCTGGCTCCATCTTGATGCATCCTTGTTGGACACACAATAATTTCAGTGTGTAATCTATAGCTGCCTAAATCTATGGATTTAGCCTTTCTAATATTTCTGAACCTTCTTTATTCTTTATTTAACGAGCGTGTGGGGGGTTACAATTTAAGAGGAATATTTAACTTTAAGAAACAAAAAGTCCGTACGACTAGAAAAACCTTTTGTATTTCGGTTTGTGGAGTAGGAGTGTGGAATAAATTGAACGGGGAATTGAAGCAATGCACAAACATGAATCATTTTAAAATGATATATAAAAAAATAATGCTCAAGGGGTACAGGGATGGAGGGGATGGTTGACAAGTGGGGGTTGATGTTTATCTTGTTTACAATCGTTGATGTTTATCTTGTTACTATTGTTGATGTTTATCTTGTTTACTATTGTTCACTGATGTTGGGTACTTCAAATATGAAGATTGTATGTACATAATAGTTGTATGTATATATGTGTCTGTAGGTATTATGGGAAATTGCCTAGGGCAGTACTATTATTAGTAAGGAATTGATTTTTAAATACGATAGAAGTGTTGGGGAAAAGGGGTGAGATTTAATAAGTTATTCTTCTTCTCACTCCTTTTCGAGCTTGTACAGACTCTGAGTTGGACATTGGAACCTTGATTTTGTTCTTCTCATTTGTAAATGTTGATTGCAATGTTCAATTGTTTGATAATTTCGATTTTGTTAATATCAATGTCTTTAATGTCTTTACTTGTTCGGAATAAATAAATAAATAAATAAATAAATAAATAAATTGTCTATTTGTAAAATCCTAATTCTATTGGCCTAGTTTATATCTGTAATTGCGTCATATTTCAAACCATGGGTGTCTTTGTTAATCCAATGTCTTTAGCATCTCACTAATGCCTATTTTGACAGTGACAATATTTGGGAAACAATGCAAAAGACCACCTCATTAACTTAGTACAATTATTGTTGACGAAGTAGAGATAAGTGTTTATTGGATTGTGGTTTTGGAAGGCAGTGAGCAACATGACTGACATGTTTAACGGTGACTCTGGAGAGCTAATGAAAACTGGCAGTGCAGCACATCAACTTGAATCAATAGGAACCACACAAATATAATTTAATTTAAATGACTGGAGTAATGCAATAGCCAACAGTAATTATGCTATTGATTGGTTTATCAGCAATTCCTTCACTGAAGTCCCCCCCCAAAATGGAGTTTATATTAAAAGTATTAAAAGTATTAAAGGTAAAATAAGTTTTTTCCCTCTTTTATCAGACTTCAGAACGGTCCTTCCATAAGCTAAGGTACTGTACAATTCCCCTCTACCCTATTGTGGACATTAAACTTTATCTACGGATGTGCTATGACACCGAGAACTATATTCTGCACTCTTTTTTATCTTCCCCTTTGCACTACCTATTGTACTTGAGTTTGACTTGTTTGAATTCATGTATAGTATATGATCTATTTAGATAGCCTGTAAAACAAAGCTTTTCCGCTGCACCTCAGTACACATGCCAATGATAAAGCTAAATCTAAACCTTTACAAATCTGATCATACCAGATAATGCTAACCCTCCAACAACTCAGATCCAATGAATCTCTTTCAAAATTTCAGGAGCCACCTCTCAACCAAGGCAGACATCAGTGATAAAAGTCCCCAATGTGTGTCCATAGTAACACTTCAGACTTTGAAAAATAGGGGAAGAGAAAGTCCAAACTCCTAGACTCAAAAAAGGCATTTAGACAGGCACATGGATATGCAGGGAATGGAGGCATATGGATAGCATGGAAGCAGAGGAGTTGAGTTTAACTTGGCGTCATGTTTGGCATGGACATTGTGGGCGGAAGGGCCTGTTCCTGTGCTCTACTGTTCTATGTTCGTGAAATGCAGTCCCTACTGAGCAGCAGGTCCCTGCCATTCTATGTGCTTCAGATACAAGAATAACCCACAGTAGAGAAACTAAAGCACAGGGGCAGTACCTTCAATGCTGACTCTCCAATATTCTCCAAATCGGCTGGCAGAACAGACAAACCTTTGACAGTGCTCACTCCTAAGCCCGTTTCTTGCACACTATCCAAGCAGATCAGATAATACTATACATAAATACAATCAGCCAGACACAGGAACAATAGGTAGAGCAAAGAGAGGAAAGAGAAGATACCAGAATGCAGGATATAGTTTTCAGAATTGGAGCATAACAGTTCCATAGTCCAATGACCGCATTGAGGTTTAGGAGATTTGGGATAATACCCTACATAATGGAAGGACCATTTGGAAGCATGATAGAGGGGAAGAAGTTGTTACTGAGTCTAATGATGCTGCATTTAAGTTTCTGTATCTTCTGCCTGACGAGAAGAAGGAATGACCAGCATGGGAAATATCCTTGATTATGTTGGCTGCTTTTCCAAGGCAGCGTGAAATGTAGATGAATACAATGGTGGGGAGTCTGGTCTGTGTGATGGACTGGGCTACATCTACAACTCTCTGCAATTTCTAGTGGTCCTGAGTAGAACAAATCCCAAGGTATTATGTTTGCGACAAAATGAGAGAAATTTGATTTTTGCATTGCATTCAAAGTGAATTATGTCAGTAGAAATGTTAGAGCTGCAAATGTTTTTAAATGTCAGTCTCTGGCAGAATTACTGGTTTCAGTTGATTCCATTCTGACATTTAAAATAGACCATTACTGAAAAACACCCTTCCTTTTTGAGAAGACGTGCATAAATTTAATTACCATTGTTCTAGATTTAGACTTAGATTCCTTTTATTGTCATTCAGACCTTTCGGTCTGAACAAAATTTCGTTGCCTGCAGTCATACATATAATAATAAATAACAAAACACACAATAAACACAAATTAACATCCACCACAGTGCGTTCACCAGGCACCTCCTCACTGTGATGGACGCAAAAGTCTTAAAGTCTCTGTCTCTTCCCTCTTTGTTCTTCCTCTGCGCTGAGGCGATCCAGGCTTCTGACGTTGTGACCTCGCCGGGTGATGGTAAGTCAGTCCCGCGGCTAAATCCGTGCTCCGTCCGCGACGGGCCAGTTCAAACTCCGCGGCCCGGGGTGGCCGAAGCTGCCGACGCTGCCGCCCTCTAGTCCAGCGGACGCAGCTGTAGTTGTGGGAGCCCCAGAAAAACAGGTCACCCACCTGTGACCTGCGAGCTCCCGACGATGTCGTCCACCGGGCCCGCGGCCGAGCCTCCGGTCTCAGGTCGCCACCAGCGTCCTCGGTCGCCACCGCCGGAACGCCACCGCAGCCCCGAAGTTGGCCAGCCCCGCACTGGTAAGTCCTGGCTCTGCCTCCGGAGCCTCGAGGTCGGTCAGTCGCAGTTGGAGTTGGAGGCCGGTAACTCCACCATTTTGGCCTCAGTGCAGACGGAGGCAGAGAAGGGGGATACGACAAGAAAAAGTCGCATTCCCCCGAAGGAAGAGACAAAAGTCATGTTTCACCCCCCACCCCACATGTACACAACCCAATAAACCAAAATTTGACTAAAACAAGACAAAAGAAAACGACAAAAAAAGTAAAAACAGACGGACTGCAGGCGAGCCGCAGCTGTGCAACAGCGCCACCACTTCCGGAATGCATCTGATTCAAAATTCTATTATAGTAATTAGAGCAACCCATTAAGATTCCATGCAACAGATTGCGGATATCAATATAATCTGCATTTCATTGGAAATATTGTGCATGTGCATTTACTATTAATAAAATGCAAGGATGATATCTCATGCCATTGGGAAACAGCAGAAAACTGCTTTGGTATACATTTTAATTTTTGAATCTCTTCACTCCTGCAGACTGAATAAATTGTCATACTTCCTCAGCTCTGTTGATATGTTGCATGGATATAATAGTGGATATTAAGTTTAACAATGTCGACAGAAGTGCTATCAGAAAGTTGGGATGGTTGATTAGTAGGACTGGATGTTACAATCTCTAAGGTTTTTCACTACAATTGATATTCTTTGGGATGACCACTAGGTGATTTTGCTACCAATCAGACACATCTTTAGTTGTGTACCTCAACGTAACTGGGTGTTTTGGCCTTTTATCACAAGACACACTCAGTCGAGGCAGGCCCACTGCAGGGTGATCAGCCCTGGGTCTGTGTCTTATGGTTAGCCTCTAGATGGTCACGTGGCAGCCCAGACAGCATATTTTCTCTTCAGCCACAGCCATTGACTGCTCCGTTCGGCGGCATTGGCAAGTTATTTTATTGCCGTCCTTTGTGCCTGCCCTTTGACTCCTACTTCCCTCAGGAGCCTTGCGGTGGAACTGGCTACAAAGCCCCTGCACCCCACCTCCACTGGACACCCTTATACTCCAACCTCTCTCCTCTGCCTCTGCTGCAAGGTTTGAATATCAAAGCCTTTTTCTTTCATAAGCCTCATCCACAGCCTTCTCCCAGGGGACCGTCAGCTCAATGATGAAAACACGCTGACAGGAGTTGGACCAGAGAACGAGGTCTGGTCGCAGGTTGGTAGCTGCGATTTCAAATGGGAACGAAAGCCTCTGGCCTAGGTCAACACACATTTCCCTGTCCCTGGCTGTGTTCAGTGGGCATGAGTTGAGAGGCGAGGGGTTAGTCCTCCGTTTCTCTCCTTCCCGGATGAAGGATGGTATTTGCGGGAATGTTATCTGGGCATTGATAGGCATGGTGTTGGTGGTAACTCACTTGCACTCGAGTTCAGCTGCCAAACACCTCAGCACCTGGTTGTGTCGCCAGGTGTATCTGCCTTGTGTTAGGCTGGTCTTACAACCGACCAGGGTGTGCTTGAGGTTTGCTGGAACTGCACACAGGGGGCAGGCTGGATCCTGTCCAAGCCAAAGATTTAGGTTTGTGGGAGAGTGAAGGACGTCATATGTGGCTCTGATAATGAAGCTCAACTTATTTGACTCCATGCTCCACAGCTCTCTCCATGTGATCTTCCTCCTCTCAACGCCATCCCACATCATGCAGCGGCCTTGTTTGGCTTGGGATATGGCTTTGGCACACCTGGCTGCTTCTTCCTGGTGGCGCACCTCCTCCACCACCAGGTGCCGCCGTTCAACTGGAGTAGCCTTTTGCCAGGTAGGTTTCATTGTTCCCAGGCCAAAGCCCCCTCTGCCTTGTTGGACATGGCCCACTATGTCCCGGTGTTGGAGGGCGGATTTTGCGTCCAGTACCACTGCTGCTGGAGTCCATTTCTTCCCTGTTGCTAGGGTTGGAGTGACACCTCTTATTATTGGGTCCCGGGATTCTGTTAGTGTCATGTCCAGCCTCACTTTGGCACATTTGTATTCCTCCACCAGGCTTGAGACTGGCAGTGAGAGGGCTCCATTCCCATAGAGCCCTATGCTGCTGAGGCATCTCGGTAGCCCAAGCCACTTCCTCACTTGTGAGTTCACCAGTCTCTCCAGCTGGTTGACATGGGATAAAGTGACCTCGTAGATGGTAATTGGCCACATGAGTCGGGGCAGTAGACCGAATTGGAGGCACCAAAGCTTCAGCTTCCCTGGGAGAGCAGTGTTGATGATTTGCTTGAGGCCACTGATTGTATCCTGCCTGAGTTGTTCCACCTGCTCTGCATCCTTGAGGTATGCGGTGTACCATCGCCTGAGGCTTTTGACAGGCTTCTCTAGGACAGTTGGTATTGTCTCATTATTGATGCGGAACCTTTCGTCAGTGAGCCGGCCTTTGACGATGGAAATACTGCAGGATTTGCTGGGTTTAATCTCTATTCGTGCCCATTTGAGGTTTTCCTGGAGTTTATCCAGCAGGCGTTTGGTGCATGCTTTTGTTGTAGTTATTGTGGTCATGTCATCCATGAACGACCTGATTGGAGGAAGACGCAGCCCACTCTTCAAGCGTTCCCCTCCGACCACCCATTGTGATGCTCGAATGATGAGCTCCATTGCCATGGTGAAAACCAGAGGAGAAATGGTACAGCCTGCCATTATGCCTACGTCAAGGTGCTGCCAGGCGGTGGTGTTGTCCTGTGTTGTGATGCAGAACTGGATGTCCTGGAAGTAAGCTTTTACCAGCTTTGTGATGACCTCTGGGACCTGGAAAAAGTTAAAAGCTGCCCAAAGAGTCTCATGGGGCACCGAACCAAAGGCATTGGCAAGATCTAAGAAAACCACATGCAGATCTCTCTTTTACTTCTTGGCAGTTTGTATCTGGAGCCAGATGACATTTGCATGTTCCAGACATCCTGAGAAACCACGTACCCCTGCTTTCTGCACTGACGTGTCAATGAAGTTGTTGCTCTGGAAAAATGCTGAGAGTCTTTGGGCCACAACACCAAAGAAGATCTTTCCTTCTACGTTCAGAATGCTGATCTGGCGGAATTGGCTAATGGTTGAGGAGTTCTTTTCTTTGGGAATTAAGATCCCTCCTGCCCTTCGCCATGCATTAGGTATGATTCCTTTCCCCCATGCCACTTTCATTAACTTCCAAAGGACTTTAATTTGGAACAATATGGAAAAAGGTGATAGTGCAGATCATTAAAGCTCCAGTGCATTGCACTATGATAGTTGTAGTTCTGACATTTCCACACCTATGTCAGATTACAAGGGGTCACAGTTTAAGGTTAAGGGGGGAAGTCTTTTAGGACCGAGATGAGAAAATCATTTTTCACACAGAGAGTGGTGAATCTGTGGATTTCTCTGCCACATAAGGTAGTTGAGGCCAGTTCATTGGCTATATTTAAGAGGGAGTTAGATGTGGCCCTTGTGGCTAAAGGGATCAGGGGGTATGGAGAGATGGTACAGGATACTGAGTTGGATGATCAGCCATGATCAAATTGAATGGCGGTGCAGGCTCGAAGGGCCGAATGGCCCACTCCTGCACCTATTTTCTATGTTTCTATGTTTCTATATTACAACATCTAGATTTAAATAACAGAGTGGAATTGTACAAAAGATGAAAGCAAATGAGATTAAGTTAGAAACAAAATAATGTTATAATCGATACATAGAGAAAAGTGGTAGAACCTGAAACGATTAACAGGCATCAAAAGACAAGCAAATTGTCATTACTTGTCATCTCTAAGAATTACAAGTTTTTGGTCAAATGGCCTCTGTATAGTGCAGTGATTCAAGGATTCAGGCAGCATTCTGTAGTGGTGGTGCCATCGAATGTGGCAGCCTCGCCAGCAGCTGTCTACCCTTTCATCCTTTTTGTTATTTTTATTCTGTCTAAAAGTTTTGTTTTGGAGATCTTTTAGTCTTTTTTATGTGTGGGGGGGGGGGAGGGAGGGGGAAACCGTCTTCACAGTCACTACCTGGTCGAGGATGCGTCTTTTCTCTGAGCCGCATCTTCGCCCCCCACCTCGCGGCCTACTATCTGGATTGGTGCGACCTTTCCTGTAGGAGACCGGCCAGAGTTTCAGCAGCGGCGCAGCACTGGATTACCATCGCGGAGCGGGCGATGCCTTACCGGGGATCGCCGTGTGAAACTCCGGAGTGTTGGGACTGCTGTTTAACATCGTGGAGCTGTGGTTTGCGGGGCTTCCAGCTGCGGGCGGCGCTGACTGTAACATCGTGGAGCCTGGGACCCTTACCGGGGTCGCCAGTGTTGGAGCTCTGCCCAGCTCGGCCTGTGGACTTCAGAAACCGCGGTCTCCGTAGGAAGCAGCCGTTTCGGAAACTCCAAGCCGCTGAGAGTGTTCTTCCGTTCCGACGCCGGAGCTCCATCATCCCAGCGAGAGGGCCTGAAACATCGGGCCGCAACTGTGGAGGCTTCAATAGGCCCCGACCATGGGTGAACAAGAGGAAGATGACTGAACTTTGTTGCCTTCCCTCACAGTGGGAAACGTTGATCCCGCTGTGGGGGGATGTTTTTATGTTTCATGTTAAATTCTATAGTGTTGAGTTTATCTTATTTGTGTGCTGCATGGTAACTCAAATTTCACTGCATCAATTGGTGTATGTGACAATAAATGTCCTTTGTCCTTTGTCCTTTGAATGGACAGGCAATGTTTTGGGTCAGGACCCTTCTACTGACTGATAGGAGTTGGGATCATGATTCCAGCATCTGCAGTTTCTCGTGTCTCAAAATGAAAGGGAACGTGTGTTCATTACTTTTAGTGATTTGCACGATGATTGAGTTAGTCAAGGCATAGGGGGAAGGTAATTAAGAAAAATAAGAGATTAATTTATAATTTTGCAAAATCATTGTTAACATGACTAACTATTCACAAATTAAATATTGATTTAAAATACCATTATTCCCATTTATTGAATAAAGTTAAACCTCAAGTGATGAATTATTTTAATAAACATGTAGTTTGTAAGTAAAAGGAAGATGGGTTGATAAAGTTTAGTTTAGTTTAGAGATGCTGCATGGAAACAGGCCCTTCAGCCCGCCGAGTCCCTGTGGACCATCAATCACCCGTTCATTCTAGGTCTAAGTTATCCCACTTTCTCATTCACACTCTACACATTGGGGCATTTTTTATAGAGGCTAATTAGTCTACAAGTAATGACTGTGTAGGTGCTGTGTTGGGATTGTAATGTGTGAAAATGTGTATCTCAGACTGCCACATACACAAGAAATATCTTGGAATTGAAATAGCAGCTCACAGTATCGTAGCCAGCTCACACCTCAAAGACAAGCAAGTTTGTAGGTTAATTGGCCTTTGAAAATTACCCTTATGCTCTCTTGTCTTTGACATTTCCACCCTGGTTCTGGCTGTCTACCCTATCTATGCCTTTTGTAATTTTGATTTAAGTTTACTTTGGAGATACAGCATGGAAACAGACCGTTTGGCCCGCTGAGTCACGCCAACCAAAGATAAAATCAATAAATGAGGTAACAAATAGATTAAGTTTTGTTTAGGTTTATTATTGTCTCATGTACAGTAAAATGCTTTGATTTGCATGCTATCTAATTAGATCCGATAATACTTTACATAAATGAAATCATGTCAAACGCAAGTACAATAGGTAGAACAAAGGTTAAGATACAGAATGCAGAATATAGTTCTCAGCATTGTAGCGCATCATTTCCATAGACAAAGTACAATGTCTGCAATGGGATAGAGGTGAATAGTAAGATTAAACGAGAACTTACCAGTTTGAAGTTTGATCTTTATTTTATGAGGAGTTACGTTGGTGATTACGTGAAGAAGACCCGTCAGGGTGCATGCGCGTCAATCTTCAAAGCAGCGGTATGGAATCACAGACAACACCATAATTGAAGTAACATATTAAGATGATCAACATGAGAACTACCATTATGACCTTTTTTCTATGAGAGAGGGTTGGGCGTGGCGGGCACGTAATCACCAACGTAACTCCTCATAAAATAAAGATCAAACTTCAAACTGGTAAGTTCTCGTTTAATCTTACTATTTTACTTCGGAGTCACGTGAGTGACTACGTGAAGATTTTAAAGCTCTGTGATTTTTATGCCGCAGATCAAAATCCCGGCTTCTCACTGCATCGATTGACTCTGAGTATCATCAATAATGCTGTAAACATGACATTGCATATCATGCAAAAACAAAAGTTCTATTTTTGGTCATAAAACAACCAATAAACCCTCTTAATTTAGGGCAACAAACGAAACAGAATTAAACAGTATTGAAAACAGACTTTAAACAATAGCAACAGCACTCAATATTGAGGTGGCAAACAGCCCTCCATCGGCAATCGGCCGATGGTAGTATTGCTGAAACACAAGTTCATTTTTCCAACCTGCGGCTTTTAATATATGGTCGATGGGAACGTCCATCGCCCTGACCGTGGATGTTGCTACTGCGCTAGTGGAATGAGATGTAAACACATAAATGTTAATTCCTGCCTGAACCAACTCTTGCTTTAACCACCTTGAGATAGTCTGAACTGCCACTCTTTTATGTTGGCTTCTTGTAACTGACAAATAATCCTGTTTCTTCTTGTCTTAAAACCCTGGTGGCTTCAATGTAATGTAACAAATGTGTCCTTACACATAAACATGGAGCTGTAGGATATGCTGAGAACACAATCTTAAATTCTGTCACACCTGGCCTGCTTTGTTTGAGCAGGTCAGAAATATAAAACAGAACATTCTCTGTAGTCACTTCCATTCTCTCGAACTGAAGTATTTGCAAAGTCTGCACTCTCTGTACTGACACCAATGCCATTAGCATAGCCAATGCAGCAAAGTTATAGACGTGACAGGGACCCAATGACGAAGCATGTTAAGAACAACGCTTACATCGCAGATTACCATATACCTAGGCTTAGGTGTTTTGGAATTAAAGCTTCCTTTCATCAACCTAGATATGAGAGGGTGAGATCCTATACTTTGTGTCTGTGTACCTATTACAAGATATGCCGACAAAGCACTTCTAGCTGTATTGATAGCACTATAGCTATGACCCTCATCATAATAAAGTGTAGATAAAACTCTAACACATTTTCAATAACTACAGTATCATATTGAATATTCTTTTGAATCAGCAAAAAGAGGTTGGATCGCTATCTGTAACATCAAAGGGAACCATGGTTGAATCGGGCAATTTGGTATCACCAAAACCTCTGAAGCGGCATCCTGCTTGATTTTCTCAAACACCGACCGATGAAGCAGAATGGTGGGAAAATGTACACAAACATATCATCCCAATTTAGTGAAAAAGCATCAATTGCCACTGCCCCTGGATCTGGTGCCCATGAAACATATTTTGGCCTTCCATATAGAAGTACTATGTTCTTGAACACATCCTGGTTCCACATCCACTCTGTATTATGACGGAATTTTCGTGAGCTGCCATCTGGTACTACATTAAGTTTCCCTGGCAGATAGATAGCTCCAATCCAAATCTCTCTATCCCTACTCCAGGTCCAATTGTATTTGCCAACCTGTCACATGATAACGATTTGATTCCACCCATGTGATTCATATCAGCAACTGCTGTAGTGTTGTCTATTTTGCACTGCACATGCAAACTAGTTTAGTTAGTGCCATAAGCCTTGAGTCCATAAAATACTCTTGGTTAATTCCCCATGTTTGCAGAAGCAATGTTCATCTGTCTCCACAGCTGGATCTTGTATCAGTAGCACCCTACCTAAGTGCTCTGACATCTGTCTGCAAATCATGGAAGCTTGGTCCAATAACACTTTGGAACTACTAGTGGACACATGCTGAATCTACCATTGTACATCAGCAACAGCCTCTATTGATAGAAGCATAGGTCTATTATAATGACCCCAAGGTATCCTCAATGCTTGTTCCTTTGACCTTTGTAATTGTAGATAATAAAGTGGCCACTGTTAGAAATGCTGCCAGCATTTCCCCAGCAGACTCATCACCTGGCTAATTGAAAGCTGTGTGTCAGCAATTAACTTGATACAGCTCTTAATTAGCTCTACCCTTTTTTGCCTGGGCAAGGTCACAATGATGTTGATTAAGTCTATTGTGAACCCAACTAGTCAATTTGTGTCACAGGTATCAATTTAGATTTCTCTGGATAGCTTATTTAGCCCAATTTTTAAAAAGTGGTTTTTAACCAACTGCCACTGATGCTTCAGCTGTTTCCTTTGATTGTCCTACAATCAAGATATTATCTAGGTAAGCCATGAGCACATGCCCTTGGCTTCTCATCATGCCTAGAATAGGTTTTAACAACTTTGTAATTACTCTAGGAGCTGAAGACAAACCATTAGGCAGTGCATTGTATTGCCATAATTGCCCCATGCAGCTGAATTTTAAATCTTCTATCCTGCAAATGAACAGACACTGAACCCGGATCTTTTTAAAATCTCCTCAAACGTTTCCATCTTAAAATGTCTATACCGTCCAAAAAGGTTTAAGACTATTCAGGTCCAGTATAATTCTGCATCCCCCATCCTTTTTTGGTGTGGAAAGATATTGGACACAAACTGATGGCTTTGGTAAACTGCCTTAGCAATTACATCCTTATTACATAAGCTTGCAAGTTCCACCTGAACTTCCAATTGTTCAGTGATACTGAAGTCAAACTCCTTTTTGAAACATGTTTGCATGGGTAAATCAGAATTTGCATTAAGCGTTATTCGATACCCTTCAATAACCTTCAGTATAAACATATCTGAGGTATCACATTAGATCTGTCTATATGAGAACCAGACCCACTTACCTCCTTACCACCTGGCATTGTTCCCCGGCCTCGAGCTGGATATCTCACCTTCCCTGGCGCTGCTACAGCCAAACGCCAACTGCGCTGCATCGTAGCTGGACCCGTCCCTTGCGCGGACCAGTCTCCTCGCTTATAGGGATACTTCCGCTTTGGTGGATATGTGGCTGCCGTCTTAGCCTCCTCCTCCAGCTCCTTCACCTGCTGTGCGAAATCCTCGCCAAACAGCTGTGCCGGTTGCACTGTGCCAGGCTGGCAGAGTGAAGCATATTTAGAATTGATGGTTGGTCTAATCGCAGTCTTGCAGAGGCAGTTGATCTCAAAGTGGGCACTCCACAATAGCGCCTTTTGTTGTAATTTGTCATGGCCTCTCGATCCACCATCCTGGCAAAGCTCGTTATACCAGATGCCAGCAACTTTAAAAATATGCTGGAGCTTCACATGCTCCTGGGCTCTCATTAGTATGCCCATCTCCATTGTCAGCTCCTGTAGCTGATGTGAGACTTGGTAATTTATGCTGGTGGCAAGTTCCTCACCCAGAGGCTCACCAGCGTCCGATGACATGGCAAACCGTGCTGCACACGGTGTCAGCTCTGGCAGCTGCCTGCCCTCCCTTTGGAAGTCATCGGACTCAGGGTCAGAGCGTATCTGCCCCTCTGCACTCACCTCTTGCAAAGAGGGTGCTTTCAAGCAGGCCTCTACTAGGCACTGCCAGCGGAGCCTTCCCTAAGGCTTCCCGCCTGCACAACTCCTCCTGGAGTGTGGCTTTGTGAAGCAGGCCTCTCCTAGACACTGCCAGCGGAGCCTTCCCTAAGGCTTCCCGCCTGCACAACTCCTCCTGGAGTGTGGCTTTGAGAAGCAGGCCTCTCCTAGGCACTGCCAGCGGAGCCTTACCTATGGCTTCCCACCTGCACAACTCCCCTGGAGTGTGGCTTTGTGATGCAGAACCTCTTCTAGGCACTGCCAGCGGAGCCTTCTCTATGGCTTCCCGCCTGCACAACTCCCCTGGAGCGTCTCTGTGGAGCAGCCCCTGTATGAGCTGCTCCTTTTGGATAACCGCTGGGGAACGGTATCCTGTCCCCGACGGGACTCTCGTGGCCTGACTCTGCGGAGTCTATAGCCCTTACAGACTTGGCTTATGCCGACCGCCCGACTGGCGTTGGCTGTGTACCCGGCTGGGCACTTTGCCAAGTCTGTCGCCGCACCGCTACCGGCTTGCGACTCCCCCGAGGTGACAGGCTGCCTTTCAGAGACTGCGTCCCGCAGCTCTCTCTCTCTCCTTGTCGGCAGCAGACCTGCACCTTTTCCTTGTTCCTGCATGTGGGGAAAAAACACACAGAAACAATATCTACTTTTTTCAAACTCCTCCAAAGTCTCCCCGACTTTGGTGGAGCTGTAATTACTCACCTTGCATGGAGGAGCTCCGTCCTCCTGCTGCCGTTCGCGCCAATGCGTCAGACATAATGACGCGCATGCGCCCTGACGGGTCTTCTTCACGTAGTCACTCACGTGACTCCGAAGTAAAATAGAACAGTACCTTAGCTTATGGGGAAATTCGTACAATACCTTACCTTATGGTGAATCAGGCAGTACCCTAGATTTATGGGGTAAATTGAAATGATCCTTGATTATGGTTCGGACAGTTTATGGGGTAAATTGGATTTTTAGTTTAATTTAGTTTAGTTTAGAGATACAGAGCGGAAACAGGCCCTTCAGCCCACTGGGTCCGCGCTGACCAGCGATCCCCGCATATTAACACTATACTACACACTTTAGGGACAATTTTTACATGTACCAAGCCAATTTACCTACATACCTGTACGTCTTTGGAGTGTGGGAGGAAACCGAAGATCTCGGAGAAAACCCACCCAGAACGTACAAACTCCATACAGACAGCACCCGTAGTCGGGATTGAACATGGGTCTCCGGCGCTGCAAGCGTTGTAATGCAGCAACTCTACCACTACGCCACCATGCCGCTGCCGATATACCCTAGTTTATGGGTTGAATTGGACAGAGATTAGTACCTATATTAGTAGAAGGTATTAAAATAGATTGGGAATTCATAAAGGAGGGGCCTGTTAATGAGGAAAGTCTATATGTGGAGTCAGAGAATGTGGCTAAATTGTTATTGAAGTACTTTGCAAGTCTTTACAACAGAAATGAATGATAGTGAAGGCAACATGAAAAGAACAGAAATAAGTTATGGAAAGGATAAATGTAATCAATGGAAATCTATCATCAAGGTTATAAGCATAGACAATTTGTTGATTGCCTGGTGCATATAGAACACACCCAGAGTTGTTGAAAGCAGGGTTCCTGTCA
This sequence comes from Malacoraja senta, assembly GCA_038087875.1. Classification (NCBI taxonomy): domain Eukaryota; kingdom Metazoa; phylum Chordata; class Chondrichthyes; order Rajiformes; family Rajidae; genus Malacoraja; species Malacoraja senta. Next base: position 27,762,299 of record CM075978.1, read on the forward strand.
TTCGGCAGGTAATTAGAGTTTAGTTAAGATATTATATCTATTTTATTGAATGGGAGGAGTACTGGGCATAATCTTTCAGTCCTCATTGGATGCAGGACACAAGGTTATTTAAATTTAAACCCCTTTTTTTTGAAAGGGGGAAAGTTTTGTGAAATTGTGAAGATGGGAGGAATACTAATGCTGTACCACTAGATAGAGCAGAGGGGTAAATGGCAGACCATTTGTACAATGTATTTTGCAGGGAAGCTATTGGAACCCATCATCTGAGAAAATAAACAACCTTTCATTATGAAAGGCACAGCAAATAAGCATTGATTTCTTAAAGTCAAAATGAGCATGATTAACATTATTGAATTTTTGATGAAGTGCAAGAAAGATCAATCGTAGAGTTGTCAATTCAATGGGAATCTATGGAATCAGAAAGCATTTGACGTGCCGTAGAATATTATAAATAGAGATTTTTGGGGCATATAATGATTGCAGTTTAGGATGGAGAGAGGTTATCACATTGAAACATCCTGTGAGTGATTCAGAGAGTTACTGTAGCATTGTTGTTTCATTAGAATTTAGGATTAAGGGTACCCACTTGACTCAGGGGTTGGTCTTTCGTGAATGCCCAAACTAATGGGCATTCAGTTAATATCAACACCCCACCTACTGCAATGGAATGTGATTAGAGACATAGAATCATACAGCATTGAAACAGCTCCTATGTCCCAACTGTGGGGCGGCACATTTGCGCAGCGGTAGAGTTGCTGCCTTACAGCGCCAGAGACTCGGGTTCAATCCTGACTACGGGTGCTGTCCGTGCAGAGTTTGTATGTTCTTCCTCTGACCACATGGGTTTTCTCCGGATGCTCCAATTTGCTCCCACAATCCAAAGATGTGCAGGCGTGTAGGTTAATTGGCTTCTGTAAATTATCTCTAGTTTGTAGGGGATCGTGGTTGGCGTGGACTCAGTGGGCCAAAGGCCTGTATCTAAACTAAACTAAACAAAAAATAAACTAAACTAAACTAAACTAAACTCGTCCATGCCGACCAAGATGCCTTATATAAGCTAGTCCTATTTGTCTGTGTTTGTCCCATATCCCTCTCAGCTGTTTCTGTGATCGCCAGGTTCAAGACCAGCTTCTTCCCAACAACCCTCAGTTTGCACCTGAGGTACATTCTCACTATTAATGTCCTTCAATGCCACTTCTGCTTTATTCTGTAATCAGCTTTTCCTATAAATCTGTGCTAAGGCCCTTTTCAAATCACTGCCTTTATAAAACATCTTCCCTCGAGGTCTGGAAAATTCTTGAAAATCGACTCCAGGGGATTGGATATTCAATTATTGAGTATGTCAAGACGGTTAGACTTTTGAACACAATAGAAGCAAAACGTATGGGATTGACTTTTTAAATAGGATCAGCCTGACCCTAGATCATCTTAAGAGGAGGTTTACAGTACTGTTGCGAAGGATGAGTGACTTTAATTCTGCAAAGATGGAACAATTTAGAACAGCAAAGGCTGAAAGATTACTTAATAAAACTTTTCAGACAATGGGTGGTTAGTGACTATATTTGGAGAAAAGCAACTCCCTGCAACAGGGTAAGTGGGGGAATAAACAAAGATCATAGCTTGAAAAATCTTTGCTAAACTATATATAGAAGAAGAGTTGTCAAGGTTTGAGACACTATGGTTGAATAGGTGGGGGAAGGTGATTTCATGAATCATTTCAATTTTGACAAAATTTGGACTCAGCAAAACTGCTTTTGAATGGACTCAGTACAGGTATGATAATCCAAATATCCTTTGTCAGAGTTGAGGTTTCTTTGAGTCTGCGAGTTTAATTAATTTTAAATAAACTGGAAAACCTGGCAACTAAATAAACCTTGTTCTTGGTTTAACCAAGAGCCTTTCTCTCAGTTAGTGTGCAAGAAGTCCATTGAGAAAATAATTACTGCTGGAAATGGTTGATGTGTTAAAAACTGGATGGTAAAATGGGTAGTAACATCTTAATAGTATTGGTTCAAGACTCAGATCAATGGTGACATAGATAGGATAAAGAATAAAGTTGGACATTATAAAGAGTATTTATGTGCAACTAAAAATCCTACAGTAAATAGAATTTTGAGACAAATATGTGTTTGAATTTCTAATGTACCCAAACTGGAAATGTTGCCAGTAAATTTATAATCCGGTTATCCCCATCATACAGTTTGTGTATTTACTGTTTTTTTTAACAGTTTATATTATTTCTATGCAAATATAAATTAGTTATATCTTTCATCCAAGATGGCGGCACTGGAAGATGAAGGGGAAAGTTGGTGGTTATGAACATTCCGTGTACCATCCTTCTGCGTCCTCAGAGTGTGTGGTCAGCTTGATTCTGGTAGTCACGGGTCGTGGTGCTGGTGGAGGTGGCTGTGGGAAGCCCTACAGCAACTGGGTGAGAGTTGGATTGAGCACAGCCAACAGCAGCTGTACGGAGCTGGGGTGTAAAGGCTCTGTCTTACCTGCTTGCGGTCATCGGCGGTGAAGCGCGGCGTCGCCGGTAGCGAGGACCGCGTGGCAACGGCGAGAGCGTCGAGCTTATCCACCGGAGCGCCGCACGGATGCTGCGCGGGGGCCGAGTTAATTCAAACACGGCGGGTCCCACGTGCTTGCGGTAAGTAAAAAAAGGGCGGGCCGACTGCGATGACGTCGGCCCGCCGCACGTGACTCACCAGCGGCGGCTGTGGCGGCGGCCATCCTGATCGCGGCGCTGTAGCGGTGGCTGTGCCTGCGGCCGTGCAGCACACGTGCCTCACTGGCGGCAGCACGTGCATCACTGGCGGAGCCTGTGGCAGTGGAGGTTTGACGCACGGCGCTCAAGCCACACTGGCGGCGGCCCGTGCGAGCGGCCGTGCCGCACTCGTGCATCACTGGTGGAGGTTGTGCGGTGAGTATTTAGTTTTGGACATTGTCGATTTTATTTTAGCACCGCGCGGTGTTGGGAACACCGCCGCACGACCCGGGAATAGTACTTTCTCACGAGTGCGCGGTCTATGGCGGCAGATTCCTCCCGTTTCGCCGCCATAGACCGCAGACTCGTGAGACAGGCCTTTAAGGAGCTGACTGAATCACGTGGGGCCAGGCCGACCCCTACTTTATCAATCCAGTAGGACACCAGCCAGGACACTGTGTGAAAATAACAAATTGCATATCTCCTCAGACTTTTCAGAGACTTGAAACTTGGAATTTGCAAGATGATGCTGGAATGTGACGACTCTTTAATCGCTGTTCCAGAAGTGAATATATACCTTCAATTGTCCCACTCTTTTACTTGTGTATGTTTGTGCTCATGTATAGTATGGTTAGACTATAGGGTAGCACAATGGCGTACTGGTAGAGTTGCTGTCTTACAGCGCCAGAGAACCACGTGGGTTTTCTCCAGGTGCTCCAGTTTCCTCCCACACTCCAAAGACATACAGGTTTGTAGGTTAATTGGCTTCAGTATATTGTTAATTATCCCTGGTGTGTATGATAGTGCTCATGCATCGGGTGATCGCTGCTCAGCACAGACTCGGTGGGCTGAAGAGCCTCTTTCCACGCTGTATCTTAAAAGTCTAAAGAGAACACCTTTCACTGTAGTTCAGTACACATATAATAACAATAATAAAGTAAACTAATTTAGAAGTATTTGAATGCCTTTATATTTGCAAAGGTGCATTCTAACTCTGGAGTTCCTATTAAATGTTTAGTTGTCATAGATACATAGAAAATAGGTGCAGGAGTAGGCCATTTGGCCCTTCGAGCCTGCACCGCCATTCAATATGATCATGGCTGATCATCCAACTCAGTATCCCGTACCTGCCTTCTCTCCATACCCCCTGGTCCCTTTAGCCACAAGGGCCACATCTAACTCCCTCTTAAATATAGCCAATGAACTGGCCTCAACTACCCTCTGTGGCAGAGAGTTCCAGAGATTCACCACTCTGTGTGAAAAATGTTTTTCTCATCTCGGTCTTAAAGGATTTCCCCCTTATCCTTAAGCTGTGACCCCTTGTCCTGGACTTCCCCAACATCGGGAACAATCTTCCTGCATCTAGCCTGTCCAACCCCATAAGAATTTTGTAAGTTTCTATAAGATCCCCTCTCAATCTCCTAAATTCTAGCGAGTATAAGCCGAGTCTATCCAGTCTTTCTTCATATGAAATTCCTGACATCCCAGGAATCAGTCTGGTGAACCTTCTCTGCACTCCCTCTATGGCAATAATGTCCTTCCTCAGATTTGGAGACCAAAACTGTATGCAATACTCCAGGTGTGGTCTCACCAAGACCCTGTACAACTGCAGTAGAACCTCCCTGCTCCTATACTCAAATCCTTTTGCTATGAAAGCTAACATACCATTCGCTTTCTTCACTGCCTGTTGCACCTGCATGCCTACTTTCAATGACTGGTGTACCATGACACCCAGGTCTCGCTGCATCTCCCCTTTTCCTAATCGGCCACCATTTAGATAATAGTCTGCTTTCCTGTTTTTGCCACCAAAGTGGATAACCTCACATGTATCTACATTATACTGCATCTGCCAAACATTTGCCCACTCACCCAGCCTATCCAATCACCTTGCAGTCTCCTAGCATCCTCCTCACAGCTAACACTGTCCCCCAGCTTCGTGTCATCCGCAAACTTGGAGATGTTGCCTTCAATTCCCTCATCCAGGTCATTAATATAAATTGTAAATAGCTGGGGTCCCAGCACTGAGCCTTGCGGTACCCCACTAGTCAATACCTGCCATTGTGAAAAGGACCCGTTTACTCCTACTCTTTGCTTCCTGTCTGCCAGCCAGTTCTCTATCCACATCAATACTGATTCCCCAATACCATGTGCTTTAAGTTTGTATAAAATGTCTAAAATATAATTTATATTCTTCAACACAAGAGCACATTTAAAGTTATTCATGCAAAGCATTGAAAAATCTGAACAAAAGTCTAATATATGGCCCATTTAATCTCAATGTCCTGTCAGCTTTAATGCTTCATGAGTTATCAGTAAAACCCACTCATAGAATAATAATAATTTCCACTGGTACAACACCATCACATGTTTCTGACTGCTGAACAGGAATGTAGAATGACTTTTAAATGTCAAAGGTAAAGGAATATTTAAAACATATGAACAAGTGTAAGGCAGCTCTTATTATTCAATGAAAAAGAGCAAATTCATTCATTCCAGAAACATCATGAGAACATGTATCACCTTGATGGGAGTGAGAAAAATCCAACCACTTTATTCCGTTTCTTTTGTCATCCAGGTCCTCATTCTCCATTTTCAGTTTCCTACGTTAATTAATTCAGGTACAAGAATGATGTGTCAGGTTTAATTTCACCTTCCTTGCACCATACACATTAATTCAAACTAAATGGATACAGTCAAAGACTGGTGAGTAATCTCATCTCAAACCACTTCATTTTTTTCTTCTATTGCTAACTGAATATTCTGAGCTGAAGCTGCATTTCATATTCCTGTGTTATTCATTGTTATCCAAATCAAGATTAGTCCATACGTGATCATTGAGTTAGAGACCAGTCAATGTTGTATATTGACCTAATATTTACCTTGTGTCAATTATAAATATTCGTACCAGCGAGTTAAGGGAGATACGACAATTAGGAATATTTTTGATTTAATTGTTGTTAATTGGGGCGGCACATTGGCACAGTTGCTCGAGCTGCCGCCTTACAGCTTCTTCCCCTCTTGTTATCAGGCTTCTGAATGGATCGTCCATAAGCTAGGCTATTCCGATTCACCACTACCCCATTGCAGACATTGGAACTGATGTGCTACAATGCTGGGAACTATATTCGGCACTCTGTATTTTCCCCTTTGCTCTACCTATTTTACACGAGTTTCACTTGATTGTATTTATTCAGAGTGCTATCTTATCTGATTGGGTATCATTCACGGTACGCCTGATAATAATAAATCTAAACCTAAACCTAATTATTATTTTTGACACGGCCTTTTATCTATTAATTATGCCAAAATATCACCCTTGCACATCTTCTTATGAAATTTTCAAATATAATTGGAAGCACTGTAGATGTTGACTCAATTTCCACTGAACTCCTGTACTTCTGAAAGGGTGAGCACCTGCTGATGAGATCTTGGTCAAGGCTCTTTACTGAACCACTGAGGTTTAGGATGAAACTGGTCTAAACTCACGATAATGAATCTGCTCATTTCCCTTGAGCTTCTGCGTCTGGATATTTTGCCTTTCATCTCTCCTTAATATCCCATGAGCCATGTAGTTGTTAGGAGATGAAGACGCATTTCTGGGATTACCTTATTATTAGAAGTCCACAACTAACTCAGGACTTTTTCTCAATGATCACTTCATTTTCTTAATGTTGTTGGGCTGTTAGCATCAGCGAGTTAATCAACATGGTAAGAGTCGTAGGTTTTAGCAAATGCTGTTGGGGTAATCAAGGCAAAGAAAAGCAGGGCATTTTGTAAGTGGAACAGAGTGTGGCCTAGTGAGATGCATAGATGGGGTAAACAGTGTGAACCCTTTCCTCTGGGATGGAAATGTCAAAGAATAGAGGGCATAGCTTTAATGTGAGAGGGGCAAAGTTTAGAGGAGATATGTGGGGCAAAGTATTTTTATGGAGAGTGGTGGGTGCCTGGAACGTGCTGCTAGGGGTGATGGTGGAGACGGATATGACAGTGGCATTTTAGAAGCTTTTAGATAGGCACATGAATATATAGGGAAGGTGGAACATGAATCACTAGTTTTTATTTAGATCAGAAGTGCAACATGGAAACAGGCCCTTCAGCCCACCACGACCACACAGTGCACTCCAGTTCTATGTTATCCCACTTTCTCACCCACTCCCCTCACACCAGGGGCAGTTTTACAGAGGCCAGTTAACCTATGAACATCGCAAATCTTTGGGATGTGGGTGGAAACCAGAGCACCCAAAGAAAACGTACCCCATCACAAGGAAAACCTGCAAACTCCAGACAGCGCAGACAGCACCTGAGGTCAGGATCAAACTTGGGTCTCCAACGTTGCGGGGATTTGGCTCCACCAGCGAGACCACTGTACCGCCCTTGATACGTTTGGAGCCATGTGACCGTGGCAAAAGCCAAACATCGGTGAGGGAGCTATGGATGAATCTGTGCTGCTTATTAGCACTGGTAAGGATCACTTCCATCATCTCGCTGATCATTGAGAGTACACTGATTGATGATAATTAACCAGATACAGTACATTGTTTAATTGTCATAAGTACCGACAATGGAACAATGGCATTTTTACTTGTAGCAACTCAACAGGCCTGTAAACATAATGCACTCAGATGGAGGCATAGTCATACAGCATGGAAACAGGCCCTTCGTTCCAATTTTCCATGATGACCAAGGTGCCCCATATATGCTAGTCCTATTTGTCCATGATTGGTCCATACTTTGGACCAGGCTGGATTGGTCCAGCCTTACCTATTCATGTCCTTGTCCAAGTGTCTTTTAAATGCCATTGCACCTGCCTTAATTACCACCTCTGGCAGTTTGTTCCACCCACCACCCTTTTAAAGAAAAGGTTACCCCTCATGTTCCAAATAATATATAATAATTTAATTTAATGTAATAAATTAATAACCGTTATACTAGTGCAAAAACTCAAAGTCCTTTACCAACCTGCACTTGGTGAACACCACGTAGCTGGGCGATTTTCCACATTGTCAGGTAGCTGCCAGTGTTGCAACTGTACTGGGGCAGCTTAGTTGAGATGCAGACAGTTATGGAATAATAGTTTTCTGTACAACAGGTTGGATGTTGGCTGCATCCCTTGCATTTGCTGTATCTGGTTCCCTAAACTGTTTCTGGATATTACATGGAATGAATCAAAGTGGCTAGAGATCGGTTTCTGTGCTGGAGGAGATTTCAGGAGGACTCACCATCCATTTGATTCTTCTGGCTGAACACATATGGAAATGCATCATATTTTCTTTCACATGCACAAACTCTGCATCAGAAGCCTGATGATAGTGGAGAAGAATCTGTTCCCAAGTCTGGTGGTCCGTGCTTTCAAGTTTTTTATATATTCCGCACAACGGGAGTGGAAAAGAAGGAATACTGGGGTGAAAATGGTCCTCGATTAATTCGGCTGCTTTCCCATGTCAGCGTGAAGTGCAGATAGAGTTGAAGGTGGAAAGTCTGATCTGTGTGATGGACTGAAATACATCCACAACTTTCGGCAATTTCTTGCAATCTCAGGAAACGTTGTTCTCAAACAACGCTGCGATGCAACCCGACAGTATGGCGCATCTATAGAAGTTGGTAAGAATCATTGGAAACATGGAGACCTCCTCTGCATCCTTTCCAAAGCCTCCACGTGCTGCCTGTACTAAAGCAACCAGAACTGCATGAAATAATTTAAGTGGGGCCTAACCAAAGTCTCATATCGCATGGCGAGAAAACAAAATAATGACGTTCGACTTTTTAGAGGTGACGATATGTCGTCACTTAAAACGCGTTGTTGTCGCCATCTTGGTTGTCATACTGGATGTTGAGCTTTACTGATCGTCAAATGGTATTTGGAATGTATGATTATTCACCGAAACAACCAGGATTCTGTAATTGTGTAGGAAGGAACTGCAGATGCGGGTTTAAACCGAAGATAGACACAAAATGCTGGAGTAACTCTGTGGGACAGCCAGCATTTCTGGAAAGAAAGAATGGGTGACATTTTGGGTTGAGACCTTTTTTCAGACTCTTCAGTCTCGATCCGAAACGTCACCCATTCCTTCTCTTCAGGATTCTGTCAAAGTTCCCTGTAAAAAAAAATAAGACAGGCAAAATCAGGCAGATGTTTTCAATCTTACATTTGTTTTACAGACTATTTGCAAAGAAATATCATTAGCATTCAGTTTTCTCCTTCTCCCAGGATTATATGACAAATGTGACGCTGC
>CM075978.1:27771438-27837140 GCA_038087875.1 Malacoraja senta
TGAACTTTGGTGCTTTCCCTCAAAGTGGGAAACTTTGATACTGCTGTGTGGGGATGTCTATGTTAAAGATTATCGTGTTCTGTGTTCTTTATTTTATTCGTATGGCTGTATGGTGACCACACATTTCACTGTACCAAATGGTGCATGTGACAATAAATGTCTTGTCTTGTCTCTTGTCTCTTGTCTCTTGTCTTGTCTTGATGCCACAGGAGGTGATAGTGCAGGAGGAGGTAGTCCTGCATGAGAGACCCCTGGAGGAGTAGACCAGGGTGGTAGTATGTGTCCCCACAACCACCCCATCCTTCACTGCCTCATTTGAAGGCAGCAAAGCAGCCCTTTCTCCTGTGTCTGACACAGCATCAGAGGCAGATGCCCCATTGGTGGTGAGGGAGGGCTGGAGGAAGCTTATACCCTACACCTTCACCAAGCAGCAGGAGGGGGACCTTGAGGAATGGTTCCAGCAGCATGCCAAAAGGAAAATGAGGTGTACAGAGACATGGACAAGAATGGCATGCTTGCCATCCACTGCCCCACATGTGTGCTTAAAGTTCCATCTTTTGTCAAAGCCCAGCGCTACTCTCTTCCAGTCATCTGATGTACTGGGGCAGTCCATCACATCATCTCCATTCACCCATTGAGACCTCTTCTTGTGCTTCCTCTTCATCCTTGCTCTTCCCCTTCTGCCTTTCTTAAAAGGCTGCTGAAGCAAAAGGGCTACTGCAACAGCAGTAGCTGTATTTTTACTAACATCCTCCAAACTAGTTCCTTCCTTGCTTGCATGGTTCAGAATGATTTAAAAAAAACCTGGGATGCATTTTTTAGTGAGAAAAAATGCAGACATGTCATCATTTTATCAGGTGATCATTTGAGCTGTAGACACCCATCACTGGTCGTTGTTGGTTTTCGGTGTGGTCCTCTGAGGTGGAAGGGGGTCGTGCTCATTCACGGACCAATTTGCCAGAGACCATCCTCGAGTAAAACGTACATATTCGAAGCCAGTCTTCAACATAGTTGAAGGAGGTCGAAGGAGGTCGAAGGAGGTTTTCTTTATAGTCGAGGAAGGTCTTCAACATAGTCGTAGGAGGTCGTACACATAGTCGAGGAAGGTCATAGGAGGTCGTAGGTCAACGCGACCTTGATTTTTTTTTTTTAGTCGCTTAAGGTCGCCAGAGGACGCGGTGGAGGTCTCCCAATTGGGACAGGCCCGTAATTTAACTCTGTGGTTAAGTATGTATTTGTACTGCTCCGAACTTACAGTATCTTCAAAACGTATCACACCGTCGACTTACAAACACAGAGGAGTGCTGGCATCACCTTTAGAGGGAGTGTATGTTATTTTCCTAAATCAATCCAGCAACAAGAACACTGTGACACTCTCGTGTTACATCAATGTCACTACATTCACCAGATTAGCTGCAGGAGATTAAAAATAGAGAGTGGACGAGAAGGATGGAAAGTGGGTGAGGGCCTGCTGCAGGAGATGTTTTGGTTCTTCCATGGGTGGTCACCAGGGAGAATTCAAAATAAGTGCTTGCATAGAATAATAAAGGAAAAGCCCTTTTAAATGCAGTGGGATTTAAGATACCCTTCAAAGCAGTGACTGTCAATTTGCTAAGGATTGTTTGAAAGGTCCAACATGGGCCTTATGCATAAGGGCTAAATCTGTCGTGTTAGAGGTTGCAACATTGGCTGGGTCCACATTTAGCTTGCTATTTTTTCTCAGACAGCAGGAGGAGGTATTTTTCTGTAAGACCGGACTCCTTCCATGTTGGGACTGGTACAGATATCAACTCTGTCCTTAGAAACTCCCACAACACATCTGATGTCATGGCTAGTCCTCAATCACGGAGTCATAGAGCTTCTGTATAGCACAGAAACAGGCGCTTCGGCCCACCTTGGGCAGCTGTACGTTGGCATAAAGGGCTAGTCGCATTTGCCTGCCCATGTGTTATGTTTGGTGGACTGCATGGGGTGGATAGACCGGTTGCTCCTCCCGCGCAGCAGGTGGCGCTGCACAGGACAAAGGGAGATGTTTTGTATATAGCTTTTCCTGTCTGCAGACAGTGAGTGTGCAGCCATTTTGAGTTGTCTTGCTGCCAGCATTGAGTAACATATTAAAGACTTCTGTTGTACCTTGAAGACTCTCAAGTTTCATGCAGACCTAGAAAAAGAACATGAAACCATGGTCCTCCAAACTCTTTCTATCCATATATCTGTCAAAATGTCTTCTAAAAGGCAGAATTTTATCTGCTGGCAGCTCATTCCACTTACAGACTACATACCCTCTGAGTGAAAATATTGCCCCTGAGCTCCCTCTTAAATTGCTAAAATCTCACCTTCAGCCTGTGTCTCAGATTTCTCCACCCTGGGAAAAAGACTAGATAATTGTGGGTACTAAATATGTCCCAACATGGAAGGAGTCCAATCTTCTTCCAATATCTGAGAAAAAAAAGCAAGCTAAATGAAGATGCTTCCCGTTTTATTTTTAAACTGATTTATCTCAGCGGGGAGAGTCATTCCAGGCAGGAAAACAGGTCGTCAACAGAAATGTTATTTCGTCACTGAGGAATCTGAAGCTGAATGTGGAGTTGGAGTTAATAATTGAGACATCAGGGATAGCGGCAAAGCAGTACTGTGGAAACAAGTGAACGATGCACTTCATTAGCAGGGTTTACATATCTGCAATATTTATGTTATAATTTTGCTGTCACTCCAGCTACATAAATCCAATTGCACAAAATTTAAAAAAAACATGTGTACATTTTTTCCCACATTTTGTAGTTTAAATAACTATTTAGCAGTTTAAGAACTAATAATTATCACAGATCCCACCCTGGAAGACAAACCAGGGCAGGACTTTCAAAGCGAAAGGCAGGGGCCTGGGAAGTGTTGTAAAGCACAAGGATCCAGGAGTGCGGTTACATATCTGTACGTAGTTCCCTGAAAGTGGCATTATAGGTAGGGTGGTCAAGAAGTCTTTTGGTACAGTGGCCTTCATCAGTCAGGGTATTAAATGTAGAGACAGACACAAAGTGCTGGAGGAACTCAATGGCGAGAGTGAAGTGTGTCGCCGAGAGCAGGTTCCTGGTGAATGTGGCCAAGCCCTCCAGTAGGCCCTGCTCACCCGGTGAGGACAGAGTAGCAGCCGGTAGGCCCATCTCACCCATCGCAGACTACAAATTCAGCATTGATGGGACCTACACCACCTACAGTGAGGAGAGACCCGCGAGCAACTGTCGAGAGTGAGGAGGGCTATCGGTGAGCGAGAAGGGCCGTCGGTGAGAGAGACCTGTCAGCGAGTGAGGAGGCCTGTCAGCAAGTGAGGAGAGAATAAAGGGGGAAACGGCAGGGGGTGGAGGTGCCAAGAAATAAGGGGGCCCGGTGGAGTGGGGGGGGGGGGGTGGAGGAGGAGAGACCCCCCCCCACTAGTGGCAGTAGATAGAACTGTTCAGTGAATGTTTGCAACTTTATTGGCGACACAATGTGGTGACACTTGTGCACTGACTGGGTGAGGTCTGTTGTATGATTTTACCGGGTTGTATGCAAATCATAACATTTCACTGTACCTAGATACATGTGACAATAAAGTTTCATTGAATCATTGAATTTAACAGATGTTTTTAGATTGACACACGGATATGCAGGGAATGGAGGAACATGGATCACATGCGGGCAAAATAAATCAGTTTAACTTGGCATCCTGTTTAACATGGAAATGTCAGCCGGCGGGCCTGTTCCTGCCCTGTACAGTTCCTTGTTCTATGTTCTATGATAGATTTTCAGCTACTCAGCAATTCAAGGGCCATGGATTACTGCAGACACGTTGCACTGAACTGAAAAAATGATGCGCACCACACATAGAGGTCCAAGTTCTCAGAGTTATTGATATCCAAGCCTTGTCTCATTGTACAATTCCAGGAGATTCTATATGGCAGCATTTATGAGGACACTCCTCCTTTGTTCTGTTCCTAAAGTGGTTTGCAGCATTTGAGTGAAATTCTTCCAGAGCCATATTGCGAAATTACAGCCTCCTGAGAATTTCAGCAATTGTTAAATGTGTTGCAGTCTCTCTGAATTTTAAGGGATAGTATCGGTTTTGAGAAATAATAGATTCCTTTTCAAAACTATCTTAAATTAAATCTATGCCTTTTTAACAAACTTCTTCCTTCCAAAAAAGTTTGCAATGGCATTCTTTTTATATAAAAAATCAATTTAACTGTATCCCCACACACAAAAAAAAATTGCAGTCAATTGCAGTATTACTCCAGTAGCCATCTTCTTTGATTTGATTTTATGAAGCCACTGCGAAGATTTGCTGCAGAAGCAGAGGTTTTGTGATTTATAAAATCTAATTTTAGATAGGCCAGTCCCACACATATAACAAAAGGGCAAGATGTTCATTTCTTCAGTGTGTTCCAGCTGGTGAAACGATCAAATCTACCTCCAGATGCATGGTGTTGCTGAACTCAATTTAAAATATGTAACTTCGAGAATATAAACTTCAGAAAATGTTTTTAAAAAACCCTCAGCTAATGAACATTTCCAGTATTTGCTTCTCATATTTTGGATTTCCAGCATCCATTCTTTTTGCAACACAGTGACGCATCTGGTAGAACTGAGGGTGATCTTATAGAGGTGTATCAAATTATGAGGGGAATAGACAGTGTGAAGAAACAGTCTTTTTTTCCTAGGGTAAGGGAATCAAGAACTAGAAGGCATAGGTGAGAGGGGAATGATTTATTAGGAACCTGAGGGGCAACCTTTTCACACAGAGGGTGATGGGTGTATGGATCGATCTGCCAGAGAAAGTAGTTGGGACAGGTGCAATTACAACATTTAAAAGACATTGGGACAGGTACATGGATAGGAATGGTTTAGACAGATAGGGGTAAATATGCAAGTTCATGGGACTGGCTTAGATGGGGCATTTTGTCTGGCATGGGCAAGTTGGGCCAAAGGCTGATTCCGTGCTGCATGAATCTATGAATCTATGACTCTAGACATGTACAATTATAACATTTGAAAAGCACTTAGATCGGTACAAGGTATAGGAAAGGTTTGGAGGGATATGGGTCAAGTGCCAGCAATTGGGACTAGCTCGGTTAAGCAATTTGGTCAGTTGGATGAGTAGGAAGGAACTACAGATGCTGGTATGCATCGAAGATAGACACAACATGCTAGAGTAACTCAGCAGGTCAAGCAGCATCTCTGGAGAAAGGGAACAGAAAAAGTCATCCATTCATTTTCTCCAGAGATGCTGCATGACCCGCTGAGTTACTTCAGCATTTTGTTCTCTATGGTCGGTTGGATGCGTTGGACAAACGGCTTGTTTCTCTGCTGTGTATCCCTGTAATGCCATGACTCTGTGACTCAAAGAGAAAGTGATCTTCAAGAAAAGGTAAGTAGCAACCTTTTTGTTTTGCAATCACAATTACCAATTCGATGAAACTCGTAAGCAGCTTGGTAATAAACTGTCACTGCGCATCATAGTAATAAGCTATGATTTATGAAAAGTAATTCATTGAGGATCCCTGACTGAGAATGAATATCTCACCTAAGAAAATTGAATAAATGTACACCATAGTGTCTCACTGAATGCCAGTGAGGAAATCATATTTTGGTCTGTTTGTAAAATTGATTGTTATATTTGCATGCCTTGGCAATTGTGGAAGATTGCCCATGTAGCTTAAAGGCCAGAGGTGCCAATCATCTTGCTTCCAGCTGTCTGAGTAAACAATCACTTCAAATTGTGAAAAGCTCAATCAAAAAAAAAACTTGCGAGCACAGCAGTTGCTTTCCTCTTCTCTCTATCATGACTCTGACTTGGATAGAGCAATAAGAAACACAGCCTGATGATATCTTTCCAGTTTCACTGAGCTGTATAAATCCCTGCACAAACCTTGTCTAGATGTGCAGATAGGTTTACATAGAACAGAGAACATGGAACTGCACAGCGCAGGAACAGGGCAGTCGGCCCACAATGTCTGTGTCCCAACATGATGCCAAGTTAAACTAATCTCCTCTGCCTGCAAGTGATCCATATCCCTCCATTCCCTGCATATTGATTTGCCTTTCTTTTTTGATTAATATTTTTATTAGAAGCAAACATATTATAAAGTATAGTAACAAATTATAATAGAAAAAAAACTTTTCATATACATCAATCATACATTATTAAAATTGTCAATTGTCGATTAATTCTGCTTCTAGTGTTTTTTTTTATATAGATAGAAAAAGAGAGGTAGAAAGAAAAAAGCATTACAAATATCACAAAAAAAAAGAGGTGGAATGAGTTACTTATAATACATCATTGGAGATAAGTTCGTAGGTTATGAAATATAATTTTACATCTAATCCTGAGTTCAAGCTTCAGTTGGGTTTTCGTGCTGGGCCCATCTATCCCTTCAAATAGTTAATGAATGGAGCCCATATTTTAACAAAAAGTTCTTGTTTGCCCATTAAGACAAGTCTAATTCTTTCTAGATGTAGCGTCTCCGACATTTCCACAATCCACATTTTAATTGTGGGGGTTATAGGACCTTTCCAAAATTTTAATATTAATTTTTTCCCAGTTATTATATTGTAGTCAAGGAAGTTTCTTTGGCTTGTTGTGAGTGTTAAACTTTGTTCTGATATCCCAAGTATTATTAATTTTGAGTCTGGATCCAATTTAGTATTAACAACTTCAGAAATTATTTCAAAAATATCAATCCAGAAATTTTTGATTTTTATACAATTTGCAAAAGTATGTTAAATTGGCCTCTAGATGTAGGCATTTATCACAGATAGGAGAAATATGTGGGAAGATTCTATTTAGTTTTGTTTTGGAGTAATGTAATCTATGTAAGACTTTAAATTGTATTAAAGCATGTCTGGCATTTAACGAGCATTGATGTATATGTTGTAAACTTTCGTCCCAAATGTCTTTCGTTATAGAATGACCTAACTCATTTTCCCATGTGTGTCTATATAGTTCCATCGGTGGTACCTCATTGTTTAAGAGGGTGTTATAAATATAAGCTATTCATTTTTCAGTTAGGATGCTTATTCAAACATTCATCAAGAATTTCTGGTTCCCTAGTCCTATATACTTGTGTATTAGATTTAACATAATCTCTAATTTGTAGATATCTGAAAAAAATTATTTGAGTGTAGTCCATGATTCTGTTGTAACTCTTGAAATGACAGAAAGATGCCTTCCCTATAAAGATGTCCAATCTTTTTAATTCCATAATTTTTCCATTGTATAAAACCTCTATCCAATATGGATGGCTTGAATAAAGGATTATTTACAATGGGAAGACATAGTGGTATATTATTCAGTTTTAAAGCTTTTTTAATTGTTTCCAAATTCGTTTTCCACTATGTATTATAGGGTTTTCCGTATAGGTTTTTTTATGCAATTTTGTGGGAGCAAATATAATCGAACCAATTTCAAAAGGTAAACAGTCTTCCTTTTCCATCCTTAACCAATCTGGATATTGATCCATTTCTTCCAGCCAGAAATTCATGTTTTTAATATGGACTGCCCAAAAATAAAATAAGAAATTTGGCAAAGCCAAACCTCCGTTGCTCTTTGACTTACATAAATGTTTTTTACTTATTCTATGATTCTTATAATCCCAAATAAAGCTTGTAATAATGGAGTCGACTTTTTTGAAAACGTTTTTTGGGATATATAGGAATTAATTGAAATAGGTACAGTAGTTGCGGTAAGAAGATCATTTTTATAGCATTAATTCTACCAAGCATTGAAATGGGAATTGTTTTCCAGTACTGAATATTCTTGTGTAATTTATTAAGTAAGGGTGGAAAATTTAGTTTAAATAAAGAGTTATATGTCTTAGTTACATAGATTCCTAAATTTTTTAGTTTATCTTTAACTATTTTAAAAGGGGATTGTTGCAATGTATTTAAATTGAATTTTGTTATTGGCATGATTTCACTTTTATTCCAGTTAATTCTATATCCTGAGAACTGACCAAATTGAGTTATTAGATTTAATAGATTTGGAATACTAGTTTCTAACTTTGTGATATATATTAGTACATCATCTGCATATAAGGACATTTTATTCCTTGTATCTCTAGTGTTGTACCCGTGTATTCCTGGATGGGTTCTAACGCTTTCTGCTAATGGTTCAATTGCAAGAGCAAATAATAGTGGGGACAGTGAGCATCCTTGTCTGCAACCTCTACAAAGATTAAATTTAGCTGATAACATTTGGTTTGTTAATATTCTAGCTGTTGGATTGGAGTATAACAGTTTAATCCATGTACAGTACTTCTCTCCTAGTTGAAATTTTTCCATTACCGAAAATAAATATGACCATTCTACCTGGTCAAATGCTTTTTCAGCATCTAACGATATAATTGCTAGATCTGCATTAGGAATTCTATTTGTATATATAATATTGAATAGTCTTCTCAAATTATAAAATGAGTAACGTTTTGGAATAAAACCAGTTTGGTCAGGGTGTATTAATTTGTTAATCACTAAGCTCAATCTATGAGATAGGATTTTGGTTAATATTTTTTGATCAGTATTTAAGAGAGCTATTGCTCTATATTAACCTGGGTCTTCAGGATCCTTATCCGTTTTTGGTATAAGTATGATTGTAGATTCATTTAGAGTTTCTGGGAGTTTCTGTTGAGTATAAACGTATTTGTATAGTGTCTGTAGGCGTGGAGAAATCAGATCGTAATTTTTTAAATAAAATTCAGAGCTTAGACCATCAGGACCTGGGGCCTTTCCATTTTTTAAAGATCTAATTGACTCTTCGATGTCTTTTACCATAATTTCTGCATCTAGTGATTCTCTCTCTTTCTGATCAAAACCTGTAAGGTTACATTTCTTTAGAAATGTTTCCATTCCTGCTGATTGTTCTGTAGTTTTAGATGAGTACAGTTTTTGATAGTATTGTAAACATCTATCATTAATGTCTTTAGGCAGTGTTAATATTTCTCCCTTGTCTGATCTAATTTTGTAAATTGTTTTTCCCCGTCCAGTTTACGAAGTTGACGCGCAAATAGTTTTTGTGGTTTATCACCAAATTCAAAGTTTAATTGTTTTGTATGTTGATATAGTTTTATAACTTGGTCTGAGTATATCTTGTTTAACTTATATTTCAGTACTGCAATTTTATTGTGTTTTGCCATAGATGGTGCTATTGCATTTTCTATGTCTAATTGCCTTATTTCCATTTCCAAAGTCTGTTGTTTGGCCCTATTCTCTTTGTTAAGAAATGATTGCGAAGAGATTAATGCTCCTCGCACAAATGCTTTAAATGTTTCCCAAAGAAGGGAGGCAGAGATTCCAGGGCTATCATTAGCCTCAAAAAACATATTAATCTGTTTTACGAGATATTCATTACATAGTTTTTCTTTTAAGATTTGGGGGTTAAGTCTCCATTGTGACTGTGTCTCGGTCATTCCATTTAGTTTAATCATAAATGTTAGTGGAGCATGGTCTGATATTATAATATTATGATATTGCGAGTTATAGGTAAATGGGATAAGTTTAGAGTCTACTAAGAAGTAGTCTATCCTTGAGTAAGTTTTATGCACTGGTGAGTAAAATGAGTATTCTCGACAAGATGGATTTTCAATTCTCCAAACATCCTTAATGTTGGTAGTATTAATATATGAATTTAAAAATTCACTTGACTGAGATTTTAATTTTCTTTGAGTTGATGATCTATCCAAGTAAGCATCCAGTGTACAATTTAAGTCTCCACCGATAATTAAGTTATGTTGTGTACATTCCAGGATAGTGTTAAGTATTCTCTTAAAAAACAGGGGGCTATCAAAATTTGGTCCATACACATTAAGGAGAGTCACTTTTTTTGAATATAACTCCCCT
Source organism: Malacoraja senta (assembly GCA_038087875.1). Lineage (NCBI taxonomy): Eukaryota > Metazoa > Chordata > Chondrichthyes > Rajiformes > Rajidae > Malacoraja > Malacoraja senta. The sequence continues at coordinate 27,781,300 of CM075978.1, forward strand.
ACTAATACAATATATCTGCCTTCAATATCTTCTATCATTGATATATGTTTAAAGGGTATACCTTTACGAATTAATATTGCAACCCCTCTAGATTTATGTGAGAATGAAGAGTGATATGCTTTAGCAATCCATTTTGTTTTCAATCTATGTTGTGCTTCCTTTTTAAGATGTGTTTCCTGGAGAAATATTATATCTGCTTTAAGTGATTTTAAATGAGCTAATACTTTACCTCTCTTGATTGGTTCATTAATTCCCTTAACATTCCAACTACAGAATTTAATTCCTTCACCCCCAATTTTCCTATTAACGTCTTGCATCTTGTGATTAAAGTGGTCTATGTTAGAGCAGATGGCTCAGCACACTAAACCCCACCTTATACCCAAACATCAGGTAGATGAATTTTAGGTCCCGTCAGTTTTCCATCCGGACATATCTCCCTAAATAAAATATATAATTCCATTCCAAATACAAAATATAATATAACATAAGATAAAAAAGATTTTAAAAAGTTGCATTAATAACGTGTAAAGAGTAGAAAAAGAAGAAAACTACAACTATGGTTAGTGCAGTTAGTGATAGCCACCCTAGTGTGGCTAAGCGTCTAAGGACTTCCGTAGCTTTTGGTAAAAAAACAAATATTACTAGCTCCGTACTTTCCTTAAAAGGAAAGTTTCAATTACAATGAAAACAATTTATGGGGGGGAGGGAAACAATAGTTATATACCATAATTGAAATAATTATTAGTCTCCAATTGAAATGTTAGTTACAAAATTAAAAAAAAAAAAACATTGTTAAAGAGTAAAGTCAAAAATATCAAAGAAAAAACGTCCTAAATTTTTATTAATAAATTACCTGAATCACACTATACTTATATTTCATACTTTTAATTAATTCAGAGTTGATCCAGTTAACAATAATTAGTATTGATTAGTATTCATAATTAGTAATAGTTGTTAGAAATTAGTACTAAAATGTAAATATTATATATCAGTAGCAATCTAATTGCCCAATTCTTATTGCAGATTTTGGACAGTTCTTAAGTATAATAGTTTAAAGTTCCATTTCTTCTCTGCAGGGTAACAATGTCCGATATCTTCAGGTGAATGTTGGGTGTAGGGTATTATTCAATCTTCGGACTTATTCACGATGCTCTGGGCGAATTCAAGTGCTTCTGTGTGCTTGATGAAGAAATGTTCCTTCCGCTCGTAGGTTACTCTTAATGTTGCAGGATATAACAGTCCATATCTCAAATTGTTTATATTCTTAAGTATTCTTCTTGTTTCTGTAAACAGCGCTCTCTTCTTGGCGACTTCCACAGGATAATCTCTAAATATACTGATCTTCAAATTCGAGGTTTCTGCTTTGAACAATTATCTTCATCATATTATCCAAAACATGGTCATATTGCACCTTCACTATCATTTGTCTTGGGGGGGCGCCCTCCCTTGGGCGACATCTCGATACTCTGTGCGCTCGGGCAAGTAGTGGTGCTGCCTGACCCGCTGAGTTACTTCAGCATTTTGTTCTCTATGGTCGGTTGGATGCGTTGGACAAACAGCTTGTTTCTCTGCTGTATATCCCTGTAATGCCATGACTCTGTGACTCAAAGAGAAAGTGATCTTCAAGAAAAGGTAAGTAGCAACCTTTTTGTTTTGCAATCACAATTACCAATTCGATGAAACTCATAAGCGGCTTGGAAATAAACTGTCACTGCGCATCATAGTAATAAGCTATGATTTATGAAAAGTAATTCATTGAGGATCCCTGACTGAGAATGAATATCTCACCTAAGAAAATTGAATAAATGTACACCATAGTGTCTCACTGAATGCCAGTGAGGAAATCAAATTTTGGTCTGTTTGTAAAATTGATTGTTATATTTGCATGCTTTGGCAATTGTGGAAGATTGCCCATGTAGCTTAAAAGCCAGAGGTGTCAATCATCTTGCTTCCAGCAGTCTGAGTAAACAATCACTTCAAATTGTGAAAAGCTCCTTTTTACTTTGCCCCTTTCACCTTAAAGCTATGCCCTCTAGTCTTTGACATTTTCACCCTGGGGCTAAAGTTCTGACCATCTACCCTATTTATGCCTCTCACAATTTTATTTACTTCTATTATATCTCCTCCCAACTGTTTTCAGAGAAAATAATCTAAATCTGTCCAAACTCTCCTTATAGCTAATGTCCAGGAAGCATTCTGGTAAATCCAGGCATCATATTGATAGATTCTAGTTTAAGGTTTCCCACATTCCACATGGACACTTCTGATAATATGGAATGCGACGGTGAAGAATATATCACTACACAAAAAATAATGTCGATTTTCAAATTTCAAATGTGGGCTTTCAATCTGAGTTATTTCACCATTTGGCATTCTTTATTGAGATCAACTATCCAAGCCCCACTGCACCTCAGCAACCAAAGAATAGATTCAATAGAGATAAACCACAAAAGGGATGGCTGGTGGTATTTTCTTTGAGAGATGCACCATGGAAACAAACCCTTCGGCCCACTGAGACCTCACTGTCTGTTGATCACTCATTCGCACTAGTGATGATGTTATTCCATTTTTGCATCCACTCCCTACACACTGGGGGAATTTTTTACAGAGGCCAATCACCCTACAAACCTGCCTTCATCTCCTGACTTCTGTACAAATCAAGAATCTATTTATCTCTGTTTTAAAATATCCACTGATGGCTTCCACAGCATTGTGTGGCAAATTCCACAGATTTACCACCCCCTGACTAAAGATATTTCCCCTCATCTCCTTCCTAAAAGAACGTCCTTTAATTCTGAGGCAATGATCTCTAGTCTGAGACGCTCCCACTCATGGAATCATCCTCTCCACATCCACTCTATCCAAGCCTTTCACTATTTTGTATGTTTCAACGAGGTATGAGGTTTCAGTGGGGTCAACAATATGTGGTTGAGGAGAATATAAGTAATTGAACAAGGACGGGGGTTCCCACCACCACGGGTACCATGTAATCCCGTGCTACCTGCTCCATGGTTGGATAGTCGGCGACTAAACCGTATCCCCCACCTGGTTTGCCAGGTGGGGAGGGGTCTGTGGACCCCAGCAGGACCAAAAACAAGACCTATCAAAGGGCGGATGAGCTCCTAACAAGCCAACGGCCATCCACACTTCAGTAGAAGTTGTGATCACTGTCGTACATAGCATTGTAAGGCACCGTGCCTGTTGATGTTTTCAACGATGATGATGATGAAGAGAAGTACGGATAAATATGTACATATAGCTCCCAATGGCATTGTGATCTCAATCACCAAGGCCGATGTCAGAAGATACCATGGTGGTGAACTCGCAGAAAGCGGATGTCTCCAATGGTATACCTGTCCGCGGTAAAATCTGCATGGACCAACTGTCTGGAGCTTTTGCACACATGTCCCAGGAATGAGTGGGTTAACTTATGATGACTGTTTGTCAGCACTGGGACTTGTAATCACTGGAGTTTCGAAGATTGAGGGGGGACCTCATTGAAACGCACTGAATGGTGAAAGGTTTGGATAGAGTGGATATGGAGAGGATGTTTCCACTAGTGGAGAGTCTAGGACTAGAGGTGATAGCCTCAGAATTAAAGGAGGTTGCTATAATTATGGAACTCTTTCACGAATTTGCATATCATCCTTGCACAGGGGCCATGCTAATCTTCTTTGTATCGTTCCAATTTTAGTATATGTGCTGCCGAAGCGAGCAGGGTCTCGACCTGAAACGTCACCTATTCCTTCTCTCCACAGATGCCGCCTCACCCACTGAGTTTCTCCAGCATTTTTGTCTACCTACAGAATTAAAGAGTGTTCCTTTAGGAAGATGAAAAGGAATTTCTTCAGTCAGAGGGTGGTGAATCTGTGGAATTTGCCACAGAAGGCTGTGGAGGCCAAGTCAATGGATATTTTTAAAGCAGAGATAAATAGATTCTTGCTTCGTATGGGTGTTAGGGGTTATGGGGAGAAAGCAGGAGCTTGGGGTTAGGAGGGAGAGCTATATCAGCCATGATTGAATGGTGGAGAAGGCGATGGGCCAAATGGCTTATTCTTGCTCCTATCACATGACATCTTCAAAATCTTATTACTAAGATTTAAGGCTCCAACTTGCTTTAAAAGGACATCCATAATACTGGTATCCAAGAAGGGTAAGGTAACATGCCTCAATGAGTACCTACTGGTGGCACTAACGTCCATGGTGATGAAGTGGTTTGAGAGGTTGGTCACTTGGACAATAATACAATAATACAATACAATAATACTTTATTAGCCAAGTATGTTTTGCAACATACGAGGAATTTCATTTGCCAAGTCAGTCATACAAATAAAAAGCAACAGAACACACAAAATACATTTTAACATAAACATCCACGTTAGTGACTCCTCCACATTCCTCACTGTGATGGAAGGCAAAAAAAAAAGTTCAATCTCTTCCCTTCTTTGTCCTTCAGTGGTCAGGGACCTTGAGCCTCCCGTCGACGGGACAATCTTACTCCCGTAGCTGGCGGCGGGCCCCCTCGTCAGGGCTCGAATGTCGTGCGGCTTCTGGAGCTCCCGAATCCGTCTCTTCCGAGACTGCGAGGCTTTGATGGTAAAATCCACAGGCCATGGTTGGAGCGATCCCAGGCAAGGAATCGGCCCCCATGGTAAGTCCACGAGTCGCGGTGGAGCTCAAAGCCGCGGAGCGATCGGAGATATGACCCGAAAAACAATCGCATCTCCGGCAAGGTAAGAGACTGAAAAAAATGTCTCTTACCTTGCTGTAAGTGTTGAAGGTTTCAAGGTTTTGAGTTAGATTTAGAGTTTTGGTGGTTTGAGCTAAGTGTCTGAACAGTTGTTACAGTACGTCAGTACAGCCCTGTTTGATGGGTGCTTCTTTTTTTGAAAGTATGTCATTATTTCAGTGTTAGGAGAAGAATTTTCTCCAAGCACAGAAGATGAATTCCTTGGAAGCGCTATTTTTTTCTGAAGAAAATGATCATTGATTTTATTTTGCAGCTCAAACCAAGTTTTTGAATATCCCAAGCAGAGATGACAATCCATTATGGAACACAAAGTGCTGAAGTAACCCAATGGGTCAGAGAGCATCTATGGAGGAAATGAACAGGCAATGTTTCAGATCAGGATCCTTCATCAACCTCAACAATACCACTAACTTCCACCCTGCCATCAAAGAGTCTGAGGAAGGGTCCCAACCCAACACATCGCCTTTTCATGTACTCAAGAGATGCTGCCTGACCCATCGAGTTACTCCAGCACTTTGTATTCCACGCAAGGTTCCAGCAACTGCAGCTCCTTGTGTCATTACATTTTGGAGGCTACGTTAAGCATAATGTGCATGGTTCAATTGCTGCATGGGTGAAGTCAGTTTGCACAGAGAGACTGGGGGGAATGAATCTCTCTTTCAATCCATTGGACCACATGGATCTGCTATTATAAAGGTTAATAATGTTTCATCAGAACATTGATTGCATCATTAACTCTCTTCTTGCTGTATCCGTGCTTCTCATTTCAAGGCTGCTCCTTTGTCCTTGTGCATGTTTCCAGCAGTTTCTGTTTTATTTAGATTTTCCACTATCTGCTGCAGCTTTTACTCTGTTATTGATTCTTATCCATGGGGTGATATTAAGTTTATAACATGCCAACCTGGCTCTAGTTCAGAAAGGAGAGTATTAAAAGATCTCAACCATATATCAACCATGTATCAGCTGTGATTCTTTCTCTCTTTACTCGGTCTTAATTCTGGTTACCATCATCTCGAGTTACAGAGTCATACATCATGGAAACAGGTCCCCACCATCCAACTGATCCATGGTGACCAAGATGCCCTATCTAAGCTAATATCATTTGCCTGCATTTGGCCCACATCCCTCTTAACCTTTCCCATGTACGCACCTGTCTAAATGTCTTTAATGTGGTTTTAGAAGTGTACAGTGCCAGGCAGATGGGTTCGATCGTGACCTACGATGCTGTCTGTGTGGACAGTTCTCCCTGTGACTTCATAGCTTTCTTCTGGATACTCTAGTTTCTTCCCAGATCCCAAACATGTGCATGTTTGCAGGCAAATTTGACACTTTACAATGACCTCTTGTGTGCAGGGAGTGGATGAGAAAGTGGAATGATGTAGAACTAGGGTGAATGGATATTCGATGATCGGCAAGGATATGGTGGCCCAAAGAGCCTGTTTCCTTGATGTATCTTTCAATCAATCGATCAATCTACAGTTCCTTGTGTCTCTTGAAACTAAGCTGTCTCTGGGGGTGTGGATTAATGACTAACAAAATGAGTGGCTGTTGTGAACAGGTGATCAATGGAATGTGGACTTGATGGGCAGAAGGGCCTATTTCCATGCTGTATAATTAAATTAACTTCAATCAACATGAACCAATAATGCCTACAATCTAATGTAGTTGAATATTTCTAACAGAACCAAGTGGAATAATATTTTCACTGCTGAGCATTGCAGTGAGTTTCTGACACTCTCCATTGCTTTCATAAATTATTTATTGTATTATTCAATTTCTACTTCCATTTGTGCAGGTAGAGCTCTTATTTTCACTTAAAAGGCATCCTTGCAGGCACCTTCCAAAATATCCCTTTATTAGCATTATACAATAATTCAACTCTGCGTGCTAAAGTGGCACTTATAAATAATACAACTGCTTTGCAAAAGAGGCTGAACAAACTCCTCAGAGCATTGTCAATTAATGACGAGCTAAACCAAGGTGCTGAAAAGCACCAAAGAAATGCAAACAATAGCAGTTACTTATTTATTACTAACAACGTGCCTTTTCTGCAGATAAATAAATTACTTCTCCCTGCTCCCATCGAGCAGAAGGTACAGAAGCTTGAAAGTGCACACCACACGTCTCTGCACATTCACCCAATCTATTCCCCTCATGATTTTATACATCTCGATTAAGATCACCCCTCAGCCTCCTGCATCTCAAGGAATAAAGCCTGCCCAATCTCTCTCTAGAGCTCAGGCCCACCATTCCTGGCAACATCCTAGTGAATCTTCTCTGCACTCTTTCCAGTGCATAACATCTTAATAACATCCTTCCTATAGCAGGGTGACCAAAACATAGAAACATAGAAATATAGAAAATAGGTGCAGGAGTAGGCCATTCGGCCATTCGAGCCTGCACCGCCATTCAATATGATCATGGCTGATCATCCAACTCAGTATCCTGTACCTGCCTTCTCTCCATACCCCCTGATCCCTTTAGCCACAAGGGCCACATCTAACTCCCTCTTAAATATAGCCAATGAACTTGCCTCAACTACATTCTGTGGCAGAGAATTCCAGAGATTCACCACTCTCTGTGTAAAAAATGTTTTTCTCATCTCAGTCCTAAAAGATTTCCCCTTTATCATTAAACTGTGACCCCTTGTTCTGGACTTCCCCAACATCGGGAACAATCTTCATGCATCTAGCCTATCCAACCCCTTAAGAATTTTGTAAGTTTCTATAAGATCCTCCCTCAATCTTCTAAATTCTTGCGAGTACAAGCCGAGTCTATCCAGTCTTTCTTCATATGAAAGTCCTGCCATCCCAGGAATCAGTCTGGTGAACCTTCTCTGTACTCCCTCTATGGCAAGAATGTCCTTCCTCAGATTAGGAGACCAAAACTGTACGCAATACTCCAGGTGTGGTCTCACCAAGACCCTGTACAACTGCAGTAGAACCTCCCTGCTCCTATACTCAAATCCTTTTGCTATGAATGCTAACATACCATTCGTTTTCGTCACTGCCTGCTGCACCTGCATGCCTACTTTCAATGACTGGTGTACCATGACACCCAGGTCTCGTTGCATCTCCCCTTTTCCTAATCGGCCACCATTCAGGTAATAGTCTACTTTCCTGTATTTGCCACCAAAGTGGATAACCTCACATTTATCCACATTATACTGCATCTGCCATGCATTTGCCCACTCACCCAGCCTATCCAAGTCATCTTGCAGCCTCCTAGCATCCTCCTCACAGCTAACACTGCCCCCCAGCTTCGTGTCATCCGCAAACTTGGAGATGTTGCAAACATCTGAACACACTACTCCAAGTGCGGCCTCACCAGCATCCTGTACAACTGTAACATAATTACGAGGATAATGGGGATGGTGAATGGATGGTGCTTTATTGCAGGGGGGGCTTTATTGTATATTTCAAATACACTCACTGTTGAAACAAAAAGAAACCTGGGTTAATTAATTCCCACATCTCATTTAAAATGAATTACAAAGATTGCTCACCTTTACAGAGAGTGATTAGCAGCACAAATTTGGGTGGTTCAGATGTTGCCCATCAGTTGCTGAGTTGGCTGCTGGTTGCCCCTGTGAGAGGCCACTGTGATCAGGATGTAGGTTGAGATCAGGGCAGAGGAGCCCTGAGGTTACTGAGTGCAGTTCAGAAGGTTACTCTTGGTCCCAGTGGCCACGAAAGGAAATGTAAAATCTCTTTCGGATTTTCTTCTGGTTTCTGCTTCCTGGGCGTGCATATCTCTGAAGATCTGTCCTGAGCCCAGCACATTGATGCAAACACAAAGAATGACCATCAATGCCTTTAATTCCTATGAAGATTAAGGAGATTTTGTTTGTTGAAAACCATTGAACTTCCACAGGTGTACAGTAGAGACCATACTGATCAAATGCATCGCAGCCTGGTTCGGCAACTTGGACACCCAGGAATGAAGAAGACTACAGAGAGTGGTAGACATTGCTTGGTCCATCATAAGTACTGACCTCCCTATCAGTTTAGTTTGAAGAAGGGTCCCGATCTGAAACGTCACCGATCTATGTGTTCCAGAGACTGTCTGATTTGCTGATGTCCTTATTTTTCTGTATGGTTAATCGTAAGATCATAAGCGATAAGAGCAGAATTAGTCCATTCGGCCCATCAAGTCTACCCCGCCATTCAATCATGGCTGATCTATCTCTCCCTCCTAACCCCATTCTTCTGCCTTCTCCCCATAACCTCTGACACCTTTTTGTTTGCTTGTTGCTCAAAATTCCAACATATGCAGTTCCTTGTGTCTCTAACAAGTTCTTACCTCACTTCCCACTGTATCCCCGGGTACATTTGCTCAGGTCAAGGGGATGTGCCCATCTTTATATGCCTCAAGAACATCAGCACCACATTTATAATATGGATATACTGTACTTCAGAGGGTCACTCTTCTCTTCCATGAGTTTCCTAGTTTGCTTGTGCTTCTCCATGGTAAATACAGGTGGTTAGTGAGTGCTTGCCCCTCTCCCCAAGCTACCAATCAAGGAGACAACCACATTAATTCTTAAGGGTGCTATAATTACCCCTTTTCTCTTAATATATCTATGTACCTATCCATGTCCAAAATATAGAGGCAGAGCATTTTTCTACACCTGTCTGAGAAAATGGACATAGAGAGAGTCATGTGGCCCACCATTGGCCCATTGTCTATGCCGGTCAAGTAAGCATAGTGAGCTACTATTTGCTGACATTTGGCCCATAGTCCTCTAAACCCTTCCTATCCATGTAAGGGTTATCCTTTTATCCTATCATGCATCTTCTATACTTATCTCTTTATCTCACACATCTTTTCTTTTCACCTTTGGCCTTTGTCAGACCACCTGCCAATCAAAATCCCCTTCATCTCTATCCACCTATCACTTGGCTGGCTTTGTCCCACACCCACCTCTTTTCCATACTTTCTCCCCCATACCACATACTGTTTCAAGAAAGCTCCCGACCCATAACGTCACCTATCCTTGTCCTCCAGTGCCAAAGTTTAAAGGACATGTGTGAGTTGAGTTATTCCAACACTTTGTGTCTTTTGTGGTAAACTATTATATTACGAGGACTTTCCTCATCATCGATAGAGGATGTTATTCAAACTGTTCCTTGTGTCTAAGTATTACTAGTCCCCTGTTTTCACATTGTAGGGAGGTAAAATACTCCTTTGAGACAGAACTGGACACAATTATATGAAGTGACGTTAATCCCATGCAGTGCTGCAATACTTCTAGCATCTGCTCCAGTTAATGAAGGACTTCTGTGTGCTGGCACTTGATAATGGCAGCTGAATGTTCCATTCCTCAGTGGAAACCCCAAAGGTATTGATGAGTTCAATACTGAAAGAACTTGATAATTGCTGTCAAACACAATACATAAAGATGAACCGTTGTAGGTTTAGGGCGCTTCATCACCAGCAAGCACCAGCTGCTTCAAAGTCAACAAATATAATATTACCCCTTATGCTCAAAGCTCTCACTATCTTGGCCATTATGGCCCAGGTTCAGTTTCAGACGGAGTGAGTAATTAACAAATATGAACTTTAATATTCGCACAAGCACATGTATTTATTTTTAATTTCCTGATCAATGTTTGTCCTTGGAGACAAATAAACCTCTTCAGGAAACTTTAGTTGCACTGAGGGTATTATCGCCAAGGAAAGGTTGGACAGACTTGGATTGTTTTCACTGGAATGCCGGAGGTTGAGGGGAGACCTGATAGATATCTTTAAAATTATGAGAGGCAGACAGTCAGAACCTTTTTCCAGGGTAGAAATATCAAATACTAGAGGGCATAGTTCTAAGATGAGAGTGGCAAAGTTTAAAGGACATGTGTGAGTTGAGTTTTTTATACAGAGGGTGGTGGGTGTCTGCAACAGTTGCTAAGGCTGGTGGTGGAGGCAGAATCCATTGTGGTGTTTAAGAGGCTTTTGGATAGGCACATGGATATACTGGGAATGAAGGGATATGGATTATGTGCACGCAAATACGAGTTGGTCTTGGCATCATGTAGGCACAGGCATAGAGGGCCAAATGGCCTTTTCCTATGACGGACTGTTCTATGTTCTATCTTCCAGTCCAGAGTCTTTTTAGTGCAATTCAGTTGAAAATGGATTTCTTTTTTTTCCCAATGTGGAACACAGTTGTAGGTCATGGAGTCATACAGCATGGAAATACACCCTTCAGCCCAACTTGCCCACGCCGACCAACAGGCCCCATCTATATTAGTCCCACCTGCCTGCGTATGACCCATATCCCACTAAACCTATCATATCCATGTACTTGTCCAATTGATTGTTATAGTATCTGCCTAAACTACCTCCTCCAGCAGCTCATTCCATACACCCACCACCCTTTGTAAAAAAGTTGCTGCTCAGGTTCCTATTAAATCTTTCCCCTCTCACCTTAAACCTATGTCCTTTGGTTCTCACCTCCTACTTTGGGTAAAAGACTGTGCATTTACCTTATCTATTCATTTCATAATCTTGTACACCTCCACAAGATCACCCCTCATCCTTCTGCGTTCCAAGAATATAGTCCTAGCCTGCTCAACCACTTCCTATAGTTCAGGGAATTGTTTTAAAACATGGGGGGGTGGGGGGGGACACAATGAGGCCTAACATCTAGGACAGGGTGTCGTCACCTACAGCCCACGGGCCGGATCCGGCCCATAACCCGAACTCATCCGGCCCACAGGCATATTTTTTTAAAATTAGTTTTTGCGACCTGGGAACTGCAGCCATTCCCGGGGCACACAGGTGACCTGGGCGCTACAGCCAGACCTGCCAGCCGACCTGGGTGCTGCAGCCATTCCCGGGGCACACAGGTGACCTGGGCGCTACAGCCAGACCTGCCAGCCGACCTGGGTGCTGCAGCCATTCCCGGGGCACACAGGTGACCTGGGCGCTACAGCCAGTCCCGGGGCAGGCCAGCCAACCTGGGAACTGCAGCTAGACCCGGGTTGCTACATTCTAGGAGTAGCAATGTTACGAAATTTTGAGATTTAAAAAATAAAGTCTGCAATTTATCCCATCAGATAAAGCATAAAAAGAAGTTTAATTTGACACTTAATTCACTTTCATATCTTCAGTATTAAAAAAGTTATGGCCATTATCATACTCAGAAATTAGCATCTAATTCCCTATTGCTTTTCCATTGACTTAACACAAAAGCTGTGATCGAGGACAGTTAAAAGCCCATAACCTTCTTAAAAATTATGGTAACTGAAAGAAATTTTCAGGTATTATAGATTGAAGCATTCTGAAACAAATATGAAACAATCTTACTTCGAAGACATGAAAGTAAAGCATATAATTAGTTAGTTACCTAATTGTAGCTAATTACAAAATTCAATTACTAGATCTAAACATCTATCAATTTCTTAAGAATAGATTAACATTTTTAAATAGCCTAAGTGTCCAAATAACATTCACACAATAATTCACAATATAACATAATTTTTAAATCTAATTTTCATGAATTTACAGGCCAAATGGAAGGAATTGAATGTTTAATACCTGTAAATTAATGGGGATTTAATTCATCTTGCGAGTGAGAATTTCTGGAACGCGATCTTTTGGAACGTTCATTTGCGGTGAATTTAACCCCGTATTGGCATGAAAAATACTGCCGTTAATTCGGGGAATAAAATCACCGTGTCGCATGACAAAATGTGAATTAAAGGCTTCTTAAGAAGCACTTTTATACATTTAAAGAAAGCACTTTCGTTTACCTGTCCATTGTGTGAAATCCGTCCCCGTTATTGGCGTTGACGCTTCAGGAGCTGCTTTTAAAATGACTGTAGCGCTGACATTGACGATTTAATAATAAAAAAAAATTCACAAAACGCCGGTAGGAACGATTTTGTCAGCGAAGTTTTGTACTCCAACAAAATATTTCCAGGACAAGGAAGGAGAAACCGCGTTTTAACCCCGCCCCCCCCTTAAAGGCGCCAAAATCGCGCACACGGCCAGTGGCAGAATTACAGCGCGACTGAAGGTAAGTTTTGTAACATACCTACTAGGAGCTGGCGGCCTCCAACTGGAATCGACCTCGAGGGGTCCGGTCGCAGAGCCTGTGGACTTACCATCACGGAGCTGGCTGTCATTGGAGGCTGTGGTAGCGTGTTTGCTGCAACGTGTTTCACAAAACATGGGAGGGGGGGATTGTTCCCCACCTCTCAAAACATGGGGGGGGGGACAGGTCCCCCCGCATCCCCCCCCCCCCCCCAGGGCCTGCTGCATCATCCTCGTAAATCATTTCTGCGCCCTTTTCAGCTTAACACCATTATTCATTTGACAGGGTGACCGAAAGTGAACACAAAACTCTAAATGTGGCCTCACCAATGTCTTGTGTAATTGTAACATGATCTCCCAACCATACGCAAGAAGAAGATTCATATCAATAGAACAATCAACCATTGAGCATACAGAAAGTATTTGTGTTGCACCTCATATTCCACTTGGGTAGCTGACAACCTAACAGTATGAACGTTGAATTCTCCAAATTCAAGTAAACCCCCCCCCTACATCCACACTTTCCAAACTCTCTCCCCTCAATTCATGCTTTGCTCAAGATTGCAGCATTTACAGTCTTTTGTGTCTCATCTTGTGTTTTTGTTTTAGAGATACAGCGCGGAAAGAGGCCCTTCAGCCATCGGGTCCCCGCCGACCAGCGATCCCCGCACATTAACACCATCCTACACCCACTGGGGACAATTTTTTTACATTTACCAAGCCAATTAACCTACAAACCTGTACGTCTTTGGAGTGTGGGAGGAAACCAGAGAAAACCCACACAGTCACAGGAAGAATGAGCAAACTCCGTACAGTATGCATGCGTAGTCAGGATTGAACCCGGGTCTTCAGCACTGTAAGGAAGCAACACTACCACTGCGCCATTGTGCCACCCCAAGATGACTACTACTGTTGCTCACTCCTGGCAGGTCATTACCCTCAACAGTATTCAAAAGACTATACCTGTATTGAAGGGAAATAGCCACAGAGGCCACCTGCAAGCTCTGCTTACTCCCTTTCCTTGTGGTCATTATCCAACTGGTCACTTCCTGTACCTTAGGTGTGACCACCCCACTGTAACTCCTATCTATGAATCTCTTATTTTCCTGCACGATCCTGTGGTCATCTTGCTGCAGCTCCAGGTCCTTCATGCGGCCATAAGGGACTTCCCACATCCTGCAGGAGGAACATTGCATCATTCTACCTGCACTAAAACCAAGAGAAAAAAAAGCACAACAATCACACACAAGAAACAGCAGAATTCGGAGAAAACCGACGCTGGTCAAGGGGAGAACATACAAACTCCGTACAGAACCCGGGTCTCCGGCTCTGCATTCGCTGTAAGGCAGCAACTCTACCGCTGCGCCACCATGCCCGCAGATCAAGTTAAGTGGCTAATGGTAGAATTTAGGAATTTAGGTGCAAAGTCCCTGCCCTTAATTTATAGCAATAAAGTCCTATACACAAGTTGCATTTGTTTTTTATGCAAAATATTCTTTATTTCGAAAAAGAACAATGATTACAGTAAGCAATGGTTAAAATGTCCCATTGCACATACCTGATCAACTGTCTTGTATCTCCGTTTTTTTATCGGTTCAACCTTCCTTCCTAAGCTAAGAATTTCCCAACCAAAATGCACGATCCTTGACTGAGTAGGTCCCATTTTTTGTACTCCTGCCCTTTTTTACTCTCTCCCAATTCCTCCACACATCATTCCAACGAAGCCTCGATACAGATTTCTTGTCTCCAGGTTCCATTCCATCAGATAGACACAAAATGATGGAGTCACTCAACGAGTCAGATAGCATCTCTGGAGAAAAGAATAGGCAACATTTCAAACTCTTCAGACTTGTTCGGACTACTTCAGAATCTGAAGAAGGGTTCCGACACAAAGTCAAAATCTGATGAAGGGCTTCAATGTGAAATGTTGCCTATTTCCTTTCTCCACAGATGCTGCCTGACCTGCTGAGTACTCAAACATTATGTGTGTATCTTCCAGTATAACCCAGCTTCTGCAGTTCCTTCCTACACATTTTGTCTGCTCCATTCCATGTGTTTCCTACTTGCCTTTGATGATGAGTCGAAGACTCGCACAGCACAGCTCTTCAGCCCATCATGTCCGCTGATCGTTTAGCCCATGTTCACTGATCCCATTGGGCAGCACAGTGGTTAAAATGTGCTGAACCGCTGGTAGAACCGCTGCTTCACAGCGCTGGAGAGTCAGGTTCGATCCCACCCTCGACTGCTGTCTGTGTGGGGTTTGCATGTTCTCCCTGTGACCGTGTGGGTTTCCTCCAGGTGCTACGGTTTCCATTTACATCCCAAAGTCGTGCAGTTTTGTAAGTTATGTTACCTTGCCCCTGATCTGTAGAGAATGGATGAGAAAGTGGGATAACACGAAACTAGTGTAAACGGGTGATCAATGGTCGGAGTGGCCAAAAGGCCTTTTTCCATGCTGTGTCACTAAACTAAACTAAACTAATCATAACCATATTTCTATCTCCAAGGCACATGGCAATGCTTTTGCCATAATATTGATAGTGGTCTTTTCGAATGTAGTATCACGCACATTCTTTATCGTAGGACCATGTCGAATTGATGTCCTGATGGGAAGAATTTTGCATCTCCCAACTCCCCACAGATTTTCAAATCTTCTCCTATATTTTATACATTGTTTTAAATTCCATGAATTGCAATTCTCTGCAATTTTGATTCTGCAGTCGTTCTTTTTTTTGCAATCTCGTACTGGCATTTCACATTCAACGCAAGAATTCATAACGTACTCCAGAATTTTCAGTGGGCATATTTCCCCCCCACAGCCTCATAAATCTCCATCTCTGACTGCTCGATTTCCGGTTATCATACAAAGTGTGATCAATTCAGATATGAGACATCTTTTAATGCTCAACTGGCTTAGATCAATTTGCCATTCAGCCTTCCTGCTATCCCATCCTAGACCTTACAAAATGACTTTTTAGTTTAGTTTCGAGCTGCAGCATGTAAACAGGCCTTTAGGTCCAGGCATGGAAAATGCTAAGAAAACATGTGGGGGAAACAATTTCTTGGCAGCCACACACACGCGTATGCGCACACACGCGAGGCTTCGGCCGTGGGCCCTGTGGACGGTAACATCGGGAGCTGACCTGGTTGGTGACTGACTCCGAACTCCAGCAACAGCAGCTTCGTCCGCCCTGAATCGTGGGGCTTGAATTGGCCCGTTCACAGGGTCTTTCATCGACCGGCAGGGGCTTCAACATTGGGAGCCTCGATTGCCTCGATGCAGCAGTTTGATTTTAAGCCGCGCCGGGTTCTGAAAGGCCCCGTGAATGGGCCGATTCAGCCATTAGAAAGCGGCTGATAAAGTCCGGATTACAAAACATGGGGGGGATCGTCCCCCACCTCTCAAAGCATGGGGGGACGTATGTCCCCTGTCCCCCCCCCCCAGGATTTCCTCCCCTGCTTAGGTCCACGAGTCCTTGGCAATCATCAAACACCAGTTCACACCAGTTCCATATTATCCCACTATTTTTATTCACTGCCTGCACACACTTGGGGCAATTTTACAGCCCTTCCTCTGCTTTCACTTTTCACACCTCTTCTATCCTAATTTACAATGCATTCAGAAAGTATTCAGACCCCTTCACTTTTGCCACATATTTTTACGTTACAGCCTTATTCTGAAATGGATTAAATTCTTTTTTTTTTAATCATCAATCTACACACAATACCCCACAATAAAAAAGCGAAAACAGGTGTTTAGAAATTTTTGCAAAGCAATTAAAAAGAAATAACTGAAATATTACATTTACATAAGCATTCAGAGCTTTACTCAGTATTTTTTGAGGCACCTTTGGCAGCAATTACAGCCTCAAGTCTTCTTGGGTATGACGCTACAAGCTTGGTACACCTGTATTTGAGTAATTTCTCCCATTCTTTTCTGCAGATCCTCTCAAGCTCTGTCAGGTTTGATGGGGAGCGTTGATGCACAGCTATTTTCAGGTCCCTCCAGAGATGTTCGATCAGGTTCAAGTCCGGGCTCTGGCTGGGCCACTCAAGGACATTCACAGACTTGTCACGAGTACACTCCTGCGTTGTCTTGGCTGTGTGCTTAGGGTCGTTGTCCTGTTGGAAGGTGAACCTCCAGAGAGGTCTGAGGTCCAGAACACTCTGGAGCAGGTTTTCATCAAGGATCTCTCTGTACTTTGCTCCATTCATCTTTCTCCCGATCCTGACTGGTCTCCCATTTCTGTCACTGAAAAACATCCCACAGCATGATGCTGCCACCACCATGCTTCACCATAGGTATGGTATTGGCTTGGTGATGATTAGTGCCTGGTTTCCTCCAGACGTGACGCTTGGCATTCAGGCCAAAGTGTTCAATCTTGGTTTCATCAGACCAGAGAATCTTGTTTCTCATGGTCAGAGAATCCTTTAGGTGCCTTTTGGCAAAAACCAAGTGGGCTGTCATGTGCCTTTTACTGAGGAGTGGCTTCCGTCGGGCCACTCTACCATAAAGGCCTGATTGGTGGAGTGCTGCAGATATAGTTGTCCTACTGGAAGGTTCTCCAAGCTTCACAGAGGAACTCTGGAGGTCTCTCAGAGTGACCATCGGGTTCTTGGTCACCTCCCTGACCAAGGCCCTTCTCCCCCGATAGCTCAGTTTGGCCGGGCGGCCAGCTCTATGAAGAGTCCTGGTGGTTTCAATGTTCTTCCATTTAAGAATGATGGAGGCCACTGTGCTCTTCGGGACATGCAAAGCTGCAGAAATTGTTTTATACCCTTCCCCAGATCTGTGTCTCGCCACAATCTTGTCTCGGAGGTCTACGGATAATTTCTTCGTCTTCATGGCTTGGTTTTGCTCTGTCATCCACTGTCAACTGTGGGACCTTATATAGACAGGTGTGTGTCTTTCCAAATCATGACAAATCAATTTACTTTATCATTGGCAGGCTCCAATCAAGTTGTAGAAACATCTCAAGGATAATTAATGGAAACAGGATGAACCTAAGCTCAATTTTGCATGTCACAGCAAAGGGTCAGAATACTTATGTAAATGGGATATTTCAGATTTCTTTTTATTTACTTTGCAAAAATTTCTAAACACCTGTTTTCGCTTCTTCATTCTGGGGTATTGTGTGTAGATTGATGATAAATAAATGAATTTAATCCATAAGGCTGTAATGTAACAACATGTGAAAAATGAACCCTCCTTTTCTTATATATATATATATATACAGTATTTCTCATATTGCTTCATCTGGCTTTACAATCCACACCTTTCCTATCCTTAGCTCACATTTTTTGTTTTTTCATCCTTGACCTTTGTCCAACCATCTGCTGATCAGAAATCTCCCTTGCTTGTATTCAGCTATCACCTGCCAAGCTTTATCCTGCCCCCACCTCTCCAAGCTATTTCCCCACAATGAAGAAGGGACCCCGATCTGAAATTTCTCCAGAGATGCTGCATAACCCGTTGAGTTACTAAACTACTGTGTCTGTCTTTCCATGTAAAAAATAATTATTCTCTTTGGATTCAGCTCCTACTTATCAAATTTAAGTCTGATATGAGCAGAAATTCCTACAATCTGACAGTTAAACATTTTTTTTCAGAGATAGAGCATACAAGGCCAGAAGGGCCAGAAGAGATACAGGCCATTCTGCATCGAGTCCATGTTATCCCACTTTTGCATCCACTCCCAGCCCATTAGAGCAATTTTCCAGAAGCCATTTCACAGATAAAACCGTACATCTTTGGGATATGGGAGAACATGCAAACAGACAGAAGCTGAGATCAGAATTGAACCTGGGTCTCGAGCGCTGTGAGGTAGCGCCTCTACGTGGACAAAGGCCAGAGATGGGAAGAAGACAAAAGGCTGTGGGATAACCAGATTAGGAGAGGAGCGGATAGGAAAAATGTGATTCATGTAGAAGGGTGCTTGATAAATGCAGTGGGCCGAATGGGCTGCACGAATGGAATAAGAATGTGTAATTGCATTAACATCAGTTCAATATTCAAGGAATGCAAGCAATTGAGATGCAAATTATCCGTTAATTGCGTTATTCAGATGCATGGTGTACTCTCTGCAACATGGTGTCTGTTGTTCAGGCTAGTTATGTGCTTATGTTGCATCCCTTCAGGTTGATGGCATCACAAATTCTACCAACAACTGGTAAACCTACAATTTTCAAATTAAGCTTTTACTGGGACTAGTTCTAATCGGTCTTTCCAATAAGAGTCTGATTTTCATAATCTGAGTTATCAGAGCAAGTGGAGATGAATCATTTTCCCGAGGGAGCAATCTCAGGGTATATGTTTCATTCATTTTGTGCAGCATTGGGAAAGCACATTAGAAAGTTGTCAAAGTGGAGGCTTTATAAATAGGACACATATATGTTAAATTTATGAATCAAATTAAGTTTGATTCAGAATCTCTGTGCTCTCAATTTTCACATTCTGTTACTTCATAGCAGCTGATGCACTATAATATGCAAGATGCTATAACAAGTGGCCAAGATAGCTGAACTCCTGACTTAGCTCTACTGCGGATTTAGCTGATGCGCATTTTTAGGACTTCAATGCATTCTCCAGTGGATATTCCCAAGTCAGGAGAAAATCATGAACAGTTTCGTATGAGATTTCCAATCAGAAATATGTTTCAATTTATTTCAGCTATTTATTCCAAATATTTTCCAAAAATATACTATAGCAAGTTCATTTTACCATGATCACTGTATAATGTTGGAGCCTTTACTGCCTTCTGATTAAGAAGGTAGATGCAAGAAAATCTCACCTACTTGTAATGTAACCAGTGTTTTCATTTCAGCAAAATATTTTCTTTAATCCTGATTTAGTATCGCCAACATTCTCCTCTTGTTCTTGACAGGATAGCGATACCAACTGAGCTATATTATTATGTAAGTATTAATAGGGTCCAGTACCTCACTTAGGTAAGACATGAGGGATACAAAGTAGAGTTCTGGAAAAGATTGGGTTCACCTCCGGCTTGATGTGGTACTCACGGACGAAGTTGAACATGAGAAAAGTATACAAGTTAATGAAAAGTTAAAGTTAACTTTTAGAAAGATTAGTTAAAAGATAAAAGAAAGGTTAATGGCAAGATGCTTAACAGTGCTAATGTACAGGTACAGAGCGATCTTAGGATCCAAGTCCATAGCTCTTTGAAAGTGGCAACACAAGTAGATAGAGTGATAAAGAAGGTGTATGGTATATACACAAATAGCTGGAGTAACTCAGTGGGACAGGCAGCATCTCTGGAGAGAGAGAATGGGTGACGTTTCGGGTCGAGACTCTTCTTCAAACTCAAGGCAAGTATGGTATGCTTGCCTTCTTTGGTCGGGACATTGCGTATCAGCTTTATAGGAATTTATAGGACTTCGGTTTGGCCACATTTGAAATATTGTGTGTGGTTCTGGTTGTACAGTACAGGAAGGATGTGGAGGCAGTGGCGAGGATGCAGAAGAGGTTTACCAGAATGCTGCCAGGATATGAAGTATATGAAATGATGAGAGGCATAGATAGGGTATTCTATGCAAACTAATAAAATTGGGTATCATAAGACGTTGCAATCAATAAAATGGTTGCAATGGTTGATGTTATTAAACCTCTGGTGCTTCCCTTTGATGTTGGTGGGTGGTTATTTTGATTTAATTAAATGTCTTTGGTGGGGATCTCTGCAGTTATTATTTCCCTTTGAGTTTCATTGTGGCTTTATAACCCTTCCTCGCTCTTTGAAGTTCCATGGCTTCAAATCAATCGGAACCCTATGTGATAAAGAGCGTGAGAGTCATACCCTCTGGAACCATGGGTTAAAATCTTACGAAGGAGGATTGAAATAAATTTAATTAAGCAACATAGAATGGAATGGAGGAAACAATGATTGTCTCCATCAAACCATTGAATTATTGTGATTAACCACTGGTTCATTAATGTCTTCATTTATCTAGTGTACAAATGGGTTCAGACACAGTTGCATAAGAATTACTGTGTTGAAAAGATAATAATTCCAACACATGGATTGTAGCAGAAGGCAGCTCCCTACAACTTTCTCAAGAGAAATTAGCAACAGACAACAAATTTTAACCTTGCCAGTAAACATCATTTTCTGTAGTCGCCTGATTAAGAGACTTCTTCTTCTTGCGTTTGAGGCAGAAATCTGTGTAAAGATGTGTCATAACGCACTGTTTCTTTACTACAGTTTATTCAGACTACACATTATACACATACATTTCTGCCCTAGCTGTCCGTGGTCTGTCACTGGAACCAGAGAGAGAGAACTGGGTGGGAAGGTTGTAATTATACTGGTGATGTGGGGAGTGGTTAGTAGTGGTGAGGTCACTATGTTAAAGGTACATGCACATCTCATCTACATCCTTCCCCTTGGAAATAATAAGCAATACCGAAGTGACAGGGCGACCACGTCTCATACGCTACGAGCAGGTGAGCAAACAGTTAAACAAATTCACCATAACGGATAGGCGGCCTGACCACCCGCCCGTACCGGGTACGCATTTCGCCATCTCCCCCTTCTGCAGGCGGAGCATGAGCAGGAGCCGGCCCAGGGGAGAGAACCGGGGAACCGGGAGGAGAACGAGAAAACGGAGAAGGAGCAGGGGAAGCAGGAGCAGTAGCGGGAAGACGGGCAGGCGAGGGAGGTAAAGTTGCAGTTGGGGCACCACTGTGGGCTCTACCCCCTGACGCGGGGAACCCCCGTTGTCGTTGCGGGCCAGCGTTTCGCCGGCGACCAGCAACACTGGCAAAGTTAATGTCATGATCAGCAGACGACACTGCCGAGGCGACAGCCTCAGACATGCGGGAGGCGTGCAGAGCATTGGTTAAAGACAGGTCGTGCTTCCGCAGAAGTTCAGCCCTTAGTTTTTCATCTTGAAGATCATACACTAAAATGTCCCGGGTCAGTTGATCGGGGGTCAGCGTGTCCAGGCTGCAACGCCTGGCCAGGTGACGCAGCGCAGCGATGTAGCTACCGATTGACTCTCCTGGGAGCTGACACCGGGTGAACATTTTAAAACGCTCTAGGATGCAGTTAGTGGGGATGTCGCACATCGCGGTAAACTTAGCTATAAGACATACCGGGTCCAGAGCATCTTCCCCAACAGCATAGACAAACGACTCAGCCCATTCCAGGGCATCAGAACCAGCCAGGTTGAGAAGCAGGGAAGCCTGAGTAGCAGGGGTGGCAGCAGGGTGGGCGATCGTGACATAGTGTTGAAAGTCACGTCTAAAGACACCCCACCGATGGACAATGTCCGAGTCGAAGACGAGCATATCGGGCTTACGGCAAGAAGTGGCCATGGCACGGGAGATAAAAAAACAAAATAGGAAAACGGTTAAAAAGAAAGAAAACCCGATAAACAGGAGGTGTGGGTTCGGATCCCACTTCTGACACCATGTAAAGATGTGTCATAACGCACTGTTTCTTTATTACTGTTTATTCATACTACACATTATACACATACGTTTCTGCCCTAGCTGTCCGTGGTCTGTCACTGGAACCAGAGAGAGAGAACTGGGTGGGAAGGTTGTAATTATACTGGTGATGTGGGGAGTGGTTAGTAGTGGTGAGGTCACTATGTTAAAGGTACATGCACATCTCATCTACAGTCTGCAGCTGGGTGATGCCATCCGGTTCGACATCCGTAGGTGCCCGCCCTAAAAAGGGCACATGTTCCGGGTTGGCACCAAGCTGCGACGCTACTGCTGTCTCTGTTTGTTGTCGTTTGCCTGACTGAGGTCAGTTGACAGGGCTCACCACGGGGAGGTCGACAACATGAGCCCCATTAAGAGACAATAGGAAGGGATTGAAACCAAAGGAGGAACTGAGGAATTGATTGAGATGAGAGCTAAAACCCAGCAGTATGAACATTAAATTTGATTTTGAATAATACTCCTCCACTCCTCTCTTTCCTTTACTTCCCACATCATTGCACAGCCCCAATTCTCCCACCATCCCCTCTTCCCCCCTCTGCCCCCCCCCCTGCTCTTTCCACCTATATTCCTTCCTCTGGCTTTACATTTCACCTCTCCTCTTTGCTCTGACACCCTCTTGTCTCCCTTTCGCCTCTAACCTTTGTCAATTACTGCCTCATTCAAACCCAATCAACCCCCCCCCTCACCTGTATCCATCTGTCACTTGCCAGGCTTTGACCTGGCCTCACTTCTCTTTTCCAACTTTCTTTCCCCGACTACAATCAGTCTGAAGAAGAGGCCTGACCCAAAATGTTGCCTCTCCTTTCCCTCCTCCAGCTCCTCCAACATTTTGTGTTTTAGAACATACAGTAGAAGAGTAGAGGAACAGGCCCTTTGGCCCACTATTTCTGTGGAGGTCATGATGCAATGACCAACTCTGATCTGCCTGCACGTAATCCATATCACTCCTTTCCCTGCATATCCAAGTGCCTATCTAAAAGTCTCTTAAATATCACTATCATGTCTACTTCCACCACCACCCCTGGCAGCATATTCCAGGCACTCATCACCGTCTATGTAAATAAAATGCCTCGCACATCTCCCCTAAACGTTCCCCCTCTCAGTTTAAAGTTATGCCCTCTAGAATTTTATATCTCTATCCTGGGAGAAAGATTCTGACTGTCTACCCTCTCTCTGCTAAATATACTTTTATCAGGTCTCATCCTCAACCTCTAGTGTTCTAAAGAAAAATCCAAGGGTGTCCAATCTCTCCCTGTAAATAACACCCTCTAATCCAGGCACCATTCTGGTAAACCACCTCTGCACCCTTTCCAAAGCCTCCACATCCTTCCTGTAATGAGGCGACCAGAACTGCATGCAATACGCCAAATGCGGTTTAACCAGTATCTGTACAGCCTTTTGCTGTAGGATGATGAATATCTTTGTGGAGAGTTTGAGGAGGATCGCTGAGAATACAGTACATTCATAATAAAAGACAAAAAGTGATGGAATAACTCAACGGATCAAACAGCATCTCTGGAGAATATAGAAAAGTAACGTTTAAGGTTGAGTTGTTTAGAGTCTGGAGAGGAACTCTGATCTGAAATGTCACCTATCCATGTTCTCCAGAAATTCTGCCTGACCCGTTGAGTTCCTCGTTTAAACTTCGCCTATTCCTTCTCTCCATAGATGCTGCATCACCCGCTGAGTTCCTCCAACATTTTCGTCTACCTTCTATTTTTCCAGCATCTGCAGTTCTTTCTTAAATGTTGAGTTCCTCGAGCACTTTGCACCTTTTTTTTTGTAAACCAGCATCTGCGAGCCCTTGCATCTACAATATATTTATAATACCAGGGACAGTGTATTATATTTATAATACCAGGGACAGTGTGGAGAATGAGGATTTTAAAAGAGAGGCAAGAACTGTAGAGCAAGACAAAATGCTCAGTTTTACAGTGGAACAACAGCATGAATGACTTTGCTCAGGTTCCTGGTGTGGGACTTGAAATCTTAACCTTCTGACTGAGAGTCATCAGTGCTACTCAGTGAGCCACAGCTGACACTGACTAATGGGACTCCTCTGCCTCCCGACAACTTTCCTCACCATCAGCACAGCAGAGTAGATTAGCAGTGACAATCTGTGCGGGCTCTGTGACCATAAGCTATAAATGTCTGAGGTTTCTCCACTCAGTTTACGATGCCCCATTAAGCTACCGGGTCCTAATTAAACCTTTGCACTATCCCCAGGGCCTGGACAAACGGTGCTGATCCACTGCACGAATTTTAAGCACTACATTCCGTTGGCAGTCCCATGTGTTCACACCTCCAATCCAACTGCACTCAGGGCATGAAGGATAGAGAGATAGAAAGCATATTTAAATTATTCATTGAGTGATTTCCAGCTATTTCAATGTCAGGCTAATTCTTTCCCAAAATAGAAAATAGAACAGTACAGCATAGGAACAGGCCCTTCCACCCACAATATCTGTGCTGAACATGATGCCTAGTTAAACTAATCTCCTCTGCCTGCACGTGATCCATTGATCCATATTCCTATATTTATATATATATATATTTATATATATATATATATATATATATATATATATATATATATATATATATATATATAATATATCTATATATATATATTATATATATATACTGTATATACCTGTGAGTTATCCTTATCCTATATACTGTTGTGGCGTCAGCCTTTACACAGACCACTTATGGTCGAACCCTCGTCAGTAGGTATGAGGGCTGGCATGTGACGTCATGGGCTAGAGGGAGTGTCCTGCTACTTAAGGTTATCTCACCTCGAGACCTTAGAAGTCAACAGGTAGCTGAGCCCGAGAGAACAACCTCGCACAGCTACAGCAGCAATGAATATTATGTTAGCGGACCAATGTAACACCTGAATAAACTATCGTTTGAACCTGCCTGACATCTAGCCTTATTCACCACATTTGGTGCCGCTACATTGGTGACCCCCGACTGTCCAAATTGAAATTTGGATTTTACCTGACGCACGCAGCCTCGGGGGACCTGATGTCTGCAGCCGACTGCCCAGCCCTGCAGAACTACGATGCCGCCAACCCGGCCCTGCAGTAAGGAATGCCGCTACATATAGGATGCCGCCACTACCCCACCAGCTGCTGCTCACCGGAGCTGAGAAGCAGTGGTTGCCACCGCTCTCCCGCTCTCGGCAACGGACCAGGCTCCGCATTCAATCCCCACACCGCTCCAGGCCTTGTGTGACGGCCGCCGAGCTCTCCCGCAGTGGGGTCTTCAATCGCTGGTGAAGGCCACTTCAGCCGGCCGGCAAAATCGCCGCCACGGCCTCCTGAAACAAGCGGCTGCCCGATTACAAAATGGCCACCGCGGCCGGCCGGAAGTGAAGCTCGAACTAGCCTGACCACCGGCAACAGCGCCACCATCAGATCGACTGCCATCACTGCAGCCTCACCGCCGTCCACAGCGCCACCTTCCAGCCGGATGCCGTCCCTGCAGCCTGACCACCGGCAACAGCGCCACCTTCAGATCGACTGCCGTCACTGCAGCCTGACCGCCGTCCACAGCGCCACCTTCCAGCTGGATGCCGTCCCTGCAGCCTGACCACCGGCAACAGCGCCTCATTCAGGTCAGAGGCTGTCACTGCAACCTCTGGTTTTCCAGCACAGATTTCCTATCCTGCACCATGGACACTGGACAATTTGAACTTACCACTTTGCACGTGATTGCTCACTGTGATTTGTGTTGTTTCTGTTCATTTTGTTTTCACTGCATAACCACGCTGGGTTCAGCAATCAGTTTATTTATTTTATTTCGTTTATTTTTCCTCATTGTTGCCGACCTCTCCCAGCCATTGCTGGGGGCCGTATTTCTCAGGACAGGACCCCTTAGCTGGTCGAGGAGATGTGACTGTGTCTCTTCCGTCCCACGGCTTTTGCATCGGTCTCCTCGCACCCCTCGGTACCTCGGGATCGCCCACGCAGAGCGTTGACTGCGCCCGCGGGCCCTCCGTCCCGACCCACGCCCGGGGTGTCCCCGACCCCCGACCCACATTGCAGGAGCCGCCCTCAATCATTCTATTCCTTCCACCGGTTCTGGGGGGTGGGGGGTCCTGTGGTGTCAGCCTTTACACAGATCACTTATGGTCTAACCCTCGTCAGGAGGTACGAGGGCTGGCACATGACGTCATGGGCCAGAGGGAGTGTCCTGCTACTTAAGGTTATCTCACCTCGAGACCTTAGAAGTCAACAGGTAGCTGAGCCCGAGAGAATAACCTCGCTCAGCTACAGCAGCAATGAATATTATGTTAGCGGACCAATGTAACACCTGAATAAACTATTGTTTGAACCTGTCTGACGTCTAGCCTTATTCATCACGTTTGGTGCCGCTACACTATCATATATATATATATATATGTGTGTGTGTGACAGTGTATAGGATAAAGATCAATCGTGATAATAAACAAGGAAAAAAAATCACCGTATATATATTTATATATGCTGTGTATATATATATATATATATATATATATATATATATATATATATATATATATATACACACACACATATATATATATATATACACACACACACACATATATATATATATATATATATATATATATATATATATATATATATGCTGAACTATTTTTTCTTCTTTATTATATTGCTTATGGAGTAGAATGTTTGCATACTCTGTTATCAATCAATCAATCAATCAATCAGTTTTATTCGTCACTTGCACATAAAGTGCGTGAAATGAATTTGCCGGCAGTGGTACAATGAAAAAAGAACACACAAAAACACAATTAAAATTTTACATAAACATCCACCACAGCATTCATCACTGTGGTGGAAGGCACAAAATTTGGTCTGTTCTCCTCCATTTCCCCCGTGGTCGGGACCTCAACCCTCCACAGCCACCGCTGCGGGCGTCCAGATGTGTAGACAAGTTAAAGTCCAGGTAAGTCCTGAATCGGTGCTTCCCTACCGGAGACCGTGGCTTCAGGTTGGTGTAGGCCGCAGGCCGGCGGTCGAAGATCTAAAGTCCCCGCCGCGCCACAGCCAGAAGCACCGCAGACCGCTGGGCCGGCAGTAGGAGCTCCTCTCCAGGGGTCCCCAGTGAGGGACCCCGCTCCTGATGGTAAGTCCACGCCGCGCCCGCGGTAGGAGTTGGCCGCGGGCCGGCGGTTGGAGCTCTTCTCCTCCCGGGTTCCCAACGAGGGATCCCAGGCCCAGGACGCCGCCAACTGGAGCTCTGCAGACCGCGGCTTCAGGCTGCCACGGGCCAGCGAACGGAGCGCTTCCTTCTGGCGACCCCCGGCGAGGGCTCGCCCGCTCCGCGATGAAAGCGTCCTCGCTGCGCCCACAGCTGAAGCCCCGGGCGCGTCTCCGGGAAAAGCCGCACCGATCCTTGCTGTTAGGCCACTGGGGGAGGCGACATGGAAAGAGTCGCCTCTCTGTGGAGGAGGCGACCGAAACGGTTTCCCCCTTACCCCCCCACACCACCCCCACACAAGAAACACAGAGAAACATTAAAAACCTACATTGGGACATAGTAAAAAAACAAAAAAGTAGAAATAACTAACACGCTGCTGGCAGGGCTGCCGGCTTGCAGCACCCCCACCGACCTCTTGTGCTGCTGCAAGTAAGAATTTCATTGTACAGTCTGGGATATATGACAATATAACACTCTTGACTCTTGACTCTGGACTCTTGACTCATTTCCCATACACATGGTTTGCCAACTGACCACGGGTCATTCTTTCCCCAGTCACGCCTTTTGAGTTTATTTGCTTTTCAAGTTCAAAGGAACGAAAGTCTCAGTAATGTTATACATTTGGAAATGCAATACAAACATAAGTTGCATTTCATCCGCACAGCATTCCCTGTACATAGTGTAAACATAGAAATTGCTTTCAGTAATCAATAAATGTCTCAGCCATGGCCTTTCTCTTTTTACAATTTATTGTCTCACATAAGTCAGGGTTTCCAAAGTGCATCTGCCTAAATACTGTGAAAGAATGTAAACCACTTATAACATTGCTGGAGAGATCAGCTCTTCGCAGTGGAATGAGTTCTTAGGTTATTGGTACAGCCAAGCACACTTATCCTACCCAAAACGGTAAATATCACACAGTATTTACTCTTTCAAACTTCTATAGTGTATAGTAGGGAGCATACTGATGTCCAGGAATGTAGGAGACTACAAAAATGGATTGCCTGGTCCATCGCAGGTACTGACTTCCTCTTCATCGAAGGGATCTATAGGTGGCACTGCTGTAATATGACAGCCAATATCATTAAAGGCCCACACTTCCCTGGCCATGCTCTAATCTCGCAAATCATTGGAAAGAGGGTACAGGAGTGTTAATCCTGGCCAAATTGGAGAGGCTAGGACTTTAAAATGGGGTAAAAGCTTCAGGGCTGCTGGGAGATTTGGTCAATTTGGAATTGCTCTCTGCAGAGCTGGGACAAGCTGTGGAGTGGTGCCAGTGTGTCTAGATCCTAGATACAAGTTGCAAGAAAAGAATAAGAACATCTGCAGACCCTGTCAATTAGGTGCAAAATGCATAGAATGGATTGGATTGCAGAGTTCTACCTTGCCGAGTGTTGATTGGATAAGGTATTGAGCCTTGTCTGGGTTTCTTGCAGATCAGGATAAATGTTTCTAAGTTGGCTTCCTTGAGAAGTCCTGTTTGAATACAATGTATTGAGCTGCTGTATTATTGGGTTAGGGAAATGTCTGTTATGTATGGGGTTAATCGATATCTGTAATTGGATTATTAAGAGACCACCCCTATGTGGTTCGGCCCCTCGAGGTCCCTGGACATATAAAAGGTCTAGCGTTGATTTTCTGGGAGAGCACTTGGGACTGCGTGACCTTCTGGAGTGTGTCTGTTTGAGCGAGACCTACGAGGATCGAACCCGTGGTGGGATGGGTATAGTAGTTGAACTGTAATTGTGTTTTGTTAAAATTAGCTGTTCAAGTGCTTGATTCAGTGTTTTTTGACTGAAACTAGACTGGGGGGAAGGTTAGAATGAGCAATTTACAGGAGCATGAAAATTGTGAGCTCCAGGATCAAGAACCGCTTCTTCCCAACAGCCACCAGACTCTTGAAAACAACATAAGACCTCAGCAACTATGATATTTTATGGATGTGTCTTAGGTTGCACTACAATCGTTGGTATTGCATATTATGGTTGCCTCATATTGCACAGTAATTAATTGCATTTTTAATAACGATATATTATCTATGCATTGCATTAACGGTCCTGTTAATCTGAACCAAGTAACAATTTAATTGTTCTGTCATTAGTACATACATAATTGTTCTGTCATCAGCACAATTAAACACTCTTGACTCTCTTGATTCCTGGTTGGTATTGGTTTATTGCCTTTTGTATCAAGATACAGTAAAAAAAATGTTTTGTGTGCTATCTAGCTAGCGTGCATGCTATCATACCATAGCAATGTCAACAGGTATCTGTGCAGGAAATGGACAGACAATTTTTCAGGTTGGGACATTTCTTTTCCCAGAATTTTGTAATTGACTCAAGATTCTTGCATCTGCAGTTCCTAGTGTCACGCAATCATACAATACATGAATGCAATCAAACCTTACACAATGACACCAGGTAATGCAGAAAGAGAAGGAATACAAAATGCAGAATATAGTGTTACAGCTACAGAGAAGTACAGGTAAAAAAAATTAAAGGGCCGCACAAGGTAGATTGGGAGATCAGGAAGAGGAATATAGATAAGTAAAGGTTCATTCATGAGGTTGATAACAGCAAGGAAGATACTGTTCCTAAAGATCATGTCCCACGAGCATGTGACTGCATGCGGCTAGTGCGACCTAACATGGTCGCGCTAGCCGTACGGCCTCGCGTGTCCGGTCCTACTTCGATCGCCGGAGCCGTATGGAGTTGTGCGGAGCTGGTCCCGACACCCCGCGGGGCTCCGAAAAACTGACACTGTCCAAAAATTCCACGCGGCAACGGCCTGCCGGCCCGCTGCTGCATTGAGGCCGTACGCACCGCCTCGACGGCCATACGCTCCGCCTTGACGCCGTACGCACCGCCTCGACGCCGTACGCAGTGTCTTGATGCCGAACGCAGCATCTTGATGGCGTACGCCTAGCACGTGGCGTTGCGCGATGACGTCACTGCCCGGCATGCCGTTGCGTGATGACGTAACCGCCCGACGCCATGCGACGTCCAAATTCAATCGGCCCGCCTCCTGCCCAGCTGATTGGTGAGTATGATGTCGGGACCAGCTCCATACGGCTCCGCAGTTGGAAGTGGGACCGGCCCCGCGAGGCCGTACGCCTCAAGCCACCACATTTGGTCGCGCTCGCCGGATGCAGGTCGCATGCTGGTGGGACAGGCCCTTAAGTCTAGTAGTGGGTGATTTCAAACATTTCTATCTTTTGACCAGGGGTGCGGGGGAGTCGAAGCAATGACCAGCATCTAAATGTTCCTTAATTTTGTAGGCTGCATTCTTGAGGCAGCATGAAGTGTAGATGGAGTCGATGGTAGGAAGAAGCTGGTCTGTGTGATGGGCTGGGGGCTTTGCAACTTCCTGCATTCTGGGGCAGAGCTATTGCCATCTCAAACTGTGACGATCGGATGCATTATCTCATTATAAAGTTGTGCTTTTAGTTGCTTCTCCTGCATGTACCCTCTGTGAGTCACAGCAGCAGCTGTTGACTTGCTTCTTGCTACCGGCTGAAAGCAGCTCTTGTGAAACGCGGTACTGCAGAGTGGGAAGTGTAGTGGTGAGGGGAAACCATCAGAGGCATGGGTGGATATTTGAAGTGTAGCCTTTATTAAGCCAAGAAGGGCTGTACTCTTGGAAATGTAAGAAACATGTTATAAGAATATCAGGTGGCCACAGACCAAGGAATGGAAAGAGGAGTTAAATGTGAGCATCCGGGAGATCCAGCAGGCTTTGGCGGACCGAGCACAAGTGTTGGCGAAATGGGCGCCTAGTATATGCTTGGTCTCGTCGAAGTAAAGGAGGCCACATTGAGAGCACCGAATGCAGATAGATGAGGTTAGAGGAGGTGCACATAAACTCTATATGTCTCACTTGGAAGAGCTGGTGAGGTCCCAGGATAGAGATGAGAGTGGAGGGCCATGTGTTACATCTCCTGCAGTTGCCGGGAAATGTACCTAGGGAGGTGATGGTTTGGGTGGGAAAAGAGGAGTGAAAGATGTCTTGGTCTTGGAGGGGAGGATGCTCCTCACACTGTGGAACACCTTGGACAATACAGCTCACCCCCATGACACACACTGGTCAACCTGTGGAGCAGCTTCAGTAACAGACTGGTTCCACCAAGATGCAGCACAGAACTGTACAACTCCTCCCTCTTCTGTTGTGGGGTAGTCTGACTCCGCTTCCCTTCCCGCCCCCTCCCCAATCTTTGAACATCCCCAATCCTGTACTTTCCACTCGTCACTTTAATTTAATGTTCCATGTATCCTGTTGTGTTTTATGACCGTTGGCAGACCAATTTCCCACCTGGGATAAATAAAGTTCTGTCATATTGTATCGTATTGTAAAGATGGAGAAATTACAAGGACCTGATGTGGTACTTCCCAGACTATTATGGTAAGCAAGGGAGGAAGTTATTGGGGTCCAGCCAGAGTGCTTAAAATCTCACAAGCCACAGGTGAGGTGCCAGGTGACTCGAGGACTGCAAATGTGGTACCTTTATTCAAGAAGGGCGGCAGGGATAAGCCAGGTAGTTAGAGGCCTCTGAGTCTGACACCATTACAGGTGCACATGCACCTCCTCAATCCTCATCGATTGCATTCCGTGCTCTGTCTCCCAAAGCCTGAAGGAGCTCTAACCATTATAATTCCCCCTTTAATTCCTCCACCATTCATGGAAGGTGGAGAATTGCCAAAAACATAACTGTTCAAATTCCCTTCCTAAACCCCTCTATTGCTTTTCACCTTTTTACTTTGGAAATGTTGCTTAAATCATGCTTCTCTGATTCTTTGATTGAATGCCCTAAAGTAGACTTTGTGCCTCTGATTTATATTTTATAATGGACTAAGTGGACTATTCACACAGGAGGGCTGGTCCCCCAATGCAATATTCCACCTCTCCAACAATTCCAATATTGGTGGCCAGTTGGGGGGGGGGGGGGGTTCTGGTGCGCTAGTATGGGTTTGTGGGCCAAAGGGACTGGTTTCCAGAGGGCTAGTATGCACATTGTGGGCCGAATGGATTCTTGGGCTGGCAGCTCAGTCACTCAGGCCTGGTGGGCTGGTAGCTCAGTCACTCAAGCCTGGTGGGCTGACAGCTCAGTTACTCAGGGCTGGTGGGCTGGTAGCTCAGTCACTCAAGCCTGGTGGGCTGGCAGCTCAGTCACTCAGGGCTGGTGGGATGGCAGATCAGTCACTCAGGGCAGGTGGGCTGGCAGTTCACTCATGGCTATTCCTTGAAATAGCATTTCAGGCAGAGTGCAGGCCACAAAACTCAATTTCATAGCATTTCCGGCAGA
The DNA here is from genome assembly GCA_038087875.1 of Malacoraja senta. Taxonomy (NCBI): domain Eukaryota; kingdom Metazoa; phylum Chordata; class Chondrichthyes; order Rajiformes; family Rajidae; genus Malacoraja; species Malacoraja senta. The sequence continues at coordinate 27,814,066 of CM075978.1, forward strand.
GTGCAGGCCACCAAACTCAATTTCATAGCATTTCAGGCAGAGTGCAGGCCACCAAACTCAATTTCATAGCATTTCAGGCAGAGTGCAAGCCACCAAACTCAACTTCATAGCATTTCAGGCAGAGTGCAGGCCACCAAACTCAATTTCATAATATTTCAGGCAGAGTGCTGGCCACCAAACTCAATTTCATAGCATTTCAGGCAGAGTGCAGGCCACCAAACTCAATTTCATAGCATTTCAGGCAGAGTGCAGGCCACCAAACTTAATTTCATAGCATTTCAGGCAGAGTGCAGGCCACCAAACTCAATTTCATAGCATTTCAGGCAGAGTGCAGGCCACCAAACTCAATTTCATAGCATTTCAAGCAGAGTGCAGGCCACCTAATTGCCAAACAACTCATTGCATTGTTATTAAGGACTAACAAATAATTTATTGCAAGTACATTGCAGACTCACAGTTCAGTTGATTCATGGCTTAGAATCACAGTTGTGGACACTCCCTCGCGATCTTCCAGAGTGACTGACTCACGTCCAGGCATCTGGGGTTTTATAGTTCTGCCCACCCCCCCCCCGGAAGGGGCGTAACCTTCATTGTGGTGATTGACAGGCGAGTGGACCAATCAGCTGATCTCAAGATTTTTAAAACACTCATAACTTTTTTATTTTTCATCGATCGGAAAAATCCTCAGGACTGCCTCAGCGGAGGAGGACTTTGAGTAAGATGGCGATATATGGTAGCGTTTTTTCTAAAATCAATATACAGCACAGACAGGAAGTGGTCAAGATGAGACTTTTAGTTATATAGATGATTTTATTCCTGCAGAGCACCTTACAATATTTTTTATATACTAGCTATCATTCTTCCTGCAAAATGAAATCCAATGGGATTGTTTTTGAAAAATAGCAGGGCACTTTCTCTCTGCTGTCCTCGATAACTATTGAATTAAATCCTGGCATATTGGATAATTCTTGCACTGTGGTGTTTCCAGAGTTATAGAGTTATAGTCATGGAGTCATACAGCATGGAAACATACCCTTTGGTCCAACTCGTCCATGTTGACCAAGATGCCCCAGCTAAGCTGGCCTCATTTGCCCACATTTGGCCTACATGCCTCTACGGATAGGAACACTTTAGAGCCAAATGGGCTAAATGCTCTTTAAATGCTGTTATCGTATCTATGTCCAAGTGCCTTTTAAAGTCTGCCTTATCTACCTCCATTGGCAACTTTCATATACCTACCACCCTCTAATGTTGCTGTGTGTAAATTAGTGCCAATGACCTACAATATTACAGGTACATTATTAGAGACTTCAAGAACATTAAAAAGTGCTTTACAAAGCCAACGTTTTATTTCCTAAATACATGGCTCAGGGATTGGCATTGCTACTGGATTAGTTTCGACATAGGCTTAAAAGGTGAACACAATGAGGTTTCTCACCTGATAGCTACTGGGAGAGGACATAAAGCCAGAACTGGTATTTGAGTTAAGATTATTATGTTTTTAATCTTCTCTTGTGAGGTAGGTATACAGAGAGTGCCACCCAGGTAAAGGTTCAACAGCCCCTGCTCAGTTTTCATCTTGCAGGATCCTCCCTCTCCCCACCATGCTCCTCTTTGACGCTAATAGTTATATCCTGCTGCCCGGTCTACCACTCCTGGTTGCTGGCCAGTCCCCACCATGTACCTCAGTGTGAAGTAAACATCTGACTAGTGGGGTGCATGGAGCATTCAAATTATCCGGATCCCACTTTGCTGTGTTGAGAATAGTGAGGGTGGCAACTTTAATTGGATTTACATGGCTAGTTGATGGGAAGTGCAGTCATGAGACTGGAATCAGGGAATTGAAGAGTTCAATAAAAACGGTTGTAAAGATACAAAATCTTTTGATGTAATTTCTGGAGTTTCCATGTGTGTTTTGATATACTGTGGGAGATAGCAGGTGAGTGAGAAAAATAGAAAGGTGAGTGCAGACATGAGAAACTGCTGGAGCAAAAAATAGGGGCTGGAGAAATTATTCCTACACAATATTATCTATTGACTGATTTTACATATATTACATACTTTACCATGAGTAAGGCATTTAGCAGAGATTTTGATTAAATAAAACATTCGACTAACTTTATCAATACCCCACAACATTCAAATTATTCTATGATGGAAAATCTGCATTTAACCCTTACCTGGTGGCAGGCTAGCACATGGATCAAGGGCCGAGTGGCGATAGTGGGTGTGGGGAAATCAGTCATGGTCTCTCAGACTCAAATCTGGACAGAGAAATGGCAGATGGAGTTTAATCTAAGAAAGTATATTAAACGGATTAATTTGGGAGGTCGAAATAAAAAGGAAGAAGCTTCGACTTTTTTGCCTTCCATCACAGTGAGGAATGTGGGGAATCCACTGTTAACTTTCCCTTTACATTCAAAGCTTCAAAGGTTTCAAAGGTTTTAAAGTTATTTTATTGTCACATGTACCATTAAGGTACAGTGATATGCGAATTACCATACAGTCATACGAAAGACATAACTTTTATGTGGTTGTGTGTCTTGTTTCTATTTTTTCCGTATGGCTGTATGTTAATTTGCATATCACTGTACCTTAATGGTACATGTGACAATAAAATACCTTTTGAATGTAAAGGGAAAGTATACAGTTAATGGGAAAGGCCTGAACAGCATCGATGTGCAGAGGGATTTTGGAGGTCTTCGAAAGGGTTTAGTTTAGTTTAGTTTAGAGATACAACGCGGAAACAGGCCCCTCGACCCACCAATCCACGCTGTCCAGCAATCTCCGCACACTAATAACATCCTACACAGACGAAGGACATTTACAAAGTTACCAAGCCAATTAGCCTGCAAACTTGTACACCTTTGGAATGTGGGAGGAAACTGGAGCACCCAGAGAAAACCTAAGCAGGTCATGGGAAGAATGTATAAACTCCAAACAAACATCACCCGTAGTTAGGATCGAACCAGGGCAACAATTCTACCACTGTGCCACCGTGCCGCCCCTCAGAAGAGGTTTGCCTGGATTAGAGGGTATTAGCTATTAGGAGAGGTTGAATAAATATGAATTGTCTTCTCTGGTTGAGGGGAGACATGATGGAAATATATGAAATTATGAGAAGGGTAGATAGGGTAGTCAGAACTTTTTTCCCAGGGTTGAAATGTCAAGGGCATTTAAGGTGATATGTGGAATTAGTTTTTTACATGGTGGGTGCCTGGAACGCGCTGCCAGGAGTGATGAGGGAGGCAAATACAATAGTGGTGTTTGAGAGTCTTTTAGATAGGTACATGTATATGTAGGGAATAGATGGATATGGATCACTTGCAGGCAGATGAGATTAATTTAACCTGACATTATGATCAGCATAGACATTGTGGGCTATACTGTTCTGTATTCTATGTTCTATGATTTGGTAATGGGAGGTTGGGGATAAAGTTTGTGATTGGGCTGGGATACAGTGATTGGAAGACCGTAAATGGAGAACTTAAACGATTGTTCATCTGTAGATGTATCCAAGTGCCAAATATCACAGAAGCAGACCAAGTCAGACAAGTTGCTTTTAAGTCCCAGTGAAACAGGTCTCATATTCATTGTGAAGGCCTGAACCAGCACAGTAGCCAATGTGTGCAAAGATGGATTTTAGGGAAGGGCTGTTGTACACTGTTAGATACCACTGCAAGTGCCTGGGCTCTCCTATGTATACATTTTGCCAATTTGCGTTGGAATCGGAAGCAATTTGGCAAGCTTCATGAAGCATGCAGTAAGTACAAAACAATTTTCATTTTCTGGTTTTCCGATAAAATTCTGCCATTTCACACACAGAAATGCTCCCCCAAAATGATAATAGATTTATGCCCCTGGATCTGATTTTATATTCCAAACCTGCAACCATTAATTTTTACTTTCTGCATTTATAACATAAAGCAAAATAAATATATATTTTTTAAATTTATAACAATCCTTCCTTAAAAGTGTATGAAATTTTGTCATCTTAAACTGACTGTTACTTGTAGAATGGGAATAAAATTGAACAAAGTATGAATAAAATTGGTCTCTTCTTGTATTTCAAGTGGTTAAGTTGATCACAAGCACTTCAGTTGTGTCAACTTGTTGTATGAGGCCATTTACTAATCATAAGAGATAAGAGTAGAATTAGACCATTCGGCCTATCATGTCTACTCTGTCATTCAATTATGGCTGATCTATCTCTCCCACCTAACCCCATTCTCCTGCCTTCTCCCCATTAACCTCTGCCATCTGTACTAATCAAGACTATCGATCTCTGCCTTTAAAATATCTACTGACTTGGCCTCCACAGCCTTTTGTGGTAAACAATTCCACAGATACACCACCCTCTGACTAAAGACATTTCTCTTTATCTCCTTCCTAAAAAACATTCTTCAATTCAGAGGCTATGATCTCTAGCCCTAGGCTATCCCACTGGTGGAAATATCCTCTCCACATCCACTCTATCCAAGCCTTTCTCTATTCTATATTTCAATGAAGTCCCTCTCATTCTTCTAAACTCCAGCAAGTACAGGCCCAGTGCCAACAAATGCTCATCATAGGTTAACCTACTTATTCCTGGGATCATTCTTGTAAACATGGAGTCAGCGAGTCAGAAGATACCACCATGTGGTGGTACCAGGTCATTTAGAAAGTTCAACTCCCATATTCAGGATTGGATTAATGAGGTATTCACACTGCATCAGGCAAACAGAAACGTTACCCCTGTGAATTTTCAATGTCCTGTCTCAAGACGCACAAGGACATCAGCTAATCCCCTAGCAAAATAAAGGTAATTTAAACAAGGTGATTTAATTAATCAAATAGGCCCACTGTGAATGCTAAGAGTAACAATTCAATCCCATGAAATGGACTCACACACACGGTATCAATTAGATAACGATTGACAAGCCATAGTGTGGAAAAGATGCAAGGCGCACATGGAGAATTACACATAAGACAGTCAAAGTAAGATCTATTTTAAAATTAGAATGAAATATGCCTGCAATGCTCTGCAGGTCAGGCAGAGAAATATATTTTGATCAGTATTTTAGCTGAATAGAGGAAGTCTCTGCATTTTCACTTAACAGCACCAGCCACATGCGAACACAAACAACTGAAAATTTACCTCAAAGACATTATCCTGTGGTGGACATTTATTGAACAGCATCTCAGATTCCGCTTTGTTATGAACCAAATTATACGAACAATGAATTTTAGGTAACTAACCAAAAGACATTCCCCTCACTTCTCCACCCCTCCTTCCCTACACACTGCCTGGTTGCACATCCATTTCTCAAACAATCCTGCCCCCCTCCCCATCCCCCCCTCCTCCCCCTCCTCCACATCACTTTCACACTTCTTCTCTCATCTCCTATCTCACAGCCTTTTGTCTTTCCATCTCTTAAAGGCCTGTCTCACGAGTCTGCGGTCATTGGCGGCGAAACAGGAAGAATCTACCGCTCCTGGGCCGCCATAGACCGCGCACTCGGTCAAACGCACAATTCCGGGGCCGTGCAGCGTTGTTCCCAACACCGCACGGTGCTAAAATAAAACCAACACTGTTCAAAAAACTTTTCCTACCGCACAGCCTCCGCCAGTGAGGCACGTGTGCGGCACGGCCGCTGCCACAGCCGCCGCCAGTGTGGCACGAGCGCCGTGCGTCGAACTTGCACCGCCGCAGCCTCCGCCAGTGAGGCACGACCGCCGCCACAGCCGCCGCCACAGCCTCCGCCAGTGAGGCACGTGTGCGGCACGGCCGCCGCCACAGTGCCGCGATCAGCACGGCCGCCGCCACAGCCCCGCAGATCCGAAATGACGTCATCGCAGTCGGCCCGCCCTTTTTTTTTACTTACCGCAAGCTCGTGGGACCAGCCGCACTTAAATCACTCGGCCCCCGTGCAGCACCCGTGCGGCGCTCCCGTGGCATAGGCTCGGCGCTCTCGCCGTTGCCGTGCGGTCCCATCTACCGGCGACGGCGCGCTTCACCGCCGATGACCGCAACACCGTGAGACAGAGCCTTTACCGTTATCCAACCATTTGCCAATCAACACCTCCCCCACTTCACCTGTATCCACCGAGCACTTGCCAGGCTTTGTCCTGTCTCCACCTCTCTTCAAGCCTCTCTCCCCTACAATCAGTCTGAAGAAGGGTCCCCATCTGAAAAGTCAATATGCATCTCCTTCAGAGATGCTGCCTGACCCACTGTTTTACTCCAGCTCTTTGTGTCATTATTAACTGTAATTGTTTTATTGCCATTGGGTCAAAATCATTTTCTTTCTTAACTAGAAGCACTATTGGAACATCCTTTGTTTTATAAATGTATTTATGGATTATCGGTGAGGCTGGAAAACGCAGCATTTATTGCTCTTCCCTAATTGCCCTTGAGAAGGAGATAATGACTGATATGAATAGCTTCACTCCCTGTGGACACGTTTCCACAAAGTTGTTCACCTATAACAAGAGTACCTAAGCAAAACACAAAGTGCTAGAGGAATTCAATGAGTCAGGTAACATCTGTGGTCTGGAGTCTGCAGTTTTAAAGAAGGATCCCAATCAGAAACATCATCTGTTCATTCCCTCCACAGATGCTCCCTGACCCACTAAATTCCCCCAGCATGTTTTTCTTTGCTCAGGATTTCAGCATCTGCAGTCTCATTTCTACAAGAAAATTAAACTCTGAAGCGATTGCATACATGAAATTATTTTCTTCTAATACCACTCAAAATGGTGTTTATCTTGTCAGTACATTTTAAAAAAAAATTACGGTGGTGAAGCCTCAGTGAGAAATAATATGACGTTTTTGCATTTTATCCAAGAAAATTATAGGTGTAACAGAAGACCTTCAGAAAATTCACAAAAAAGATGTTCAAGTTCTGAATTAGATAAACAATTTAAGATCACGTATTCCCTTTTAATAATAAAAAGCAAATACCACTGCCAAAAATGTTGAATATGTCTACATATTCTCTTTTCATAATAAAACGCAAATACTAAAACCAAATACATTGAATATGTCAACATGTTATCTTTTCATAATAAAAGCAAATATTACTGGTGCCCTATTATTTGATCTGACAATGGCAAGGCCCAATCTGTTTCCTCTCTCAAAATAAAACATTCCCCGTTTGATAAGACTGCACGTTGAATAATGTATTCAATTTTGGTCACTGCTCGAGGGAAGATGATATTAAGCTGTAAAGAGCACAGAGCAGATTTACAAGGGTGTTGCCAGGACTTGAGGGCTGGTGTATAGGGAGAGGTTGGACAGGCTAGGGCTTTATTCCTTGGAGCACAGGAGGACGAGTTGTAATCTTATAGTAGGTATGTTACAAAACTTACCTTCAGTCGCGCTGTAATTCTGCCACTGGCCGTGTGCGCGATTTTGGCTCCTTTAAGGGGGGGAGGGGTTATTTTGTTGGAGTACAAGCCTTGGCTGACAAATCGTTCCTAGTGGCGATTTGTGTATTTTTTATTTTTATTAAATCGTCAATGTCAGCGCTAGAGTAATTTTAAAAGCAGCTCCTGAAGCGTCAACGCCGATAACGGGGACGGATTTCACACACGGGACAGGTAAACGAAAGTGGTTTCTTTAAATGTATAAAAGTGCTTCTTAAGAAGCCTTTAATTCACATTTTTTCATGCGACACGGTGATTTTATTCCCCGAATTAACGGCAGTATTTTTCATGCCAATACGGGGTTAAATTCACCGCAAATGAACGTTCCAAAAGATCGCGTTCCAGAAATCCTCACTCACAAGATGATTTAAATCCCCATTAATTTACAGGTATTAAACATTCAATTCCTTCCATTTGGCCTGTAAATTCATGAAAATTAGATGTAAAATTATGTTATATTGTGAATTATTGTGTGAATGTTATTTGGACACTTAGGCTATTTAAAAATGTTAATCTATTCTTAAGAAATTGATAGATGTTTAGATCTAGTAATTGAATTTTGTAATTAGCTACAATTAGGTAACTAACTAATTATATGCTTTACTTTCATGTCTTCGAAGTAAGATTGTTTCATATTTGTTTCAGAATGCTTCAATCTATAATAACTGAAAATTTATTTCAGTTATCATAATTTTTAAGAAAGTTATGGGCTTTTAACTGTCCTCGATCACAGCTTTTGTGTTAAGTCAATGGAAAAGCAATAGGGAACTAGATGCTAATTTCTGAGTATGATAATGGCCATAACCTTTTTAATACTGAAGATATTAAAGTGAATTAAGTGTCAAATTAAACTTCTTTTTATGTTTTATCTGATGGGATAAATTGCAGACTTTATTTTTTAAATCTCAACATTTTGTAACATTGCTACTTATAGAGGTTTAGAAAATAAGGAGAGGAATGTATATGGTGAATGCACAGTGTCTCTATTCCCAGGTAAAGGGAATCAAGAACCACAGGGCATAGGTTTAAGGTGAGGGCGGAAGATTTAATAGGAAGTTGAGGTGCAGCTTTTTCACACAGATGGTGGTGGGTGTAAGGAACAAGCTGGCAGAGGGAGTAGTTGAGGCAGATCCTTTATCATTTTGTTCTAAATTTATTTTTTGTTGAGTTAAACAACCTCTACCATGGTATCAATATTTTTAGGCAAATAATTGTGTCCAAAAAAATCAGACTTTCAGGTTTACCATACCTAATTTAGAATAGATCTCCATACCTTGCCCAAAGATTAGGACAAGGAGACTGACTAGTTGGCAGTCTATCAGCTGCTTCTAATTGTGAACTTTATGACTGGCAACACCAGAAATAATCTACCGAGAAAATAGTATTCTGCATTTTCAGTGACCAGGCTGTAACATTACTGCTGGCAGGATAACTCAAACACTTTATTTTCAGCATTTCTTGGTACCATTTCTCTGATTTTTCCTTGACACATCCAGACCAACTGTTCAAAGGTACAGGAGCCTAGAAACCATGATCAGGTTCAAGAACTGTTTCCTCACAACAACCATGATGCTCTTGAACACTACATAATACTGACTAAACTACAGATGACGGAATGTCTATGTTTGCACTGCGGACTTTGGGCTGTTTTGCACTCATATCAGGGTTATTAATGTATTGAAGCTTTGTTTTTTCTATGTTATCTATGTATATTGTGTTTACAGGTAGGTTATGCTGCTGAGAGTAAAAATTTCATATTCTGTTGTTGGTACATTTGACAATTAAACACACAATTGAGCCACGGGAGACAACAATGTATTAACTCTGCATGGTGGATTAATAGTAAGATTAAACGAGAACTTACCAGTTTGAATGTTTGATTTTTATTTTATGAGGAGTTACGTTGAGGGATTACGTGAAGAGCCCGCCAGGGCGCATGCGCGACATATCTTCAAAGCAGTGGTGTGAAATCAGATACGGTAGTCGGAATAACATAGTAAGATAAGAACAATAATACCAGCTGACCTTTATAATAGAGGGTGGGCGTGGAGGGCACGTAATCCCTCAACGTAACTCCTCATAAAATAAAGATCAAACTTCAAACTGGTAAGTTCTCGTTTAATCTTACTATTTTACTTCAGAGTCACGTGAGTGACTACGTGAAGATTTTAAAGCTCTGTGATTTCATGCCACGGAACGAGTCCATGCTTCACACCCTGCTGTCGTAGACTTGAGGAGGAAGTACGATAACAAATCCAGACATGAATCAATTGTTAAAAAGAAACAATAAGTGGTTTATTAAAACAAATTATAATAATGACCCCTATCCTTCGGGGCGTATTATAAAACAGAACTCAAAATAGTATCTGCAAAAGTCACAGGCTTAGCAACTGGCTTATAATAAAATTCTTGGAAGGTCTTCTCCCTGGACCATCCTGCCGTACCCAAGATGTGATCCATTGGAACCTCCATGTGCCGTGCTGCCGATGTGGCTGCAGCCCTGGTGGAATGAGATTTGTAAATATCAGTATCCACCCCTGCAGCCCCCAAAACCTGTCGAAGCCACCTAAATATTGTTTGGGTCGATACCGTCTTGTGAGGTCTTTTGTGGCTCACTAAAAGTGCCAATTCTTGGCCTCTTACTATAGCTGTTAGTTCTATGTAAAGTAACAGATGTGTCATAACGCATAAGCGAACATCTTTAGGGTATGCCCGAAACTCCAGTTTAAGGCCTGATGACCCTGGTCTGTTTTGTTTTACCAGTTCATGAATATAAAATACTATATAATTTGTCCCTTTGGCCATCGAGTCCAGTCGTAATTTGTGTAGCGATTGCACCCGCTGGGCCGAGACCAGTGCCATCAGCATTACCAATTTAAGGGTAAGTTTCTCCAGGGACAGGGACGTTGCTGGTGACCAACCCCGAAGCAACGTCAACACAATACTCACATCCCATTTGTTAGAGTATCTGGCCCTAGGGGGATTCAAGTTAAATATACCATTCATTAGTTTGGAAACCAAGGGGTGAGACCCCAGTGAATGGTGGTCGAATCCCCGCCACAAATAGGTGGATAGGGCACTCCTGGTGCTGTTGATGGCACTGTAGCTAAAGGCTCTGTCTCACGGTGTTGCGGTCATCGGCGGTGAAGCGCGGCGTCGCCGGTAGAGGGGACCGCACGGCAACGGCGAGAGCGCCGAGCCTATGCCGCGGGAGCGCTGCGCGGGGGCCGAGTGAATTAAGTACGGCTGGTCCCACGAGCTTGCGGTAAGTAAAAACAAAGGGCGGGCCGACTGCGATGACGTCATTTCGGATCTGCGGGGCTGTGACGGCGGCAGTGCTGATCGCGGCGCTGTGGCGGTGGCTGTGGAGGCGGTCGTGCCTCACTGGCGGAGGCTGTGGTGGTGCAAGTTCGACGGACGGCGCTCGTGCCGCACTGGCGGTGGCTGTGGTGGTGACCGTGCCGCACTCGTGACCGTGTGGCACACGTGACCGTGCGGCACACGTGACTCACTAGCGGCGGCTGTGGCGGTGACCGTGCCGCACTCGTGCCTCACTGGCGGCGGCTGTGTGGTAGGAACATATTTTTGAACAGTGTTGGTTTTATTTTAGCACCCTGCGGTGTTGGGAACAACGCCGCACGGCCCCGGCGGCAGGCGTTTGACCGAGCCCGCGGTCTCTGGTGGCCCAGGAGCGGTAGATTGTTCCTGTTTTGCCGCAAATGACCGCAGACTCGTGAGACAGGCCTTTAAGCCTTTCATCAAAATGAAGGTTAACGAGGAACTCCAGGACATTAGTTACAGTGACTGAGTTATACTCAACATTAGTCCCGGAACAATAACGTTCCCATTTCCTGATGTAAGTCAGGTACTGTTTTCTGGTAGACTCTCTTTGTGCCGCCGCGATCATGTTGATGGTTCGGTCCATCAGTCCAAGATCCAGAAGTGGCCTATTCAAATTCTGCAAATTAACAGATTAGTCCTGTGATGGCATGGATGACTTTCGCCAGTTACAGGATGGACCATCAAGTCTGGTCTATAAGTGACGGCCATACATGGTTCTGAAACCATGTCGAGAACCACAGGGAACCATGGCTGGGTAGGCCAGTCGGGTACTACCAAAATACCTGACGCAGAGTCTTGTTGTATTTTGCGTAAGACCCGACTGATGAAGCAGAAGGGGGGAAATGCATAGAAAAACAAATTTCCCCAGTGCAGCGAAAATGCATCCATCGCTGCTGCCCCAGGATCTGGTTCCCACGCAACATATGTCAGCAACTGGTGGTTAAGCTTAGATGCAAATAGATCGATATCTGGTGTTCCATATCTTGCTATGATGTCTGCAAACACTTTGGGGTCCAACATCCATTCAGTGTTGTCATTAAATTTCCGTGACCCGGTGTCTGCCACTGAATTAAGTTTACCTGGTAGGTAAATAGCAGATATCCAAATGTTTCTCTGGATACACCATTGCCAGATTGAATTGGCCAGATCATCACATGATATCGATCTGATTCCACCCATGTGATTAATATAAGCCACCACAGTGGTATTATCTATTTGCAGGCGAACATGCAAATTATGCATTTTTGAACAGTACGCCTTCAAACCATAGAATGCTCCCAACATTTCCAAATAATTTATACCAAGTGTATAGAGCAAAGATGATTCATGCGCATCCCATCTGCCCCCACAACTGGATGGTGTTGGTGGCTCCCCAACCTTGAGCGCTGACATCAGTCTGTAATACAACTGACAGGTTGCTAATAATAATGGAGCTGTAGGAACGCCGAATGTTATGTGTCCTCCATCGCAGTTCCAAAATAGCTTTTGTTGGTAATTGCATTGGTCTATCGAAATGACCAGCATGATGTTTAAGTGCTCGCACCTTACCTCTCTGTAAATTTTGATAGTGCAAAGGTCCAAAGTGTGTCGCTGGAAAAGCAGCTACGATTTTGCCAATTACCCTTGCTACTAGTCTGATAGATGGTTGACTGATGACAGCAAGGTTGCTGCAAACTTCCATTAATTCAGTTGCCTTTCCCCTAGGTAAAGTCACAGTCATGTGAACTGAATTAATGGTGAATCCCAAATAATCCATAGTCGTGGATGGTGTTAACTTTGACTCGGAAGTGGCGGCGCTGTTGCACAGCTGTGGCTCGCCTGCAGTCCGTCTGTTTTTACTTTTGTTGTTGTTTTCTTTTGTCCTGTTTTAGTTAAATTTTAGTTTATTGGGTTGTGTACGTGTGGGGTGGGGTGGGGGGGGGGTGAAACATGATTTTTGTCTCTTCCTTCGGGGGAATGCGATTTTTCTTGTCGTATCCCCCTTCTCTGCCTCCGTCTGCGCTGAGGCCAAAATGGCGGAGCTGCCAGCCTCCAACTCCAACTGCGACCGACCTCGAGGCTCCGGAGCCAGAGCCAGGACTTACCAGCTGGCCGGCTTCGGCGCTGCGGTGGCGTTCCGGCGGTGGCGACCGAGGACACTGGTGGCGACCTGAATCCGGAGGCTCGGCCGCGGGCCCGGTGGACGACATCGTCGGGAGCTCGCAGGTCACAGGTGGGTGACCTGATTTTCTGGGGCTCCCGCAACTACAGCTGCGTCCGCTGGACTGGAGGGCGGCAGCTTCGGCCACCCCGGGCCGCGGAGTTTGAACTGGCCCGTCACGGAGCGGAGCACGGATTCAGCTGCGGGATTGACTTACCATCACCCGACGGGGTCACATGTCAGAAGCCTGGATCGCCTCAGCGCAGAGGGAGAACAAAGAGGGAAGAGACAGAGACTTTAAGACTTTTGCCTCCATCACAGTGAGGAGGTGCCTGGTGAACTCACTGTGGTGAATGTTAATTTGTGTTTATGGTGTGTTTTGTTATTTATTATATGTATGACTGCAGGCAACTAAATTTCGTTCAGACCGAAAGGTCTGAATGACAATAAAGGAATCTAAGTCTAAGTCTGTCATTTATCTGGATGTATGATAAACCCCAGTTTCTCAAATAGACCTATGGTAGCTGTAACAGCTAAATTGGCTAATTCGTAGGTTTTACCCACGATTAGTATGTCATCTAAATACGCCATGATTATATGTTTTTGTTTCCGAAGAACCACCATAGCTGGTTTCAGTAATTTAGTGAATAATCTGGGGGCTGAGGTCAATCCATTAGGTAGTGCTTTGTACTGCCAATGCTGCCCCATCCAGTTAAACTTCAGATATCGGCGGTGATCCTTGTGTATAGGCATCTTTTAATGCATCTTTTAAATCGATGCATGCCAGGAAGTAGCCTTCGGAAATTACTTGTTTGGCTGTGACAAAGGTTTCCATTTTGAAGTGAGTATACTGCACAAATGTGTTCAATTGTCTTAAATCAATAATGATGCGACATCCACCATCTTTTTTCTTTTTTGTGAAAATGTTTGACACAAATTCTTGAGACTCATGTTGAGATCTCTCAATTACACCCTTAGTATAAAGCCTCTTAATTTCAGCATGACCATCCAACTTCTCTTGTTGTGATAGAATAAATGATCTGATGGGCGCATGCTGAACCGGAGGAAGGCGTTTGTTTTCTAATTCAATTTCATACCCTTGAACACTATGCAGTATATAAGAATCAGAGGTTATTGATCTCCATGCCTCACTAAACCAGTGTAACCTACCACCAACAAGTGTATCCATTGCACCCGCTACGTCCTGCGAGGAACCAGACCCACCTACCTCCATGGTTACCAGTGGGGTGTTCATCTCTTTTTCTTCTGCTTTTTGGCCGATTGAGGTGCTGGAATTCGGGGTTGGCGCATCTTCCACGAAGGTCGCTCTGGGCCGCGGTCTAAAAAAGACCTTTGTCCTTGAGCTGCGGCCTTCGAGCTTTCACCAGCTTCGATGTGACGTGGCCTGCTGGTGGATGCGTAGGGGTGCTGTCGCCGAGGTATTTTCCCCGATGCCTTGATGAGCCCGGCGGCTTTCGCCTCTTCATCCAGGTCTTTAACCTGTTTGGACAGGTTGCCCCCGAATAACAAAATTGGCGGCGGTGTGGTGTTGGTCTTACACAGAGCCGCAAATTTGGGGTTCAAGGCTGGGCGGATGGAGTTCTTACGGAAACAGTTAATCTCGAACTGTGTATTGCAGAGCATCGCCAGCGTATCTTGCTGTGCCTCTGTCATTTTCGTGTCATCCACCGACCGGGCAAATGCTGTAATCCCAGTTGTTAAAAGTTTAAGGATTTTCTGCATTTGTACCCCCTGTGCCCTTATACCTGCACCAACATGTCCCCAGATGGAGGGATTCACTGCTGGGACATTCAGTGAAGTACAGTTCCCTGGTGCCAGGTATTTTGCAGTAGTTTCATTAACTGCCTGTTCTTGTAATTGCTGGGTTGATAGGTAGTCAATGCTGGCTGCTAGTTGTTGTTTCAGCGGCTGCCCTGACTGTGGAGGCACCGCAAACTTTTTCACCATACCCAGCATCTTCTCTTCTGGCACCCCCAGCACACTTGAAGTCTCTTCAGCCAACCCTTGTTCAGAGTCAGCCCAGAAATGACTCCCAATGCTCCCCTCTGTCGAGGGAGATACATTGTGCAGCCCTGAAAAGGGTACTGCCATGGGCTTCCTCGGAAGCCCGTAGTGACTTGACTCCTGCTCACGGAGTTTGTCACGGTGAAGCAATTGCTCCACCAGCCGCTCCAGACGTGTAATGCGACTACTGTCGCTGTCTGCCGGCGGCGTTTGCTCATGGCCCGACACATCGGAGACCATGAGCGTGTCCCATCTATTGGCGTTCCTGTCAGCCTGTGGCGACCCAGGCTGCACAGGTGCCGGGACAGAGACCGCTGATCGCAAAGATTGCGATGCTGCAGTCGGCCGCTGCTGGCTCCCGGTACTTCCGCGGTCCTCCTCAGACAGTTTCTTAGTGGCCTGTTTGGACTTGGTACGGGTCCTGTCCATCGTTGTCCTTCCTGGAACAGAAAGACACACGAAAAACGACCTCAGAGTAAGAAACTTACCTGTAGGTCTCTGTTTTAAGCTTACCGCTGCGGGGAGCGGTCCCCCCCCCACCTGCCGCTCTCAATTGCGCTAGCAATATGTCGTGCATGCGCCCTGGCGGGCTCTTCACGAAGTCACTCACGTGATTCCGAAGTAAAATTGCCAGTAAATGTAAGATCCAGCACCTTCTTTCATATTGCATACTTTAGAGATGTGGAGAAGATGTTTCCACTAGTGGGAGAGTCTAGGACTAGAGGTCATAGCCTTAGATTTAAAGGACGTTCTTTTAGGAAGGAGATGAGGAGAAATTTCTTTAGTCAGAGGGTGGTGAATCTATGGAATTATTTGCCACAGAAGGCTGTAGAGTCCAAGTCATGTATAATTTTTAAGGCACAGATAGATAGATTTTTGATTAGTACAGGTGTCAGAGGTTATGGGGAGAAGGCAGGTGAATGGGGTTAGGAGGAACATAGAAACATAGAAACATAGAAAATAGGCGCAGGAGGAGGCCATTCGGCCCTTCGAGCCAGCACCCCCATTCATTGTGATTATGGCTGATCGTCCCCTATCAATAACCCGTGCCTGCCTTCTTCCCATATCCCTTGACTCCACTAGCCCCTAGAGCTCCATCTAACTCTCTTTTAAATCCATCCAGTGTCTTGGCCTCCACTGCCCTCTGTGGCAGGGAATTCCATAAATTCACAACTCTCAGGGTGAAAACGTTTTTTCTCACCTCAGTCTTAAATGACCTCCCCTTTATTCTGAGACTGTGGCCCCTGGTTCTGGACTCGCCCCACATTGGGAACATTTTTCCTGCATCTAGCTTATCCAGTCCTTTTATAATTGTAGGTACACAAAAATGCTGGAGAAACTCAGCGGGTGCAGCAGCATCTATGGAGCGAAGGAAATAGGTAACGTTTCGGGCCGAAACCCTTCTTCAGACTGATAGGGGGTGGGGAGAAGAAAGGAAAAAAGGAAAAAGGCGGAGGAGGAGCCCGAGGGCTGGGGGAGGGGAGGAGACAACCAGATGGATGATGAAGGGGAGGGGACAGCAAGGGCTAGCAGAATTGGGAGAATTCAATGTTCAAACCCCCAGGATGTAGACTGCCCAAGCGGAATATAAGGTGCATTTCCTCCAATTTACGGTGTTGCTCGCTGTGGCCATGGAGGAGACCCAGGACAGAGAGGTCAGATACGGAATGGGAGGGGGAGTTGAAGTGCTGAGCCACCGGGAGTTCAGGTTGGTTATTGCGGACCGACCGGAGGTGTTCGGCGAAACGATCGCCAAGCCTCCGCTTGGTCTCACCGATGTAGATCAGCTGGCATCTAGAGCAGCGAATGCAATAGATGAGGTTGGAGGAGATGCAGGTGAACCTCTGTCGCACCTGGAATGACTGCTTGTGTCCTTGAATGGAGTAGAGGGGGGAGGTGAAGGGACAAGTGTTGCATCTCTTGCGGTTGCAAGGGAAAGTACCAGGGGAGGGGGTGGTATGGGAGGGAAGGGAAGAATTGACAAGGGAGTTACGGAGGGAGCGGTCTTTGCGGAAGGCAGACATGGGGGGAGATGGGAAGATGTGGCGAGTGGCTCACCTTCTTTAACACTTTTATAATTGTATATGGTTCTATAAGACCCCCCTCATCCTTCTAAACTCCAGTGAATACAAGCCTAGTCTTTTCAAACTTTCCTCATATGACAGTCCCGCCATCCCAGGGATCAATCTCGTGAACCTACGCTGCACTGCCTCAATCACAAGGATGTCCTTCCTCAAATTAGGAGACCAAAACTGTATACAATACTCCAGATGTGGTCTCACCAGAGCCCTATACAACTGCAGAAGAACCTCTTTACTCCTATACTGAAATCTTCTTGTTATGAAGGCCAACATTCCATTAGCATTCTTCACTGCCTGCTGTACCTGTAAGCCAACTTTTAGTGACCGGTGTACAAGGACGCCCAGGTCTCGCTGCACCTCCCCCTTACCTAACCTAACCCCATTGAGATAATAATCTGCCCCCTTGTTTTTGCCACCAAAGTGGATAACCTCACATTTATCTATATTATACTACATCTGCCACGCATCTGCCCACTCACTCAACCTGTCCAGGTCACCCTGCAACCTCCTAACATCCTCTTCGCAGTTCACACTGCCACCCAGCTTTGTGTCATCCGCAAACTTGCTAGTGTTGCTCCTAATTCCCTCTTCCAAATCATTAATATATATGGTAAACAGTTGCGGCCCCAACACCGAGCCTTGCGGCACTCCACTTGCCACTGCCTGCCATTCTGAAAAGGACCCGTTCACTCCTACTCTTTGCTTCCGATCTGCCAACCAATTTGCTATCCATGTCAACACCCTACCCCCAATACCATGTGCTCTAATTTTAGTCACCAGTCTCCCGTGCGGGACCTTATCAAAGGCTTTCTGAAAGTCTAGATACACTACATCCACTGGCACCCCTTCATCCATTTTACTTGTCACATCGTCAAAAAATTCCAGAAGATTAGTCAAGCATGATTTCCCTTTCATAAATCCATGTTGACTTGGACTAATCCTTTTACTGCTATCCAAATGCCCCATTATTGCCTCTTTAATAATTGACTCCATCATCTTTCCCACCAACGAAGTCAGGCTAACTGTTCTGTAATTCCCCGTTTTCTGTCTCGCTCCTTTCTTGAAAAGTGGGATAACATTAGCTATCCTCCAATCCACAGGAACTGATCCTGAATCTATTGAACATTGGAAAATGATCACCAGTAGAAACATAGAAACATAGAAAATAGGTGCAGGAGAAGGCCATTCGGCCCTTCGAGCCTGCACCGCCATTCAATATGATCATGGCTGATCATCCAACTCAGTATCCTGTCCCTGCCTTCTCTCCATACCCCCTGATCCCTTTAGCCACAAGGGCCACATCTAACTCCCTCTTAAATATAGCCAATGAACTGGCCTCAACTACTTTCTGTGGCAGAGAGTTCCAGAGATTCACCACTCTGTGTGAAAAATGTATTTCTCATCTCGGTCCTAAAGGATTTCCCCTTTATCCTTAAATGCGTCCATTATTTCTAGAGCCACCTCACTGAGGACCCTGGGATGCAGACCATCAGGCCCAGGGGATTTATCATCCTTCAGTCCCATTAGCCTACCCAATACTATTTCTCGCCTAATGAAAATTTCTTTCAGTTCCTCTACCCCCTTAGATCCTCTGTCCTCCAGTACATCTGGGAGATTGTTTGTGTCTTCCTTAGTGAAGACAGATCTGAAGTACCTATTCAACTCTTCTGCCATTTCCTTGTTACCCATAATAATTTCACCCGTGTCTGCCTTCAAGGGACCCACATTTGACTTTGCTACTCTTTTTCCCTTAACATATCTAAAGCAGCTTTTACTGTCCTTCTTTATATTCCTGGCCAGCTTCCCCTTGTACTTCATCTTTTCAGCCCGTATTGCCCGTTTTGTTTCCTTCTGTTGTCCTATGAAAGTTTCCCAATCCTCTGGCTTCCGGCTACTCTTTGCTGTGTTATACATCTTTTCTTTTAGTTTTATTCTATCCCTAACTTCTCTTGTCAGCCGCGGTTGCCTTCTACTCCCCTTAGAATCTTTCTTCCTTTTTGGAATGAAATGATCCTGCGTCTTCCGGATTTTGCCCAGAAATTCCTGCCATTGCTGTTCCACCGTCATTCCTGCTAGGATCCCTTTCCAGTCTACCTTTGCCAGCTCCCCTCTCATGCCTTCATAGTCCCCTTTGTTCAACTGGATCACTGACAGTTCTGATTAAACCTTCTCCTTCTCAAATTGCAGATTAAAACTAATCATATTATGATCACTACCTCCAAGCGGTTCCTTTACCTCGAGTTCTCTTATCATATCTGGTTCATCCCCCATCACCATAGTGGCATTACCTTTGTTACATGCCAGTTTTAATTCCTGCTGCAACTTACACCCTACATCCGGGCTACTATTTGGGGGTCTGTAGATAATACCAATTAGTGTCTTCTTGCATTTACAATTCCTCAACTCAATCCACAGTGACTCCACCTCGTCAGTCCCTATGTCTTCCCTCGCAAGGGACTGAATTCCATCCATCACCAGCAGAGCTACCCCCGCTCCTCTGCCCACCTGCCTGTCCTTTCTGTAGGATGTATAACACTGAATATTAAGTTCCCAGGCCCATCCTCCTGCAGCCACGTCTCAGTAATCCCCACATTGTCATATCTACCAACCTCTAACTGAGCCTCAAGCTCATCTACTTTACTTCTTATACTTCGCGCATTCATATACAATGCCTTTAATTCCTTACGCATCTCACCTTTCACATCGATCCCTATTACACTTGGCCATACTCTCCTATCCCTTTGTGAGCTTCCTAGGAAGAGATAAATCAGCCATGATTGAATGGCGGAGTAGACTTGATGTGCCAAATGGCCTACTACTCCTAGCACTTATGACCTTATGACGACTTTGGAAGATGCCATGATATCTTATTGAAATTTCTTCTTTCACAAATATCTAAATCCAAATTAGATGCATTCAGAGCCTCAGCACAACGCTACAATAGGCTGCACTATGGCTGTACTATGGTCAATGGCACAAATTAATATTGACAGCTATCAAAACCAAATGAATAAATTGGTAATGTTTAAAATTGTACTTATTATTTTATACCCAATCTCATTGGTAGGTTGTCTGGAATTGGATTCTTTGCTGCATCAGAATGAATCAGGTTAGAATTTCTTGGTTTGTTTTATAATGCTTGTGTATGCCACATGAGTGAATCACACCACTGTGTGCAAATTAAATAGAACTGCTCAGTTTGCAAAATAGTACCTGGAACTAATGTGTCTTTTTATGCAATGCCAGATGTTCAGGGCATGGATTTACATAGATGACATCAATTCCGAAGCTATACTCATTTGGAGCATCTCACATCACGCCTGGATTTTGTCCATCTGGTTAAAAATATAGGAGTACAATTTTTCCTAGTAGGTGTTATCAAAGTATAAAGCAGGACATAGATCAGCTACAGCAATGGGCAAAAAATGGTGGATGGAGTTTAATCTGAACAAGTGTGATGTGTTGCATTTTGGCAGATCAATGGCAAGACCTCCCATAAAAAGAATTATGTGCGGAGGTATCTCTATGTCCAAGTCTGTAGCTCCCTGAAACTGGCAACACAAGTAAACAGAGCGGTAAAGAAGCATATCGTATGCTTGCTTTCAATCTTTGGGGCATTAAGTACAAGTGTCCAGAAGACATGTTGCAGCTTTATAAAATTTTGATTAGGCTGCATTTAGATAATGTGTGCAGTTCTTGTCAACCCTTTACAGGGTGGGTGTGGGGGCTTGGGAGAGAGCGCAGGAGAGGTTTATGAGAACACTGTCTTGATTAGAGTGCGATATAAGGAGAGGTTAGACAAACTTAGGTTGTTTTCTCTGGAACGTTGGATATTGGGAGAACTGATAGACGCAAATAAAATTATGAGAGACAGATAGTCTGAACATTTTCCCATGATGGAAGTATCAAAGACTAGAGGGCATAGTTTTGGGGTGAAAGGAGCATAGTTTAAAGGAGATGTGCAGAGCAAGTTTTTTACTCAGAGAGCAGTGGGTGCCTAGAACGGTGGAGGTAGAAATGATGGTGGTGTTTAAGAGGCTTGTAGATAGGCACATGGATATGCACGGAATGGAGGTAATATGGACCACATGCAGGCAGTGGAAATTAGTTAAACCTGACATCATGTTTAGCGCAGACATTGTGCAGCAGAAAGGCCTGTTCCTGTTCTGTACTGTTGTATCATCTATATTCACATTAGTAGAAATCAACCACAAATGTTGAACTTAACTCAGGTTTGGAAATAACTGAAAATTGCCAGTTTCATAACTTTCTGAAACATCCTTATCTATATTACTAAAAGTCTGATCTTGACCATTTCCTGTTGTTCTGTATATTGATTTTCGAAAAAACGCTGCCTCTTACGGATGTGATTTTTGGCCTACTCAGAGTCCCCCTCCGCTGCGCAGGGCAAGAGGATTTTTCCCATCGATCAAAAATAAAAGAGTTATTAGTGTATAAAAAATGTTGAGATTCTCTCTCCTGAAGGCCACGCCCCTTCCGGAGGGACTATAAAACCCGGAAGTGTGGAGGTGCCTTAGTTCTCTGCAAGATGGGGGAGTGAGAGGTCACAATTCTCAGTCTGAGCTGTGAATAACACTGAACACATGTCTACTAAACTGTGAGTGGTTTTACTGACCCGTCAGTGCCCTTAATGTGGTTTGAAAATGTAGTTTGAAAATGCAAAAGTGTGTTTTGGTTGGAAAGTGCTGAAGCTGTGTTGCCTTTGGTTTTGAAAGTGCTAAATCAAGCTGTGTTGCCTTTGGTTTTGAAAGTGCTAAAGCAAGCTGTGTTGCCTTTGGTTTTGAAAGTGCTAAAGCAAGCTGTGTTGCCTTTGGTTTTTAACGTGCTAAAGCAAGCTGCGTTGCCTTTGGTTTTGAAAGTGCTAAAGCAAGCTGCCTTGCCTTTGGTTTTGAAAGTGCTAAAGCGAGCTGCCTTGCCTTTGGTTTTGAAAGTGCTAAAGTGAGCTGCCTTGCCTTTGGTTTTGAAAGTGCTAAAGCGAGCTGCCTTGCCTTTGGTTTTGAAAGTGCTAAAGCGAGCTGCCTTGCCTAATTAGAGCTGCCTTGCCTAATTAGAGCTGCCTTGCCTATTTAGAGCTGCCTTGCCTTCTATATAATTAAAAGTCTTACCTTGACCATTTCCTGTGTGCTCTTTATATTGATTTTTAGAAATAATGCTACCATGCACGGTTGTGATTTTTGGCCATCTTACTCAGTCCCCCTCCGCTCATCAGGTGCCGAGGATTTTTCCCATCGATGAAAAATAGAAGAGTTATTAGTGTTTAAAAAATGTTGAGATTCTCTCTCTCCTGAAGACCACGCCCCTTCCGGAGGGACTATAAAACTCGGAAGTGTGGAGGTGCCCTTAATGTGGTTTGAAAATGTAGTTTCAAAATGCAAAAGTGTGTTTTGGTTGGAAAGTGCTAAAGCAAGCTGCATTGCCTTTGGTTTTGAAAGTGCTAAAGCAAGCTGCCTTGCCTTTGGTTTTGAAAGTGCTAAAGCAAGCTGCCTTGCCTTTGGTTTTGAAAGTGCTAAAGCAAGCTGCCTTGCCTAAATAGAGCTGCCTTGCCAAATCAGCTGCCTTGCCTAATCAGAGCTGCCTTGCCTAATCAGAGCTGCCTTGCCTAATCAGAGCTGCCTTGCCTAATCAGAGCTGCCTTGCCTAATCAGAGCTGCCTTGCTAATCAGAGCTGCCTTGCCTAATCAGAGCTGCCTTGCCTAATCAGAGCTGCCTTGCCTAATCAGAGCTGCCTTGCCTAATCAGAGCTGCTTTGCCTAATCAGAGCTGCCTTGCTAAGCAGAGCTGCCTTGCCTAATTAGAGCTGCCTTGCCTTCTATATAATTAAAAGTCTAATCTTGCCCACTTCCTGTTTGCACTTTATATTGATTTTAGAAAACAACGCTACCACGTACGGCTGTGATTTTTGGCCATCTTACTCAGAGTCCCCCTCCGCCTATCAGGTGTGGAGGATTTTTCCATCAATGTAAAATAAAAGGGTTATTAATGTTTTAAAAATGTTGACATTTTCTCTCCCGTCAATTACGCCATGAAGGCCACGCTCCTTCTGGTGCGAGGGGGGAGGG
>CM075978.1:27837340-27864758 GCA_038087875.1 Malacoraja senta
ACATCTTCTCAAAAAATATGACACGGGAATGGCAATATTTTCACATATTCTGGTAGAAAGTTACCCCCCAGTGTCCGAAATCGGTTTACCTGAAAATTTCGTGCTTTATATCTTGAGTTATTAATTAAAATGTTCATCAAACTTTGAAATCAAAACGCCTGTTTTTCGCTGATGACGGATCTGCCTGCCTGCCGTCTGTTTGCGCAGCGTCTACTCGCGCTGCGACTGATGTCACCTCCCACCCCTCCCTCCTCGCCCCATTGTTGAAAAGTCACCCTGTCTACTGAACACCAAAGATCATAGTAGAAGACTGCGTCGGCTCATCCGACGCTCCTTTGGTCGACATTCGCTTGCGCCTCGGCTCGGGTCTCTGCCCCTCCCATCTCTCCCCCTCCCCTCTCTCCCCCTCCCATCTCTCCCCCTCCCTTCTCTCCCCCTCCCTTCTCTCCCCCTCCCTTCTCTCCCCCTCCCTTCTCTCCTCTCTCCCCCTCTCTCCTCCTCTCTCCCCCTCTCCTCTCTCCCCCTCTCCTCTCTCCCCCTCTCCTCTCTCCCCCTCTCCTCTCTCCCCCTCTCCTCTCTCCCCCTCTCCTCTCCCCCCCTCTCCTCTCCTCCCCTCTCCTCTCTCTCCCCCTCTCTCTCCCCCCTCTCTCTCCCCCCTCTCTCTCCCCCCTCTCTCTCCACCCTCTCTCTCCCCCCCTCTCTCTCCCCCTCTCTCTCCCCCCCTCTCTCTCCCCCCCTCTCTCTCCCCCCCTCTCTCCCCCCTCTCTCTCCCCCTCTCTCTCCTCTCCTCTTACCCCCCCCTCTCTGCCCCACTTCCCCCTCTGTGTCCCTCTCTGTGCCTTTGTGTCCCTCTCTGTGCCTTTGTGTCCCTCTCTGTGCCTTTGTGTCCCTCTCTCTGCCTCTGTGTCCCTCTCTGTGCCTCTGTGTCGCTCTCTGTGCCTCTGTCCCTCTCTGTGCCTCTGTGTCCCTCTCTGTGCCTCTGTGTCCCTCTCTGTGCCTCAGTGTCCCTCTCTGTGCCTCTGTGTCCCTCTTTGTGCCTCTGTGTCCCTCTTTGTGCCACTGTGTCCCTCTCTGTGCCTCTGTGTCCCTCTCTCTCTACCTCCCTCCCTCTCTAGCCACGCCTGCGTTTGGGGCTATTCGTGAGTGGATAGGGCGGGGGATGGGGTAAAAGGAGTGAATGAATAATATTAATATAATATCAATGGGGTTGGTTAGTGTGTGTGTGAGGGGTGGTTAGTGTGTGTGTGAGATGCCACATGCCGCCCCCTCCCCCCGCATCCGCGCATTTAGGAGACGGGACCAACGGGTTCTACTTGGTCTAGTAGAAACATAAAAACATAGAAAAATAGGTGCAGGAGTAGGCCATTCTGCCCTTCGAGCCAGCACCACCATTCAATATGATCATGGCTAATCATCTAAAATCAGTACCCCGTTCCTGCTTTTTCCCCATATCCCTTGATTCCTTTAGCCCTAAGAACTAAATGTAACTCTCTCTTAAAAGGTGGCCAAACGCACACCTCTTTCACGTGGAGATGCGATTTAGGTAACATTCTCCAATTTTACATTTGGTAGTGTGTAGGATTCATTAAAACTGCCCAAAAACCAGTTGTCAAAACCCATTTTCAAACACATTGTCCATTTACCAATGGATAAGCGGTGCTTGGTAAATATTCCTCTGCTTCAAGCCATAACAGAGCTGGATGAAATTTAACAAAAAATTTGCAACATTGGTCATGCCGTCCACATTATTTTTCAAAATATTTTTTTTTCCACCTTGCTGTCAGCATGCGTTTGATGGAGTCCTGTGATTCTCCACAGAAATGAGTTGCTACAGAAAACCATCTGTCTTACCTTGTGCTCTGATAAGTTTAATTGCAGTTTCACTGGGATGGCGTGCGTGTATAAATGCAATCTGTGCAAGATGTTTGCAAATTCAGGTCTTGCTGACAGTAATCAAGAAGAAAGATTTTGTGACTTGGACTGTGACATTCATCTTCTTGATATCAGCTTGCTTAACATGACCACTCTCTAATTCATGAACTGCTAACATTTTCGGTGCCTTGAAGCTTTGCATGAATTTTGCATGGAACAAATCAGTTTCTAAAATATGCTGCTTTTTTTTCAGTCTTTGAATAAATCAAAACAAACACATCTTGCACATCTACGAGCAAAAGAATGAATTCTGAATGAGGATGGGATCACACATTATTAATTTAATGGGCTTGTCACCTCATGTGTGCATTCTGGATCCAGGTCTGACTGCCTCAGAGACAGCACTGCTGTCGTTATGACAGGATGGGTAGCTGTTACAAATCCAAGTTCTGCGAGTCAGGATGCTATTACCACTGCTCCGAGGAGACCATATACAATGGAACAATGATTCATTAATCAACAGGCCATGCCCCATTATACCTGTGTTTTATGAGTAAATACTGATTTACCATAGCAACGACTTAATGTGTTCTGTAATCTAATTCCCGTAATTATTCATGCTGGGAAGTTAGATAATCATTACAATCCTGTGAATAACAATATTCGCCCTTCATTTCTGCAGGAATTAAATGGCTAATACCTCCCTCCCCACTCCTGTGACCCCCCACCCCGGTTCTCCTCCAATCTCCTTCCACCGCCCCCACCACCCCACCCTTCACCCCCCCCTCCCCCTAGTCACCCTGCTCCCTTTCCCTCCTTCATATACTATCTCCCATTTTGGTCCCTCACTTCAATTCTATCCTTGCTCTATCCTGTTCTGCATGTCCCCTTCCACTTACATCCCTCCCTCCAGCTTTACATTTCACTCCTCCTCCTCTCCTCTCCTTATCTGACACCCTTTTTGTCTCTTTTTCACCTCCACCAATTTTCACTTCCTCAACCCAACCAAACAATCCCGCTTACCTGTATCCATCTCTATCACTTGCCAGACATTTGTCCCACGTCGACCTCTATTCCAGCTTCCCCCCCCTGACTACAATCAGTCTGAAAAATGGTCCTGACCTGAATTGTGGTATGCCATTCCTTTGCCCGATGTTGCCTGACCCGCTGAGTTCCTCCAGCGCATTGCGTTTTAAATGCGCTTCACAGGTTAACACATTTGTTTTATTCTGCAATCGAGGACAAGATTCTATACTAATGCATCTGCAGCTGTCAAAGCATGTGTACAACATATGACAATAAAAAATTGTGTTTTTTGAAGCATCTCTAATGTATTAAAATATGCTGAGATGCCTCATAAGAACGATAAGAACCACATAATGAACCACACAAGGCGCTGGAGGAACTCAACCAGAACTTCCTAGAAACAGCACTGAAAATTGGTCTGATTAAGGGTCCTGACCCGAAGCATAACCTGAACTACTTATTTTACAGATGTTGCCTGACCCATTACGTTACTCCAGCACTTGGTGTTTTGGTCCAGATTCCAGCATCTACAGTCTCTTGTGCCTCGAGTCAAGAGAGTTAAAAGTATTCATTTGTCATATGTACTGACAACAGAACAGTAAAATATTTACTTGCAGCAGCTTAACATGCCTTTAAGCACAATACCCATAGAAAGCATACAATAAAGAAAAAATGAATAGATTAATAACCCTTAATCTATATAGTAGCTCATTACCTACATAACAAGGCACTGTTGTTAAAAAAAATACATATAAAGAGGTCCTTTGTGTAGCAGTGAGAAGTAGGGAGAAAATGTTATCAAGAAAGGGAATATTGTGGGAAAGAATTGTATTATACAGCAGAGTAAGTTTATAGGTCTGGTATTGAGCGAATTAGTATGAAGAATTAACCTGATCAAATTGAAGAGACAATGGCAGTATACAGCTGGAGCCTGTGGCTAGATAGAGATGGCTTGCTGTGACGGTGTTTCTGTAGGCTGAAGGTAATACAATACAAGATACTGTAAGACCACTGCAGTTTACAATAGAAACACAGAAACATAAAAAAATAGGTGCAGGAGTAGGCCATTCGGCCCTCCGATCCCTTGATTCCGATTGCCCTAAGAGCTCTATCTAAATTATCTAACAATAATCTCTACTAAACTCAGATGTCATAGAACATAGAACATAGAAGATAGAACAGTACAGTACAGGAACAGGCCCTTTGCCGCACAATGTTCGTGCCGAACATGATGCCAAGATAAACTAATCTTCTCTGACTGCACGCTGTTCATATCCCTCCGTCTCCCGCATACCCATGTGCCAATACTAGAGTGCATATCTTTAAGGTGAGAGTGGCAAAGTTTAAAGGATATGTGTGGGCCAATGGTGGCATACTGAAATGCCACCATTGTGACCACCTCCACCACCAAACCCAGCAGCATGTTCTAGGCACTCACCACCCTCTGAATAAAAAAACATGCCCCACACATATCCTTTAAACTTTGCCCCTCTCACCTTAAAGCTAAGCACTCTAGTATTGGACATGTCTACCATCAGGAAAAAAGGTTCTGATTGTTTACCCTATCTAAGCTTTTCATGATTTTATCTACGTATCAGGTCTCCCTCAACCCACGCTGTTCCAAAAAAATCATCCAAGTCTGTCCGACCTCTTCCTGTAGCTAATGCCCCCTAATCCTAACCAGGTTATGGGGAGGAGGCAGGAGAATGGGGTTAATGGGAGAGATAGATCAGCCATGATTGAATGGCGGAGTAGACTTCATGGGTCGAATGGCCTAATTCTGCTCCTTTTACTTATGATCTTATGAGATAAGAGTTGGTCTTGATATCATGCTCGGCACATACGTTATGGGCTGAAGTACCTGTTCCTGTGATGAAGAGTTCTATGTTCTATGCTCCATGTCCTAATAGTTATTTTATGGGTTATATGCACATAAATACGGTGAAATGCTTTGATTTGCATGCAGTCCAGTAAAAATGTACTATACATCAGTACAATCATACATGAGCAAAATAATGCAAAGATGCCGGGGATGTCAGATTGGTATAATTTTTGTAACTTTGTCGGCGCTAAAACGTGGCGACTCTTGAGTTTTGCCTAGATGAGGTCAGCTTTATGATTTTATCAGGTTGTAAACAAAACAAAGCATTTCACTGTACTGAGGTACATGTATCATTGAAAGTATCATTGAAAGTATAATTGAATCATTGAATCATTGAATTCAATAATTAAATCATTGACAAATTGACTCGTTGGAGTCAGTCTTTTTCAGTGTCAGAGCAGCAGTGGGAAATTTCAAAAGCCAGCCATTGCATTGGTTGGGTGATCAGAAATTGCTAATTGAGCAGCTAGTAAAAAGAAGGCAAGATTTAGCAGAGTGGCTTATTGGGAACGGTCATGTTTGGAGAAAGGATGTATTGAGGTGAAATGGGAGGCTTTGGCTCAAGAAGATTTTGGAGCAGAGGCTGAGCAATGTTCTGCTGTTTCTTGTGTGTGATTGTTGTGCTTTTTTTCTCTTGGTTTTAGTGAAGGTAGAATGATGCAATGTTCCTCCTGCAGGGTATGGGAAGTCCCTTATGGCCGCATGAGAGATCTGGAGCTGCAGCAAGATGACCTCAGGATCGTGCAGGAAAATAAGAGCTTCATAGATAGGAGTTACAGTGGGGTGGTCGCACCTAAGGTACAGGAAGCGACCAGTTGGATAATGACCACAAGGAAAGGGAGTAAGCAGAGCGTGCATGTGGCCTCTGTGGCTATTTCCCTTCAATACAGGTATAGTCTTTTGAATACTGTTGAGGAGAATGACCTGCCAGGGGTGAGCAACAGTAGCAGTCATCTTGGGCGATGGCACAGTGGTCGTGTTGCTTCCTTACAGTGCTGAAGACCCGGGTTCAATCCTGACTACGCATGCATACTGTACGGAGTTTGCACATTCTTCCTGTGACTGCGTGGGTTTTCTCTGGTTTCCGATTTGTAGGTTTGTAGGTAACCGTACAGATTTGTAGGTTAATTTGCTTTGGTAAATTTCCCCTAGTGTGTAGGATAGTGGTAGTGTGCAGGATGATTGCTGGTTGGCATGGACTCGGTGGGCTGAAGGGCCTGTTTCCATGCTTTATCTCTAAAATTTAAAGTAAAGGTCTGTGGCAGCAGGCCAGGCTCTGGGCACAGTGGGGAAGTGTAATGTCATGCAGAGCTGTAGTGGTAGGAGACTCATTAATTAGCAGGATACACAGGAGAATCTGTGGCAGCAATCGAGACTTCAAGATAGTGTGTTGCTTTCTTGGTTCTGGGATGTTTCGGAATGACTGGCATAGGCATGATTGCCTTCATTGGTCAGTTCATCGAATATAAAAGTTGAGATGTCGTATTGCAGTTGTATAAAACTATAGTTAGGGCATATTTGGAGTATTGAATGCTATTCTGGTCACTGTATTACAGGGAGGGTGGAGGTTTTAGAAAGGGTACAGAAGATGTTCATGAGGATGTTGCCTGAATTAGAGAGTATAAGCTTCAAGGAAATATAGAGTAAAGGCATATGAACAGACAATGATATACCAATGTGTGCGGAGATGGGATTGGTATCATAGTCAGCACAGACATTGTGAACGGAAGGGCCTGTTCCTGTGCTATGCCCGTTCTATGTCCTAATTTGTTCCTAGGATAAAATGGAATGAAGTTCAGTTTGAAGACAAATGTTGCACATCATCCAGAGCAAGATTTTGATAAGTGAAACAAATGCATAAAAACTATTGCAGGAGATGCAAACGACACCAACATCAGTGTCAGATTTTGTGCAGAATGCATTTCCTCTTATTGCAGTCGGCCACTTGAAAATCTTGATTGCTGAACGAGAGTATCTTTTCAACTGCTTAAAAAAGTTGAATCTTATGGAATACCAAAGGGGAATTAGTTATGTTAATATGCCTATAATTGGTATTCGGTGACAGATTGGCATTTACTGAAGCAGCAAACTTATGATTTAAAGTTCTGAACGAAGGAATGTGGAGGCACGGATGATAGATTATCCACAAAATATTAGTTTCCATTTCCCTTGTGATATGTAACAATTTGGTTATTTCCCACACAGCTGAAGTGCAGAGATGAGACATTTCTGAGAGAAACCATGCATGGGTGTTTTTAAATGCAAAGTGATGTTTACTTTGCAGATTTGATTGAATAAACTACAATTCTAATGACTTTTTAATAGTTTTCCAAAATAATCCTCCTTAAAGAAATTGTGTAGTAGAATAAGGTGCAGATCTTGGCATTTCAATTCCTGTCATTTATTCCTATTGGTGAAAGTGACAATGCATATCGAATAGTAAAAATCTAATTATACCGCACATTGTAAAGGCCATATTGCTAAATTGTAGAAGCTGAGCTCCTTTAAGTATATACACACACCAGTGTACAATCTTTGGCAGCCCCTGAACATTATAAATGCTTTCAATATAGAATAATAAACACAAATTGAGAAAAGTTCCACATTATTTATCAAAATGCAGTTTTAAATTGCATTTTGGACTATAGAGCCCCTAAATGGCCATAATTATACCTGCACTGGACTCCATAATATACACCCGTGTCATTTCATTGTTTGTGTGGTGCTGAAGTGCTCACGTTGGATTCCAATTACTTAGGCACAAACCACAATGCGATAATTATTTTCACAAGATAATCCTCGATCTTCTGCATAATGAGGTATACTACTAGGATGTGACCCAAAAGCTATTTGCAGGCTTCAGTATGACAACTTCTTATTGTCCGGAGACAATATTCCAAAGTGCAGTGAAACATTGTAGCCCTAATTTTATCACCTGGATGAGAAGTGCGGGTGGTATTGGGGGAGGGGTTGTTGGTAGTATGAGCAAGTGGTAGTAGTGTGGAGCCAGATATACGTTTCTTAGGGTACTCGCCAGAACATTTTAACTCCATTTGGGCAGTAGTAACGTAAGGGTTAAATTGGCTTTTCAGCTGAGATGGAGTTGCTTGCTAACAACATCACAAATTCACATGTTATTTGGAGTAGAATTAGGCCATTTGGCCCATCGGGTCCACTCCGTCCTTCCATCATAGCTGATCTCGGCCTTCTAATCCCATTTTCCTGTCTGCTCCCCCTAACCCCCTAAATCAAGAATTTGTCCATCTCTGCCTTAAAAATATCCACTGACTTGGCCTCCTCAGCCCTCTGTGGCAATGAGTTCTGCAGATTAACTACCCTCTGACTAAAGAAGTTCCTCCTCATCTCCTTTCTAAAAGAGTGCCCATTAATTCAGACGTTATGACGTATGGTCCTGGACTCTCCCACCAGTTGAAACATCCTTTCCATATCCACTCTATCTATGCCTTTCATTATTCTGTGTTTCAATGAGGTCCCCCCTCAAACTTCTAAACTCCAGCGAGTACAGGCCCAGTGCAGTCAAACACTCATCATATGCTAACCCACTCATTCCTGGAATCATTTTTGTATACCTCCTCTGGACCCTCTCCAGAGCCAACACATCCCTCCTCAGATATGGGGCACAAACTTGCTCACAGTCCTCCAAATGCGGCCTAACCAGCGCCTTATGGAGCCTCAACGTTAGATCTGTCAAGTACGTAACACTTGGGATACACAAGCATCCTCCCACATCACAAAGATGTGTGGTAATGTAGGGTAATAGGCCGCTGTAAAATTGTCCCAAATATATATGGAGTGGATGTGATAGTGGGATAAAATAGAATCAGTGTGAATGGGCAATCGATGGTCAGTGTGGACTCGATGGACCAAAGGGCCTGTTTCCATGCTGTATCTCTAAACTAACCTAAATTAAACTAAGCTAAATGATGGAGCCACTTACTAGGTCACTAGTAAGAAGATAAGAGAATTTCTTTCTCAGACTTTTGGGACTAGCTTGGTTGATTTAATAAATAACCTTTAATGTACTTAGAAGAACAGCTAGTTTTAAATAAATAGTTAACCTTTGTTTATAGATGAGGGTAGTAGTGCAGATTATTGATTATATACTGTAAGTGCATACATTGAGTGCGTTCATGGGAACTTCATGCTAGGGGTGAGAGCGACCTTACCTTGGACTGTGATAGGGCCAGTGCCAGTCCCATCGAGTTCTCCAAACCAGCCATTGTAGACAAAGGACTCCAGCAAGAAGGGGTGAGATTTGTTGCTTTATTAATACATTAGCTGTATTTTGTCATAATAGATATAAAGGTGGCACAGTGGTGCAATGGTAGAGTTACTACCTTACAGCACCAGAGACCAGGGTTTGATCCTGACTATGGGTGCTGTCTGCATGGAGTTTGTACACCCTCCCTGTGACCGCATGGGGTTTCTCTGAGTGCTCTGGTTTCCTCCCACATTCCAAAGACATGCAGGATTGTAAACTAAACATAGTTGTTTGTAACCCAAGGTTGACAGAACAGGAGTGTAACAGGTGAGGTGCGAGATAGAGCTGGAGTAGGGGAGGTCTGGACTCAAAAGCGGGGTTCTCTAACTTCATTAAATAGTGCTGCCCTTTTCATTCACTTGCATGATACAAGCATTGCTGGCAAGTTCTGCACTTAATGATTCAATGGTATTTTATTGTCACATGCACGTAGGTAGAGTAAAATGTATTTGTATATAATTCAGTAAAATCTTACTGTACCTAAGCACAATCATACATGAGCACAAGAGTGTAAGAGTATCACATTACTCTGGGGCAGTACACAAGAGTCGCCGACAGGCGCCATTTTCTATCCTTCAAGTTTCTTAATGTAGTGTCTTAACTTTGCATTAAAGGCCTGGCAGTGGCAGTGGGTTGGTGTTGCAGGGGTCGGCCTGGCCTGGTGATGATGTTGGTGTCTTCCACTGCTGTTCCGCCACTGTCGTTCCGTGCTGCTGCAGGCCGCGTCTGATCCACTTGTTCATCTGACCTCTGTGGGACCTCCAGCATCCTCCTTGCAGCTTAACAGGCTTCTTTCATCTCTATTTTTCAATTCTGATGAAGCATTAATTCTGTTTCTCCTCCCACAGATCCGGTCTGAGCTGACTCCCTCTCCGAGTTAATCTTGGGTTTCCACTCGATTTCAATTCTGACTGCCCACAAGCTACCATCTTGAACAGGTGTAGTTCCTCTGGTGAAGGTATTCCCACAGTAACTATAGTGATAGAGCAGAGAAAATATAATGCTACAGCACACGAACAGGCCCTTCAGCCCACAATATCCATGCCGAACATAACACCAAAATAAACTAACCTTATCTGCCTGCACATAATCTATATCCATCCATACCTTGCATTACCATGTGTCTATCTAAAAGTCTCTTAAATGCCACTATTGCATATGTCTCCACCATCACCCCTGACAGTCCATTCCAGGCACCTCCTCTCTCTGTTTAAAATAATTGCCACATACTACTCGTATAAATTTTGTCCCTTTAGTCTTACAGCAACCCAAACAAAAAATGCTGAACAATTCACTCCATTCTTTTTGCTCTTGTTATTCTACTTTTTAAAAACTTCTACTTCTCCTGCACATTTTGCATAATCTCTCAATGATAGAATCTAAATATCAGCTTTGTACTCACCAAATGCTTGCTGCAATTTCATAGACGAGTCTATTTCATCTTAAACCAGCCTGTGCAGTGGCACTTCATGCAACAACCAGGTTGAAAGTGATGCACTGAAACTTGAACTCGCATCCCTTAGTGAATCATGCAGCAAACGTCTTGTCTTGAGGTGTAGAATTCCTTTCATTTTAGGGGCCTCATTGCTATTGATATATTAATCCCTGCTGGTATTATTCCTCTGTGGACTATATCCAAGAGTTCGGCTGAGAAATCACTTAATGTATGTTACAAAAACTGAAAAAGACAACAGAGGCCAATAACTTACAATCCAATTTTTGCCTGAAGCACCTTGCTTGTACGTTTCAGACCAAATATGATCGTGTGAATAATTAAACCAGAACCTTGGAAGCCATTTTTACACCGTGCATCTATACCCTTTTTTCAATGGGTGGAAAGACATCAGGTCTCTGAAGCATTGTTGGGAGATTACTTAGAGATCACTCCTGATGCATGATTGTCAGATAGGAAGACTACATCCCCAGCATGAAAGGTTAAACAGGTCTTGGAATCATGGAATAATGGAAGGGATATAGAACGAAAAGCGGCCATTTGACCCATTGTGTCTATGGCAGTTCCTCATCCAAGCAACTCTCTAGCTCAACCCATTCGACCACTCTGCATAGCTTTGCCTCATTTTCCACACCGTATATATTTTTCCAATTCCCTCTTCAAGGCCACACTTAGAGCTGCCTCCACCAAATTTGCAGGCAATAAATTTTAGATTTCTGCCCCATTTGCATAAAAAGGATTTCCTTATGCCACTCTTTTCTCTTCCCCTTTACACGCGTGTCCTTGAATTCCCCGCCAAAGGGAATAGAACATAAAACATAGAACATAGAACAGTACAGCACAGGAAAATGCCCTTTTGTTCATAATGGTCTCCACTATCCCCTCTATATAATTCCCAAATCATGTATACACTTATGTCAGATCTTCCCTCAGAGTTTCTTTCCAAATAAATCAATCCCAACATCTCTAATCCATCCTTGCAGGTGTAGTTCCCACATTCCACGAACCAATGCAATGAATCTTCCCACTATACAGCCTTCACATCCTTCCTGCAGTGTGACCAGTGGAACTGAACATGAGACTTTGTCTGAGGCAGGATCAGTGTGCCTAAAGCTTCAATATCAATTTCCTCCTATATATACGCTATGCCTTGACTAAAGCTCAGACTTGTGTATACTTAATTTCTCAGCCTGCTCTGCCACTTTCAATGATTTGTGTGCATTTATTTCCAAGAATACGGGGAGAAAAGATGAGGTACGAAGGTAAGCTAGCCAAGAATATATAACAGGATAGTAAAAGCTTCTTTATGAATGTGAAGAGGAAAAAAATTAGTTAAGACCAAAGTTGGACACTTGACGACCGAAAAAGGTGAATTTATTATGGGGAACAAAGAAATGGCAGATGAGTTGAACAGGTACTTTGGATCTGTCTTCACTAAGGAGGACACAAACAATTTTCCTGATATAGTAATGGCCAGAGGATCTGGGGTGACGGAGGAACTGAAGGAAATCCACATTAGGCAGGAAATGGTGTTGGGTAGACTGATGGGACTGAAGGCTGATAAATCCCCAAGGCCTAATGGTCTGCATCCCAGGGTACTTAAGGAATTGGCTCTAGAAATCGTGGATGCATTGGTGATAATTTTCCATTGTTCTATAGACTCAGGATCAGTTACTGTGGATTGGAGGGTAGCTAATGTTATCCCACATTTTAAGAAAGGCAGAAGAGAGAAAACAGGGAATTATAGACCAGTTAGCCTGACATCGGTGGTGGGGAAGATGCTGGAGTCAATTATAAAAGATGAGATAGCCGAACATTTGGATAGAAGTAACAAGATCAGTCCGAGTCAGCATGGATTTACGAAGGGGAAATCATGCTTGACTAATCTTCTGGAATTTTTTGAAGATGTAACTAGGAAAATGGACAAGGGAGAGCCAGTGGATGTAGTGTACCTGGACATTCAGAAAGCATTTGATAAGGTCCTACATAGGAGATTAGTGGGCAAAATTAGGACACATGGTATTGGGGGTAGAGTGCTGACATGGATAGAGAAGTGGTTGGCAGACAGGAAACAAAGAGTAGGGATTAACGGGTCCCTTTCAGAATGGCAGGTAGTGACTAGTGGGGTACCGCAAGGCTCGGTGCTGGGACCGCAGCTATTTACAATATACATCAATGATTTGGACGAAGGGATTCAAAGTAACATTAACAAATTTGCAGATGACACAAAGCTGGGTGGCAGTGTGAACTGTGAGGAGGAAGCTATGAGAATGCAGGGTGACTAGGACAGGTTGGGGGAGTGGGCAGATGCATGGCAGATGATGTTTAATGCGGATAAATGTGAGGTTATCCACTTTGGTAGCAAAAACAGGAAGGCAGATTACTATCTAAATGGCATCAAGTTGGGAAAAGGGGAAGTACAACGGGATCTGGGGGTCCTTGTACATCGGTCTATGAAAGTAAGCATGCAGGTATAGCAGGCAGTGAAGAAAGCGAATGGCATGTTGGCCTTTATAACAAGAGGAATCGAATATAGGAGGAAAGAGGTCCTTCTGCAGTTGTACAGAGCCCTAGTGAGACCACACCTGGAGTATTGTGTGCAGTTTTGGTCCCCTAATTTGAGGAAGGACATTCTTGCTATTGAGGGAGTGCAGCGTAGGTTTACAACATTAATTCCCGGGATGGCGGGACTGTCATATGCTGAGAGAATGGAGCAGCTGGGCTTGGATAGGTAGCATTTTGGATCGAGACCCTTCTTCAAACTGTGCTTTGCTAATTGTTCTTCTATCTATTATTTTTTCTTCAAAACATTGTACACTCTGGAGTTTAAAAGGATGAGAGGGGATCTCATTGAAGTTTGTTAAGGGTTTGGACACGCTAGAGGCAGGAAACATGTTCCCGATGTTGGGGGCGTCCAGAACCAGGGGCCACTGTCTAAGAATAAGGAGTAAGCCATTTAGAACAGAGACGATGAAACACTTTTGTTCACAGAGATTGGCGAGTCTGTGGAATTCTCTGCCTCAGAGGGCGTTGGAGGCGGGTTCTCTGGATGCTTTCAAGAGAGAGCTAGATAGGGCTATTCAAAATAGCGGAGTCAGGGGATATGGGGAGAAGGCAGGAACGGGGTACTGATTGGGGATGATCAGCCATGATCACATTGAATGGCAGTGCTGGCTCGAAGGGCCGAATGGCCTACTCCTGCACCTATTGTCTATTGTCCATTATCTATTTCCATATCCTTCCACTCCTTTTAGAGCATCATCCTTTATTCTGTATTGTATTTTCTCCATACTTCAGACAAAAATGCAATACCTCACATTATCCAGTATTAAACATCATCTGCCATACTTCTGCCCGTTTATATCATGCTACAATTTATCCTAAATCTCCTAAATTAGTGAATGCCGCAAGACTTGGCATTGTGGCTTGCATCCACGTGCCCAGCTCACTAATATAGATTTAATAAAACAATTGACCCTGAAGAATTGAGTATAGAAGCTGGGATATTACAAGATGTTGGTGTGGCCACACTTGGAGTATTGTGTTCAGTCACACTGCTGTAGCAAAGATGACATTAAACGAGAAAGAAAATTTACTAGGTTGTTGCCAGGACTAGAGGGCCTGGGCTGTTGGAAAAAAGATATGGACGGATATGGAAATAAATGCGCACAATTCATTGAAAGTGGCAGAGCAGGCTGAGAAATTAAGTGTAGCTGGGACATTGTTGGCCGGTGTAGGCAAGTTGGGCCAAAGGGCCTGTTTCCACACTATGTCACTCTAGGACTCTATGACTAAGATGGGCAGGCTAGCATTTTATTTCTAGGAGTGCAGGAGGCTGAGGGATGATCTTATAGAAGTGTATAAAATCATGAGACGAATAAATTGGGTAAATGCAGTGTCTCAGGATAGTAGATATTGCACTAGAGAGCAAAGGTTTAGATGAGGGGGAAAATTTAAGAAGAACCTGAGCGGCAACTTTTTAGAGGTTGGTGGATATGAAACTGCCATAGGAAGTAGCTGAGGCAAATATAATAATGTTTAAAATGAACTTGGACAGATACATGGATGGAAACGGTTTAGAGGGATATGATAATAATAATAATATCTTTTATTGTCATTGCACATAGGTGCAACGAGATTTGGTTTGCAGCTTCCATCCGATAGTCATAACTTAAACAACTAATAAAATTTAGATACACCGAGAAACTT
This sequence comes from Malacoraja senta, assembly GCA_038087875.1. Lineage (NCBI taxonomy): Eukaryota > Metazoa > Chordata > Chondrichthyes > Rajiformes > Rajidae > Malacoraja > Malacoraja senta. Next base: position 27,852,065 of record CM075978.1, read on the forward strand.
GATTTATATTTTTAAAATGAACAGTAAAACAGTAAAACAGTCTAAAGTGCAAATATGTCTGTGCCGCGTCGATGTGCGTGAATACAGTTCATGGGGGTGGGGGGGTGTGGGGGGGGGGCACTCAGCAGGGCCGGTTCAGAGCAACGATAGCTCTGGGGATGAAGCTGTTCCTGAGTCTGGAGGTGTGGGCGTAGAAGGCCTTGTAATGTCTGCCGGAAGGTAAGAGTTCGAACAGACTATTACAAGGGTTTGAGGAGTCTTTGTGGATGCTGACGGCCTTCCTGAGGCACCGTGTGTGGTAGATGCCCTCCAAGGCTGGTAGCTGTGTCCCAATAATCTTCTGCGCCCTGTGGACGACGCGCTGAAGAGCTCTCCTCTCCGCCTCCGTGCAGCTGAGATACCAAACAGAGATGCCATGTGTTAGTATGCTCTCTGTGGTGCAGTGGTAGAAGGTTGTCAGCAGCTGTTGGGGCAGACCAGTCTTTTTCAATGTTCTTAGGAAGAACAGTTGTTGCTGTGCCTTCTTGACCATCGCAGCGGTGTTGGTGGATCATGTGAGGTCCTCCGAAATTTGAGTGCCCAGAAACCTAAAGCTGGACACTCTCTCCACACTGTCCCCGTTGATAGAGATTGGGGCGTGTTCCCCATTTTGTGTCCTCCTGAAGTCGATAATCAGCTCCTTGGTCTTGGAGGTGTTTAGGGACAAGTTGTTACGTGAGCACCAGTCCGGCAGGTTCTGCACCTCCGCTCTGTAGTTTGTTTCATCACCGTTGGTGATCAGCCCGATCACCGTTGTGTCGTCTGCAAACTTGACGATGGTGTTGGTGTCGAATGCAGGAACACAGTCGTGTGTGAAGAGGCCAAACTCATGGGACTAGCTTCAATGGGGCACGCAGTTCAGCATGGACAAGTTGTGCTGAATGGCTATTTTTATGTTGTATGATTTTATGACTCTAGGAATGTTACCATTCACCTTCCTCCCATCCAGAAAAATCATCCATTCATGCAAAATCTGGATATAAATTATTTGCTTTTGTGGGCTGTAGGACCTATTCCTGTGGTGTACAGTTTGATGTTCTAGGCTGGTTTATTACATGGCAAACATTATATCCATGCTATCAATGGATATAAAATGGAGCTTTATGCCATGTTTTACTGAGATTGAGGTCTAGGTTTATTTTAGTCATGTGTTGTAGACACCGAGGTATAGTGGAGAGCATTATTTTTCATATGATATAATCAGGTCAGATAATACCATACATAAATATAATCAAGTCCATCTCAAGTACAATAGGCAGAGCAAATGGCCAGGTAATTTTTTTTGGGGGGAGTGGGTTCAGTATTAAACAGGGGTCTCTTGAGCTTTGAGGCAGTAGCTCTACCAGTTGCGCCACTGTGCCACCCCATTATTGTTCCAATACTGTTATAAATGTGCACATGATCTAATTGCAACCTCCAGCAGGCATAGTACACTTAAGATCAAAAGGCCTGTTGCTTTTGAATGAAATCCAACCATAAAGTTGTACTTTCACATCTTACTCCATCAGGGTAAATTCTGTCCAAGTTTCAGAAGCAGACAGCAATTATTTGATAACAGTGACAGAAAGACATCACCGGAATTTCAAGGCATGATCCATCTGCCGATTGTATCATGCCAGTACAGTAAAGAGGTCAGATGCATTTGAAACACTGCAGCAATATTGCAGTACATGGCCTCTGCTTATCTTCCGTGATGGATGAAAACAAAGCACTACAGTTAGAAGCTCCCAAGAAGTGGTCATAAATACTTACAAGGATAGTATGGTGCAACACAACTTTGGATTTTAATTTAACTATGGGTTGGGTGAGGTGGGGGGGGGGGGGAGGGGGGGACGAGGACGAGAGGCAGGTATATCTCCACTCTTTTTTTCCTTTTTTTCCCCTTTCTTTTTTCCCCTCTCCTCTCTGACATCTTTATTCACTTTGGCTACACTACTTTGGTAGTCTAGGGGTCCTATCTTTGCACTTCTCACTTTTTTTCTCTCTCTTGTTCTTTCTCTTTTCTTTTCCCTTATTTTCAAGTTAAAAAGTTAAAATTGAAGCTGTACATTAACTGTATAATTTTATATGCAGATTGTTTTATTCTTGTACAATTGCTTCTATTAAAACAATTTAAAAAAAAGAAAAAAAAAAGGAAGTGGTCATAAATAAATAATGTATTTTTGCTGACACAACGAAATGCAGATGCAGGTTTACCAAAAAGTCACAGATTGCTGGAGTATTTCAGTGGATCAGCCAGCATCTCTGGAGTGCATGGATAGGTAGCATTTTGGGTCGGGACCCTTCTTCAAACTGTGCTTTGCTAATTGTTCTTCTATCTATTAATCTTTCTTCAAAACATTTCCTCTTTTTTTCCAGATTTGGACATGACCAAGGTAATAACTTTTGATTTAGCAGGATCAATCAGCTATTCTTTACAAAACACATCTCAGAAACAAAGGGGTCAAAACTTAGAACAACATTGAATCATTCATCAATATTGGATGACAAAATACTTTATCAGAAAAGCTGAACAGTGGTTAAACGAATAACGTCCTTTAACCACTATTCAGCATTTCTGAAAGTCAAGCAAGGAGATATAAGGACAGGTGTCCTTCCAGACTAGATTCTGACCTCTTGTGCCATCTGTGTGGAGTTTGTGCGTTCTCCATGTGACCCCATGGGTTTCTTCAAGGTGCCCCAGTGTTCTCCAGCATCCCAAAGACATGCAAGTCTGTCGATTAATTAGCCTCTATAAAATTGCCCCTAGTGTGTATGGAGTGGTTGTAAAAGTGCGATACCAGAGAACTAGTGTGAATGGGTGATCAGTGGTCGGTGTGGACTCGGTGGACTGGAAGACCTGTTTTCATGCTGCATCTCTAAACTAAATTGTACTAATTTGGCCAGCTACTGTAGATCAGTAGTGATTCTAAACTTCCCAAATGTTTACTCATTTACATAATGTAAATACTAATTAGAAAACATTAATATAACCCTATAACCATTACAGCACGGAAACAGGCCATCTCGGCCCTTCAAGTCCGTGCCGAACATTTTTTTTTGTTTTTTTTTGTTGATCAGCTCAGAAGGTGTGAAATATAGGCTCAAAGCAAGATATCCACAGTTCCCCATATCGTCCAATGTAATTTCAGTAATATTTCAATATAAACACTGGCAAAGGCTTTCAGGCGGTTCCTCCAGGAGTTCCACTAATTGGAGAATGTTTGGATGAAGTCCTGTGTTGCTGTTTTTTCATGAAAATATCGATAATGTGAAGGGTTTCCCGTGGCATAACATAAAGTCATAAAGTCATATTCATAGAGTGATACAGTGTGGAAACAGGCCCTTCAGCCCAACTTGCTCACACCAGACAAGATGTCTCAGCTACACTATTCCCACCTGCCCCTGTTAGGTCCATATTCCTCCAAACCTGTTCTATCCATGTACCTGTCTAAGTGTTTCTTAAATGTTGGGATAGCCCAACCTCAACTACCTCCTCTGGCAGCTTGTTCCATACACCCCACCACCCTTTGTGTGGAAAAGGTTTCCCCTCAGATTCCTATGAAAACTTTTTGCCTTCAATTAAAACCTGTCCTCTGGTCCTTGATTCACCTACTCTGGGCAAGAGACTCTGTGTATCTACCCGATCTATTCTTCTCATGATTTTATACACCTCTATAAGATCACCCCTCATCCTCCTGTGCTCCAAGGAATAGTCCCAGCCCACTCAACCTCTCCCTATAGCTCAGATCCTCTAGTCCTGGCAACATCCTTGTAAATCTTTTCTGAACCCTTTCAAACTTGACAACATCTTCCCTATAACATGGTACCCAGAACTGAACACAATACTCTAAATGCGGTCTCACCAAAGTCTAAATGTCCCACTGACGCAACCTTTCAGCGACTATCTTCGAACTTCAAGCTCGAGGGCACTGGCTTGGAAAACCTCGAGCTGGATCGACCATCAGTGATGAACCGACCGACCGACCGCACACACACACACAAAAACATCGCAAAGGCGGGGGCCAGGGAAAGTGGGGGAGTGCTGTCTGAAATTCACACCCGCGATGGTAAAAGATGGCTGTACAGTGTACGGTAACTTCTTTAGAGAGCACGGGGGAGGGGGGGGGAGACAGAGGGAGAGAAGGGGGGAGAAAGGGGGAAAAGGAGTGGAGACACTTTTAAGAAGCCAGATAACGTTTAATAAAGTTTAGCGGGCATTTTACATTACCGGTCGGTTTTCCTTGGTCCTGAAAACTCCAATGAGCCAATTAAAATGCCCGGTCAGCGAAGGAGATTGCCTACGGCTGCCCTCGACTGCCTGTAACTACATAGCGACCCCACTCCACTGCACTACGAGTTCAAAAGAACCATGCCGACCAATTTTTATTCGCGGAAAATTTTTCAACAAGCTGAAACATTTTCCTCGACCAAACTGAAGCCACGAGTATGCTGAAACTTCCCTCGAGCATAAAGGAGAATTCCAGTGACCTCATAGGACCTCCTAGGACCACGTGTCAACCATGCTGCGAGTTTGAGTCGAGGGCAAACTCTTCTAAACTCACAGATTAGGTCGCCGCAGTGGGACAGCCCCTTTATACAACTGCAACATGACCTCCCAACTTCTATACTCAATACTCTGACTGATGAAGGCCAATGTGCCAAAAGCCCTTTTGACCACCTTAGTTACCTGCGATTCAACCTTCAAGGAACCATGCACCTGCACTCCTAGATCCCTCTGCTCTACAACACTCCCCAGAACCCTACCATTCACAGTGTATTGGTCATTCAGATATATTTTTGTCCTCCAATCCTAACTCTAATCGAATATTCCATCACTGTAAAGAACAAGCCCAGTTCACTCAGTTTAAATATTACTTGTTCTAATAAATTGCATTATTCTTTGGCAGATTAAATCTGTATTTTAATATTTGAACATTGTGTTGTCTTGGGTTTTGCTGGCCGAGTATATTTAACTAGAGTCCATTTCCCTTTGGAATATTATATTTTCGTGTTTTACCAGGAATTGATATACATTCATAACACTTAAAATACCTGAAACATTGCCTATCCATGTCCTCCACAGATGCTGCCTGACCTGCTGAGTGACTCAAACATTTAGTATCCACATTTAAAAAGCATACAGACAGGTACATGGATAGGAAGGATTCAGAGGGATACAAGCCAAACATGGGCAAATGGGACTAGCTTAGATGGGCATCTTGTTTGACGGATGAGTTGGGCCGAACAGCCTGTTTCCATGCTGTATCTCTGTGACATTGCCTTAAAAAGGAACCACAATGTCACGTTTGAGTGAGCTGTTTTGTTTGATGGGAAATCAGTCTGCTTTCCAAAAGAGTTTCTGGCTGAGATCAAAGCAAAAATACTCTGGGGGAAAAACGGCAGTAACAATGATTTTGCTTTTGAAGCATACAGAGGAAAAGTTTCAATCCAACACTATCCATTGAGAAATGTACACCTATTGGCCTTAATAGGAAGGAACAGGGAGGAGAGCAGGAAAAATGCAGGGCAGTGAACAACACAGACACTAAATCCAAGACTCCATTTCAACTTAAATTGTGATAGTTGAAGCAAACATACAAATTGATAAGACACATTTTGAAGTTTGCTAGCCAGTAAGACTTTTCACTGAAACTAAAAAAATGCTCATCCATGTTCTCCAGGGATGGTACCTGACCCACTGAATTACTCCAGTGCTGTGTCTTTCTTTGTAAACCAGATTCGCAGTTCCTCGTGTCAATATTTGTAAAGGTCTTCGAGGGCGCCCACGGTGGCGCAGCAGTAAAGTTGCTGCCTTACAGCAATTGCATCATCGGAGACCCGGGTTCGATCCCGACTACGGGTTCTGTCTCTACGGAGTTTTACGTTCTCCCCATGACGTCGTGGGTTTTCTCCGAGATCTTCGGTTTCCTGCCACACTCCAAAGATGTATAGGTATGTACAGTATGTAGGTTAATTGGCTTGGTGTATGTGGAAAATTGTCCCTAATATGTGTAGGATAGTGTTAATGTACAGGGATCGCTGGTCAGTGTGGACACAGTGGGTCGAAGGGCCTGTTTCCGCGCTGTATCTCTAAACTAAACTAAAAAGGATTGTACAAATATTGGATTGTTTCACAAGAAGCAATTGAACGAGGCAATGGAGGAGAATAAAACACCACATCTGCAGGAACTCGGGAAATGGACAAGGAATAGACAGGCTATGTTTCAGGTCAGCCCTGAGCCAAAACGTTATTCTGTCCGTTCCCTCCAGAGATGCTGCCTGACCCGCTGTGTTTTGCCAGCACTTTGTTGTTTTGCTCAAGATTCCAGCATTTGCAGTTCCTTGTGTCTCCAAACAGAAAAGAATAATTGTGGTGAAAGTGTTTTTTTAATTCAGTATTCTGTATGTCCCAAAACACTTTGTAATTAATGAAGAACTTTTGAAGTGTTGTCACTGCTGCATTGCAGGAAATGTAGCAGCTAATGGACAACAATGGGACAGTGACCATACAGGATAAAGCATCTGTGTTAGTACTGGTAAGAGAGAAATAATATATTGGTCTTGTAATGTGTGTTTAACCCATATAGGCAGCATGCCAACTGCATGCTGGTTACTGATTATACAATCACAACAGTTAAGTGGTTCAATGGTACTTCATTGTCACATGTACCTAGATATAGTGACATTTTTGCATACAGTTCAGTAAAAATCTTACTATACATAAGCACATTCATACTTAAATGCAAGAGTGTAAGAATGTTAGATTACACTGAAGCAGTACACAAATCACAACATTTCCGGCGCCATCTTGTATCCTTCAAGTTCAGTCAATGCAGAGTCTTACAGAGCCAAGAGCTTACGTGGATCTTGGACAAGCAGCAACAAAGGGAAGCAGGGTGAAGAGCTGATTGGCTGAAACCTGTGGGAAAGGTGAATAAGTCACAGGGGAAAAAGTTTAAAAGTGAGGAATTTGGTTTGTAAATTGGTAAATTAGGCAATTTATCAGTCAATAGAAGCAAGGCTGCTCTGAGGGAGTGGCCTTGTGAGTAAAGTGTGAGTCTTTGGCTCGAGAGTCTTCAGAGAGGAGGCTACGCAAAAAGCTGGAGAGGAAGACGGACAAAGCTGCAGTGAGAACGACCGTTGGCTTGATTTGGTGAGTCTTGAGTGCAGGTTTAAAAAGAGGGCAAACAGCACTTTAACAGTCTTTGATTGCAGGTCGGACAAAGCACATACTTCCAAGCTCATCAGAGGAAGGAAGGTTAGGAGTGAGTGTGGGGATTGGCTGAAAATTAGATTGGAAGATTGGTAAATTGGACAATTAGGCAATTTAGCATCTGATATAAGCAAGACTTGCTCAAGGGGTGTGGTCCTGTCTGGGTGCGGCCCTGTCGAGCGAAGTGCCCTGTGAGAAAGGTGCTAGTCTTTTGCTGCAAATCTTCGGTGAGGAGGCTGAGGGAGGATGCCACACCAAACGCTGGAGAGGTAGAGATGAAAGAAGGAGATGTCAAGCAAGCTGATTCAGTGTGATGCTTGCAGTATGTGGGAGGTCAAGGACACCGCTGGTGCCTCTGGCTGCTACAAATGTGAGAAGTGCATCCAGGTACTGCTCCTGAAGGACCGTGTTGGGAAACTAGAGAAGCAAGTGGATGAACTTGGGTTTGTCTGAGAAACTGAGTCGTTCCTCGACAACTCCTACAGTAAGATTGTTACACCTAAGGTACTGGAAGAGAGAAGGTGGGTGACGGTGAGAAAGGGAGGGAAACATGGAATGCAAAGCTCCCCGGGTGTTGTACCTCTTGTGAACAGGTTCACCCACTTAGAAGCTGTCGGGACAGAAGACGTTAATGCACTGAGCGGCGCACTGGCAAGTGAAGCAAAAAGTGCTGTTGAGCCAAAACCAAAGAGGCCGACGTCAGGCAACGCCGTGGTAGATGGAGACTCCATTGTGAGTGGTACGGACAGGGGTTTCTGCGGCAACAGACGGGATTCGAGGATGGTGTGCTGCCTCCCTGGTGCCAGGATCCAGGATGTAACGGACAGAGTGCAGAAAATCCTCAAGGGCAAAGGTGAACAGCCGGAAGTGGTAGTGCATGTTGGCACAAATGATGTCGGAAAGAAGGTGATGAATATTCTGAAGCGTGACTTTAGAGAAAAGTGCTGGAAAAGTGCTGAAAAGCAGGACCTCCAGGGTGGTTATGTCCAGTTTGCTTCCAGTTCCTCGTGCTAGGGAGATACAGGACCTGAATGTGTGGCTGAGGAACTGGTGCAGGGGGCTGGGATTTAGATTCTTAGACCACTGGGATCTGTTTTGGAGTAAGGGGGAACTGTACAAAAGGGACGGATTGCACCTTAACAGGTGGGGGCATTCTGGCAGGCAGGTTTGCCACCGCTACACGGGTGGTTTAAAACTAAATAAGGTGAGGGGGGGTGGGTGTCAAATGGCAGTTTGCACCCTAGTGGCATAAACATTGACTTCTCCAATTTCCGGTAGCCCTTGCTGTCTCCTCCCCTTCTCAGCTCTCCCTCACCCCTAGTGCTCCTCCTCTTCCTTTCTCCTTTCTTCTCCCTGCCGCCCCCCCCCCCCCCCCCACATCAGTCTGAAGAAGGGTTTAGGCCCGAAACGTTGCCCATTTCCTTCGCTCCATAGAGACTGCTGCACCCACTGAGTTTCCCCAGACACTAATTGGTGTTATCTACTGACCCCCAAATAGTGGCCCAGATGTAGGGTGTAAGTTGCAGCAGGGGTTAATGCTGGCAGGTAACAAAGGTAATGCCACTGTGGTGATGGGGGATTTCAATATGCAGGTAGACTGGGAAAATCAGGTTGGTTCAGGACACCAAGAAAGAGTGTTTATAGGGTGCCTCCGAGATTGATTGTTAAAGCAGCTTGTAATGGAGCCGACCAGAGAAAAGGCAATTCTGGATTTAGTGTTGTCCAATGAACCAGATTTGATAAGAGAACTAGAGGTAAAGGAACCGCTTGGAGGTAGTGATCATAATATGATTCGTTTTAATTTGCAATTTGAGAAGGAGAAGGTTAAATCGGAAATGTCAGTGATGCAGCTGAACAAAGGGGACTATGAAGGCATGAGGGAGGAGCTGGCCAAGGTAGACTGGAAAGGGATCCTAGCAGGAATGACGGTGGAACAGCAATGGCATAATCCGGAAGACGCAGGATCATTTCATTCCAAAAAGGAAGAAAGATTCTAAGGGGAGTAGGAGGCAACTGTGGCTGACAAGAGAAGTTAGGGATAGAATAAAACTAAAAGGAAAAGATGCATAACATAGCAAAGAGTAGCCGGAAGCCAGAGGATTGGGAAACTTTCATAGGACAACAGAAGGAAACAAAACGGGCAATACGGGCTGAAAAGATGAAGTACGAGGGGAAGCTGGCCTGGAATATAAAGAAGGACAGTAAAAGCTTCTTTAGATATGTTAAGGGAAAAAGAATAGCAAAGTCAAATGTGGGTCCCTTGAAGGCAGACACGGGTGAAATTATTATGGGGAACAAGGAAATAGCAGAAGAGTTGAACAGGTACTTTGGATCTGTCTTCACTAAGGAAGACACAAACAATCTCCCAGATGAACTGGAGGACAGAGGATCTAAGGGGGTAGACGAACTGAAAGAAATTTTCATTAGGCGCGAAATAGTATTGGGTAGGCTAATGGGACTGAAGGATGATAAATCCCCTGGGCCTGATGGTCTGCATCCCAGGGTCATCAGGGAGGTGGCTCTAGAAATAGTGGACGCATTGGTGATCATTTTCCAATGTTCAATAGATTCAGGATCAGTTCCTGTGGACTGGAGGATAGCTTTTTTTTTCTTTTTTCTTTTCTTTTTTTATTAGAAGCAATTGTACAAGAATAAAACAGTTGGCATATAAAATTATACAGTTAATGTACAGCTTCAATTTTAACTTTTAACTTGAAAATAAAGGGAGAAAATCAAGAGAGAAAAAGTGAGAGGTGCAAAGATAGGACCCCTAGACTACCAAAGTAGTGTAGCCAAAGAGTGGATAAAAGAAAGAAACAAAAAAAGAAAGATAAAGAGAGAAAAAAGTGGTGATATACCTGCCTCTCGTCCCCCCCCCCCCCCCCCCCACCCACAATTCTCACCCAACCCATAGTTGGATTTAAATCCAAAGTTGTGTTGCGCCATACTATCCTTGTAAGAATTCGGTGAAGGGTGTCCATGTCTTGAAAGATTGATCTGGTTTTTTTGCCAAGACAAGTCTAATATTTCCAGATGTAGTGTCTCGGACAAGTTTGTAATCCACATCTTAACAGTAGGGACTGATGTGTGTTTCCAAAATTTAAGTATTTGTTTTTTCGCTGTTATCAGGCCATAATTAAGGAAACGTCTTTGAAATAATGTTAGCTCTGAACAGGCTTCTGACGTACCTAGAGTGATCAGTTCGACTGGAGGATAGCTAATGTTATCCCACTTTTCAAGAAAGGAGCGAGAGAGAAAACTGGGATTACAGACCAATTAGCCTGACTTCGATGGTGGGAAAGATGCTGGAGTCAATTATTAAAGAGGTAATAATGGGCCATGTGGATAGCAGTAAAAGGATTAGTCCAAGTCAGCATGGATTTATGAAAGGAAAAACATGCTTGACAAATCTTCTGGAATTTTTTGAGGATGTGACAAGTAAAATGGATGAAGGGGAGCCAGTGGATGTAGTGTATCTAGACTTTCAGAAAGCCTTTGACAAGGTCCCGCACGGGAGACTGGTGACTAAAATTAGAGCACATGGTATTGGGGGTAGGATGTTGATGTGGATAGAAAATTGGTTGGCAGACAGGAAGCAAAGAGTAGGAGTGAACGGGTCCTTTTCAGAATGGCAGGCAGTGGCGAGTGGAGTGCCGCAAGGCTCGGTGTTGGGGCTGCAACTGTTTACCATATATTAATGATTTGGAAGAGGGAATTAGGAGCAACACTAGCAAGTTTGCGGATGACACAAAGCTGGGTGGCAGTGTGAACTGTGAAGAGGATGTGAGGAGGTTGCAGGGTGGCCTGGACAGGTTGAGTGAGTGGGCAGATGCAGTATAATATAGATAAATGTGAGGTTATCCACTTTGGTGGCAAAAACAAGGGGGCAGATTATTATCTCAACGCCTGCAACAACCCACTCCAGAGCTGCCGTCACTGCTGATATTTTTGAATGGCATGGTAAACACTACCTAGTTCTGCTCGATTCCTATTCCAATTGGTTGAACTTGATCTGCTGCCTAGCATTACTTCTGAGATGGTTATACAAAAGCTTCAGAGACGCTTATCTGTACACGGCGTACCAGTCCGACTGCAAACTGACAACGAGAGACAGTTCACCAGCCAGGCATTTAAAAACTTTGCCAGACTTTGGAACTTTCAGCATGTAACCAGCAGCCCCAACTACACTCAATCCAATGGCCTCGCTGAGCGTGCTGTCAGAAGCGCGAAACAGTTAATGGAACGTTAGCATCTTGCCAATTCTGACGTCTATCTGGATCTGTTAAACCTGAGAAACATTTCCAGGGATGGTGTTCTAGGCTCTCCCGCCCAGCGGCTGATGTCTCACACGACACGGCGCCAGCTTCCCGTCGCCCAGCAACTGCTGAAGCCACAGGTGCTCAAACCTGCTGCGGTCCAGAAGCGCATCCAGGAGAAACATGATGTCCAGGAGCGCTCCTATGAGAGGTCGAGCAAACCACTCAGACCGTTACTGCAAGGTCAAGTGGTCCGCCTGCAGACTGCAGTTGGACATACCCGACTAGGTTTCGTTGAGGGGCCAGCCAAGGAACCTCGTTCCTACCTTGTCAATGGATGTTTGTGTAAATTTACACAAACATCCTAGATGGATGTTTGTGTAAATTGTGTTGTGTCTTGGTTCTTCTACTTGTTTGTATGACTGCAGAAACCAAACTTCGTTTGAACCTCAATGAGGTTCAAATGACAACAAATAAATTGTATCAATGTATCAACGTCGATGGTGTTCTGTACCGGCGCAGCCGTCAACATCTGCCCGTGAACGAACCGCGACCATCTCCTCCCAGTCCTTGCGCACCGCCATTGGTTTTCCAGGCACCTGCTGCTGTTGTCCGTCCCAGACCCCCTGACCCCCGCATGTTTTCCCTGCGTCGTTCGGTTCCCTCATCCCCAAGGCCTCTAGTCATTCCCAGTGCCCCAAGTCCTGCAAGCTTACCCCGCCATTTCTCTCCAGGCTCCCGGCTGCGTTTTCCTTCTCGGGTTCTCCACCCAGCCCTACTAACTTTTCTAGAACGGAGGGGGAAGGGTTTGTCCGTACGCGTTCGGGTCGGGTTAGCCTGACAGATACGGCGATTATATTAACCGCATATGTTTTAACAACTGGTGAATAACTCTTTTCTCTACGGGTAAGGATGTAGATTGGTTATTGCATGTGAACCAATCAGAGTAATGCATTAACATTAACTCCACCTTACTGTACACTTTATATTAACACTCACTTCCCATATTACGTAGTTACACCAGTGGTAGAGATGAACTAACAACGTATTGTACTGCACCACCATGATTGATGATTAAAGCTGACTTTGAACACCAAACTGTGTCTGTACAATTCTTTACATGTTTATATGTTCTTAACATGTTTACAGGTTAGGTAAGGGGGAGGTGCAGCGAGACCCGAGCGTCCTTGTACACCGGTCACTG